>OY293419.1:21691198-22167970 GCA_958502065.1 Chrysolina americana | reverse complement strand
TCCAAATATTTCAAATTATGGATTCCTAATAATCCGTCAAAAATGTTATGAAATTTATAAAGAAAATATTTTATTTTCTTATCTGTTCTAAGCTCGTTAAATGCTGGAATTGTAACAGATGAATCGTGATTTGAGGTATTGAAACAGGTGGACACCGAAAATGGTTCATTTATGATGGCGTTTTTGAAGTATTGATTTGCTATAGATGGGTCTAGGAATGATCGTGTCGATCCAGTATCGACTAATAATTTCAACGGTATTTTTTTAATTTCGATGTAAGGAAGTTGTCTGTCTTGGATATTGGATATTGTTCGATTCTATTATTAGTTCTTGGTCGGGTGCATATTCAGGATGAAAACCTACAGCGCCTTCGTCAGATTAGGGGTCATTATAAGTTTCTTGATATTCGTTGGTTGGAACTGAACCCTGTTCCGCATAGAAAAGTTCTTCAGAAATGAAGTTTCTGTTTTGGCCGATATTTTTGAAAGCGTTGGGACGCTGTTGGGGTCTGAGAGTGGTACCATGAGAGATGCTGCTCATAGGAGAAGGACGAATGTTGGTGGGCCTATTTTGCTGACCTTTCCAAGCATTTTGGGGTCGGCCGAATACTTGTGAATTTGTGAAAAATTTTTGTGGTGGTCGGTTGATTGGTCTTATGGGTATTGGTTGGTTCGGAAAAGTTTGACGTTGTGAGTTGGGTTGATTCACAAATTGATGATTATGTGTAGGGAAAAACTGGTTTTGATAATTAAAGTTAGTATGGGGCTGCTGGTAGTTTTGCCCTAATGGCCTGCTTTGTGAATAATTAGAACGTTGGTGGTTGATCTGAGGCTTTGGAAAAAAAATTCTCTGCAAAATTGCTATGTTAATTTCGTCATTCAGTATTGATAAGGCTTGAGGAAGTGTTTGGGGGTTACGAGCCCTTACTCTTGTACCAAAAGGTTCCTTCAGTCCTACTAAAAATACTCGTAACGTCTGGTTTGTAAATAAATTTCTCTCACAAGTTTTTCCAACATCGGTGAGAGTGTGCAAATCAATATAGTTACAAATGGTATTAAGGACATGAATACAGTTTGAATAAAATTGCTGCGGCGTTTCGTTACCTTGTCTCATATGTATTAAATTTTGTGTTAATGAACTCAGGTCCCTTTGGTCACCGAAATTTTGAAGTAGAGTTTCACGAATTTCGGGCCAAGTTTTAGCGTTATAAATATTGACCGCACCGGTCAATTTTGAAAATATTGTGTTCACAATAAGTAAATTTTGCGTAGCTTCAGGTTTGTTCGTATCGAAATAAACTTCCGATAGTTGTTCAATTGTTTTAATGAATCGAACCAAATCAGTTGGGTTACCGTCATATTCTGGAATGGTCTTCAAAAGGTCTGAACTAATTACAGGAATTATTTCTGGCATTGTTGTAAGACCTGCGAGCTGATTAATCAATGAATCTATAGGGTTAATTTTGAATTGATAATCAATAACTTCTTTTTTTGAAATCTGTAATTAGAAACTATTACTACTATTATTTTGACTAGTTATTATTACTATTATTATTAACGAACTTTACTTGTGAGATACAGGATATTCACAGGAACTCTGAGGTTTCAGAGGAGTCTGACAGTCATGAACAAGATATACTCACAATAAAGCCGCAATGCTTTTCACCATCTGGAATCGGTGTTGGCTGCTAATCCTATGTGCTTTTGGTTGCCACTTGGTTTCCACTATTCTATGAAGGTAGTTTCCTCGATGGATGCGTACCGTTCGCGATTTTAAATAAACAGTTGAAACTGAAGCGAACGATTTCACGATGAACTTTTTCACTTTCAAAATCCTACCGACTGCGCCACTTTCATTTTTGAGAAACTCAAAAAGCTTTTTTAAAAATATTTATTGAATACAAAAATTAGTAAAAGTACGTGTTACAACGATAAAGTATAAAGTCAGACTAACCGCATTTCGTTCTCAGGGAAACGAAGCGATTTTGCCGTGAATGCAGATACGGCGTCTTTCCTGGGAAGTGCTCAGGTAGCGTCAGCGGAATACGGGTTCGTTGACAACGTAATTCGTACCAGCTCAATAAGTTGACCGTCGTTAATGTCCATATCGCTACCCTAATTAGCAAACCTCGTAACTCCAGTATTTTGCCAAAGTCACCTTTTTGTACCAACCTGTAGAGACAAAAATCATCTATCACGTGTTTCAAACCTCGGTAATCCAAAAAAATTGATTAGTTTGTTATTTTATATCTAGCAAACCTCTGAACTCCCTTGTTGCATTTTTAAGTTGCCAGACCTGGTAACTCCCACCTGTTCCTAGTGTTTTGCATTACAGCGAAGACAACACGTGTAGTGCTCTACGTTGCTTGGGTAGTTTTGTGATAGTTTTCTTTTTTTACATGCAAAAGACTTTTGATAGTTGAAAAGTAAGTACATATAAACATTTTTTCATTTAGTTTTAATGCAATGTTTACCGTTTAGGGGCTTAAAACCCTGTTATATTCGTAGTATGGAGTTACAAGGTTTGCATGTTTTCAGTTTTGAGGTTACATTAGATCTATTGTGGAGTTAAGAGTTTTGATAACTACCAAGGTTTCAGTGTTCTCTATCCTTTTATTTATTTTATTTTTCAAATAAGCTACAAATAATTATGGATAGTGATTTGACTTTAACAGGCTTTTAAGTCCTTCCAGTACTGACAACCGCTTCTGGTACTTGGTTTATTTTGGGGATACGATATACTAGGTGTTTATGGCAACAATACAAAACCCCTTAAATTTTTTTCAGAATGTCACGAGGGCAGAAGTTAGTGGAGTTAGCTCTGCGTGCTGTAAACACCGATGAACCTATGACTTTCATTGTAAACAGCGACGGATCTTTATGTCAAGTTGAAGAAAATTGTAGTGATCCCTCTATTGTAGAAAGTCTTGCCAGAACGCCTGTTAATCAAGTTCAAGACAATGTAGATTACAATTATAGTGTCTCTGGTCTCAATATTATGTCTGATGTAATCGCTGACATAGAAAAAAATGATGACTTGTCCCCTTACCTAGATTTAGAAAACATGGAGGTCCTAGAAGCTGTTGACATTCTTGACCAAGGAAACCTACCTAAAGATGACACTAATCCACCTGAAAATCCTGAGCAAGAACAAGATGACATAAACTTAGTTGAAAAGCAACATGAAAATGACATTAACGTACCTGATAATCCTGTTGTTATTCCTGAGAAAGAAAGCTTACCTCAAGATGACATAAACTTAGCTGAAAACCCGGTTGACATTCTTGAGCAAGAAGAATTATCTGAAGCTGAAGACAATTTGGTCGTAGACGTTGATCATCAGGGCATTGATAATGCTAAGAATTTAGCTACAAAACAACGAAAGAAACGTCACCAGGTAAAGATTGCTACATGGAAAATTAATGAATGGAAAGAGGCAAGAAAGCATGGAAAAGAATACTATGGTAAGAAAAAAAATAATGCAGGACAGTATGAGTATGATATAAAAAGAAATGCGCGGAAAATGCAAATGCGTTGCAAATGTAAAAGAAAAGATAATAGTTTGTTACAGTGCGCACTATTAAGTGAAAATGAAAGAAAAAATAACTTTGATAAATTTTGGAAACTTGACTGGCAGGGGAAAAAGGTATTCGTAAAATTATTGACCCAAAAAACTGAAATAGCAAGAGCCAGAGGTCGCAAAGATGATGGAAAAAGCAGAAGAAAGTTTTCTTGCAAGTATTATTTAAAAAAATCAGGAACTAATGTGAGAGTATGCAAAACTATGTTTCAAAATACACTGTCAATTGGAGAATGGATGGCATTACATTGGCAAGATGAAGAAAATGAAGTTAATAATGAAGAAATTCTGGATGACGTTGATGAAAATATTGACATGAATGGGAGAGCTATGGAGCCCAATCGTAAAAAACTCAGGAAGTCAATTCAAGTTGAAGCATTGGAGGAGTTTTTACGAAGTTTACCTAATGTTGAATCCCATTATTGTCGTAAACGAACAAGTAAAAAGTATCTAGAGCCTAACTGGAAATCCAAAAGAGAACTTTACTTGTTTTATAAAAATAAATGGTGTATTCAGAAAAATGTTGATTCGCTTTCTCAATGTAAATTTGATCAATTGTTTGCAGACCACAACTTAGGTTTGTTTAAGCCAAAGAATGATGCCTGTGATAAGTGTGAATCATATAAAGTTGGAAATTTGAGTGAGGAAGACTATGAAGCACATATAATAAGAAAAGACGAAGCTAGGATGGAGAAGGAAGCAGACGTAAAGAGAAATGACTGTTTAACTTATACAATGGACTTACAAGCCTTGCTGCTATCTCCTAAGTCCAATGTATCAGCGCTGTACTATAAAATGAAACTTGCCACACACAACTTTACAATCTACAACTTAGGAACACACGAAGGGTTTTGTTACCTTTGGAATGAAACAGAAGGTGGCCTAACATCAAATGAGTTTGCAACAATAATATCTAAGTTTTTGCAGTCACAACTTCCTTTACCTAAAGGAAAGACCAAGCTAGTTCTGTATAGTGATGGATGTGCGTACCAGAACAGAAGCGCAATAGTAGCAAACGCTCTGTTACACTTTTCGTGCTCAAATCAAGTTACTGTGGAGCAAAAATACTTGGAAGTGGGCCACACCCAAATGGAGGGCGATGCAATGCACTCTTTGATTGAGCGAAGGCTCAAAAACGTAAACATAAATGTTCCAGCAGACTATGTAAATGTATGTAGACAAGCCCGGAAACATCCAGATGGGTACAAAGTTGAATATTTGGATCACACTTATTTCAAAAATTTTGAAGCCCATCTATTCTATACAAGCATTAGACCTGGCAAATTTGTTGGTGACCCACGTGTTATAGACATTCGTGCTTTGCAGTACTTCCCGGATGGCTCAATCAGGTTCAAGTTCAATTTTTCAGAAGAATGGCAGCTTCTACCACAACGATAAAACTTGACTGTTCAAGTTATGGCAATCCAAAATGTACCAAACCTGTACAAAGAAAGGCTGAAAATAAAACGAAGGAAGTATAATGACCTACAAGACCTCAAGTCTGTTTTACCAAGAGACTATCATGTGTTTTATGATAGTATTCCATTTATTTAGGTACTATGTAAGAGCAAAAAATTTTATATTTTTTATATAAATAAAAGTCCAATTGTTCTGGAAAGAAAAAAATTGTTTCAATTTTCCTACACCAATTATGTACTCATCATTTAGTCTTAGTTGTGAAAAAAAACTCGTATCTCCAATATAAATGTATAGAAAAACTCTTAACTCCAAAGAAAAACTCGTATCTCCAACGTAAATATATATAAAAACCCTTAACTCCAAAATAAAAAGTTCCTATAAGAAAATTGGTTTTATTATTTAACAACAATAAGAAACCAATTAGAAAAATGTATTAGAAGTATTTTTAAACATTTTTAGGCATATATTAAATTATAAGCATGTTTTATTGTGCTCCTGAAAAGTTAGACGTTTTGGACTTATGAGGTTTGCTAATTAGGGTAGCGATATTTGAAATTATGATAATAACTTATCAAAACTGAACTGTTTCATTTCAAATATTATCAAACAAAGAACAGTTGAACCGTTGAACTGTATGACACAGAACAATTCTCGGTGTATGACAAAATGATAGCGAACACAGAACGAAAATTGCTCTTAATGCATGCGAGTTAAAAATTTGTCGTAATTTTTTGTCGTAAGAGATGAAAGTTAGCCAACTTTCCATAAGACTTGAAACTTACGACTCTGTATGAATGCTCTTACAGAAAGTCAATGATTAAACTTTTCACGACTTCCTACTTGAAATGTACGACTCACTACATCCGACTCGAAACTTCACCATAAATACAAACCGCTATTTCTACAGTTTGAAGATGGATTTTAATAGAGTATCCTGAGAAATTTATCAGCTGTAGTTTAATCATCATTACTACTTTGGCTTTTGGAAAACTTTTTACAAGATGTTCGATTATTATTGATTGGTGGAATGTTTTATTAGGAGAAACTTGTGAAATAGGTTTTATATTCCTGCTAGTCTCCCTTTTCGGTGAAGATGGTACCAAAAACAACAGTGAATCGAAATGAACATACATTTTCTTCTTGAAAGCAATGAAAGGAAAGGTCATTCGATCTACGATAAATTGACAATATTCACCGTCGCCATTCTGTCATGCGACAATACCAACTGCTTAGTGTTAGCAACGGTTAAAAGTATAATGTATCTATTATAAAACCGCGAAAATAAAAAATGTTGAAATTCGGAAGATGTTAAATATTGGGTTGTCACTTGTTCTATTTGGTATTTGGTTTGTGCATGTTTTTGTGAGTTCCAGAAAAATTTAAAGAGAAAATCGAGGTAATATGGGTAGATTTCAGTATAGTAGAGGCCTTAGTTGTCGTGTCAGTAATTGTTCGGCAAAAAACCGATCTAAATATAGAAAAACTAATATCAAAATATTTTCTACAAAATTTCATGACAAAATACTCACATTCTGTCTGGAACATCTCAGAGTAAGTAAGCATGCGGTGGCATATGAAATCAGATTTTTATAGTTTTAGTAAGGCTTCGTCTTGGTCTCTTGGAAGAAGATAATAATAATAATAATATATGCTTTATTGTCCAAAGATAATCTTATTGACAAAGTAGTTTTATGATTGAAGAAAGAAGGTTATTCGATATAATTAAAATTGTAGAACACATTAAAAACTTTAGGTACACTGTAAAATCAATAACAATGATGTCATTAAAAAATATTTAAAGACAGTTAGTATACCGATAAAATTAACATTGTAGAACATAGAACAACACATTAAATAAAAAACTATAGGTACACTGCAATAACAATAATGTCAATAAAAAATATGATAAAAGATAGGAGTATAAAGGTATAAAACTATAAAATTATTTTCAAAAACTGTCGTAAAACTCCTGCAGACTATAATAGGGTCTAAAATTGAGAAGGTTTTTTAGTGCTTTTCTGAAACGAATGTTATCCAAAGTTTTCAAGTGATCTGGTAGATGATTATACATCTTGAGACCATTATACACAATCGAGTCCTTAACCTTTCGTTACTCGCGCTCAGTTCATGTACATGGTTACTCGCGGCGGACTAGGAGTCCGCATACATGATTTTCCGAAAAATATATTGAAATCCGATTATTAAACTGATGTTTATTCACAGTATTATAAAATTATTTGAGAATATAATAAAATAAAACCTAAAAGTGATCCTATCTACCACAATTTATAACAAACTGATAAACAAACATATTGACTAATCTCATTGTTCACACCTAGTATTAGTTATTTTTCAAGTTTATATATTCAAAGAATATTTCTTTTATTTTTATTAATATTTACAAACTATTCAAATTTCAATATATTAACGAACTGAGAGCAATCAAAAGTCTTTCAACCGTATTTTTTAATTTCGCGTTAAAAATACAGTTGAGGTGACATCTACGCCCTCTACGGTCCACGTAGAAAATGAAAAGGCGAGTTCCAATCAAGACACCAAGGTGTTCGCCTCGGTCTAGTGCAATCTCGCCAATTTTACTCGCATTCGTTACGATTTCCATTTCCGCAATTTCAAGTGAACCCAGAAGGAAATTCACCAGGTGAGTTGTTTCTTTCAACTGTCGCAAATTGTCCAGACTTATTTTGCAACCAGCGCTTCAGCCAACATTTTGGTACCTTCGAGCCAAGGATAGCGCTTTTCAATACTTTTTATTGCTCTCAAGTTAATTAATATTCAATTTTCAATTAACATTCAATTGACTTATCTATTCTCAAGTGTTCATAAAGTGTGTTATTCCACATTCATAAAAAACGTTACAGTCCACAAATCGCACAAAAAACCGAAGTTCGGTTCTTTCATTTTTTGCTTCAATTAGCAGCTAGCCTTTGAACGGTCAGGGGACATAGTCGTATCAAAGGGGCTCGTTACAAAATTATCATATTCAGTTTTTCGAAATGGCTACAAACGCAAATAAATTAAAACAATACAAAGCACTACGCCAAATGAATATCAATCAAATGAACGAACTCAAAGGATTTGCCGAGAGGGCCTCCGGCAATGACAATATTTCGAAAATTCAGTTTAAAATGATGTATCAGCAATTCGAATCAATCAATTCCGATTTTAGAAAACAACATCAATCTTTATTATCTTTGGTTGGAGGTAGATGATGTAGAGGTTGAAGAAAGCATCCGCAAATCTTTTGAATTTGACGCATCATATCTTTACGCAATTTATCTCACTATTTACAAAAATTCTGATGACTCAAAACCGACTGACACTGTTCAGCCTGATCCAACTCATACCGTATCTCGCCCAAATGTCAGGTTGCCAAAGATTGAAATTCCCAAATTTTCGGGAGATATAAAACAGTTTAAAACATTCAATGACATGTATACATAGCTTATTCACGAAAATGAGAGCTTATCGTCAATCGAAAAATTCAATTACCTTTTATCATTTCTTCAAGGTGAAGCGTTAGCTTTAGTTCAACGCGTACAGTTATCAGCAGATAATTATCAGACCGCTTATGATTCTCTAGTTGCACGATATGATAACCCGCGAATGATTGCATTTGCTCACATACAAGCTATTGACAATGCACCAGTTATCACAAACTCAAAAAATCATAAAAGGCTTTTCAAAATCTCATAAATATTTTCAGTGAAAATCTTGCAGCTCTAAAAAATCAAGGGTTCAATGTTGAAGACTGGGTTTTTTATTATTTTATCTGATTTGCAAACATTTAGATGAAGATACCATTACCAGATTTGAACTGGAGGAGGCATCTCCAAGCATCCCCTCTTTCGAAACCATTAAAAATTTCGTTATCAAGCATTGCAAGGCGTTAGAAACTGTAAAATACGCATCGAATGTCAAATTTGAAAACAAACATCAACCTTTTTTTCCAATTCTAATAAGTCTCAGTGCAATTTATGCAAGGGCGATCACACCATTTACAGATGTTCCCAGTTTTCTAAAATATCGCCAACCGAACGATTACAAATTATCAAAAATAATAATTGGTGTACAAACTGTCTTAGTAATCAACACATTTTCCGAAATTGTCAGTCTTCGAACAAATGTCGTTATTGTAATGCATCTCATCATTCATTTTTACGCATTGAAAATGAAAATTCTCGTGCATACGATAGAAATCGGAACGGCACTGGTCATAATGCTAGCGCTAGCGCAGAAAGTCAAAATCGCACAAGTTCACCAACAACGCAAAATTCCAATTTTCCATCGAATCGTTTTACGACGAATACAGTAAACGATGTCGCAGTTGCCAATAGTTATTCTCCTCAACCGTCTCAACAAGATACAAATTTTTGTGGAATGGCTTCTTCATCTTCAAAGGTTTTGTTATCAACCGCTCTTGTCGATGTTTTAGATGCTTATGGAAATTATCAGACAATTCGCATTTTATTAAATTGTGGCTCGCAAACTAGTTACATTACAAAAAAAATTTATAAGCGGCTTGGTTTATCACGTTTTGATGTTTCACTTTCCATTCAGGGACTCGGTCATATGCAAGAAAAAACTTCCGCTGGTGGAGTTACTTGTACTATAAAACCCGTGGGCAAATCTTTTCCAAAATTCAATTTAGATGCAGTCATACTTCCAAAATTATGTCCGGATATGCCGCAAAATTATATAAACATTAATGCCTTTTCACATTTTAAGCGGTTAGAATTAGCCGATCCAAATTTTCATAAACCAGGTTCAATTGACGTGCTTATGGGCGCTGAAGTTTTTCCATATATTTTACAGGAGGGACGTTTAACTAGCGGGGCTAATGAACCCGTAGCAATTAATACTATTTTTGGATGGGAATGGGAAAATTCAAAGATAATATTTCAAACAATTCCGACATAATTTCTTTGTTCACTGTTTCGACTGATAATGATTTATTTTCTCTGGACACAACTCTCAAACAATTTTGGGAGCTGGAGGAATTGCCAAAAACTTCATTTTTATCTCCGGAAGATAATAAATGTGAACAAATTTTTATCGATTCACATACTCGAGATTCGTCCGGTAGATTTATAGTTAATTTGCCTTTCAAAAACTCTGTTCCACAATTTGATGTTAGCGATTCTTATTCACTAGCCTATCGCCGTTTCCTATCATTGGAAAAACGTTTGATGGCACAAGCTTCTATTCATACGCATTATTGCGCTCAAATGAAGGATTATTTAGATAATGATAACATGGAAATCATTCACGAAAATAATAGATCTGAAAATTGTTTTTATATTCCGCATCACGCTGTTGCCAAGTCTGCAAAAATTCGTATCGTCTATGATGCTTCAGCAAAAACTCCATTAGGATTCTCACTGAATGATACACTTCTTACGGGCCCAAAATTACAAAATGACATCGTCTCAATATTATTAAATTTTCGCTTACATAAAATAGTCTTCACATGTGACATAAAAGGCAAGTTCAATCAAATTTCAGTAACCAAATCGCATCAAGATTTTCAGATAATTTTGTGGAGATTTTCACCACAAGAACCGCTAAAACAGTACAAATTCAAAAGAGTTATTTTTGGATTGGCGTGCTCACCTTACTTAGCGAATAGAGTTATTCGTCAGTTAGCTCTTACAGAAAAGGAAAACTATCCTCTCGTTTCCCAGTGACATTTATGTCGACGATATCCTTACAGGATCTTCGAATATTGAGGAGGCAATAATACTCCGAAATGAACTTATTGATATACTGAAATGTGGGGGTTTCGAACTGAGAAAGTGGGCAAGTAATTCGCCACATTTATTATCGGATCTACCCGAATCACATACATTGCTAGATTCCTTGTCTTTCGATTCAAATGACGTTAATCTCAAAATTTTAGGATTACAATGGAATCCTTCTATAGATATGTTCTCATATCATGTTGATTTACTGAAAAGAAGTTGCACAAAACGTAACATCTTGTCAGATATTGCTAGAATATTTGATCCCCTAGGGTTTTTAAGTGCGGTCACGGTTACTTGTAAATGTCTCATGCAGACTCTTTGGACTCTAGGCCTCGACTGGGACGAGTCCCCCCTGTCGAAATTGTCAAATATTGGTTAAAATTCAAGACCGAACTTTCATTGCTATCTAATATAAAAATTCCGCGTATTATTTCAAATGATAACGCATTTGAATATCAGCTTCACGGGTTCTGTGATTCTTCACAAAAGGCTTATGCTGCTGTTATTTACATAAGAGAAAGACATGAATTAAATTTCAAAACATATTTTATTATCGCAAAATCCAAAGTCGCCCCTCTCAAGCAAATTTCAATTCCTCGCTTAGAACTCACCGCTGCTGTTCTACTCGCTGATATGATGTCATATGTCATAAAAACCTTTGAAAAGAGAATTTCCTTTTCGCGTATTTTTTGTTGGTCAGATTCTATCGTTGCGTTAACATGGATAAGGTCCTCGCCCCATAAGTGGAAAACATTTATTGCTAACCGAATCGCCAGAATTCAAGAAAAAATTGCACCCCCTTGTTGGAGACATATAAATTCAAAGGACAATCCTGCGGATTGTGCATCTCGTGGTATTTTACCTTCACAACTTTCCAGTAATAGCTTATGGTGGGCAGGCCCTCCACGTTTATGTCAACCTGATGCACATTGGCCTGTAGATGAATCAAATTTATTTCAGTCAAATGACGCCTTTTCTATAGAAGAAAGAACGATTTCTCTGATGACAGTTGCTGTGTATAATTTTATAAATGATCTAATTAACAAATATTCTTCTCTGTCGAAGATATTGAAAATTATAGGTTTTGTTAATCGCTTCATTTTCAATTCGCGAAATAGTAATACTTTTGTAATGTATGAAATTAATTACGCTTTACAATGTTGTGTAAAATTCGTTCAAAATGAGTGTTTCTCAAGTATAATATTATCTATCAAAACAAACAAAATTATTCCGAAATCTTTCAGAAAACTCAATTTTTTTTTAGATTCTGATAATGTTTTGAGAGTGGGAGGTCGTATTTCCAAAGCTTCTCACTTATCATTCGAACAAAAAATCCTGCCATTTTGCCATGTGAGAATATTTTTACTAATCTTCTCATTGAATATTTTCATAAAATATATTTGCATCCGGGTAACCAAACCTTACAATATTTAATTACGCAACAATTTTGGATTCTCTCTCCTAAGAGGGCAATCAGACGTGTCCTCTCTTCGTGTCGAAGATGTTGGCACCTTTCCCCAAAACCTTATCAACCTCCTATGGGAGATTTGCCAAAACTACGGATATCACAAATAAAACCTTTTGCATGTGTCGCAGTTGATTATGCAGGGCCATTCTCAACAACTTTAGGAAAACTACGCGGAGTAAAAAGTACAAAGTCATATATTTCTATCTTTGTTCGTTTAGCTACCAGAGCTATACATCTGGAATTAGCTTCGGATCTTTCTACAGATGCCTTTTTAGCCGCCTTTAAACGGTTTATAGCGAGAAGAGGCCGATGCACTAAACTCTTTTCAGATTGTGCGACGAATTTTGTGGGAGCCAATCGGGAGTTAATTAATTTATTCAAAAATTCTGCAGAAACCGAAGGCATAGAGTGGTGTTTCAACCCTCCTTCAGCTCCACATTTCAATGGTTTAGCGGAAGCAGGTGTAAAGTCAGTTAAAACCCATTTGAAACGCGTTATAGGCGAACAAGTTCTCACTTTCGAGGAAATGTATACCTTACTGGTTCAAATTGAGTCTCTTCTCAACTCCCGTCCATTATGTCCTTTGAGCTCAGACCCAAACGATTTATCCGTATTAACTCCTGGTCACTTTTTGACGCTTGAACCTCTATCAATTTTACCAGATCCAGATTTACAGAACTTGAAGATAAATCATCTCAACCGCTGGCAACTCCTCATTCGCATGCAGGCCAATTTTTGGTCCAGATTTCGCTCTGAATATCTGCATACGTTGCAGCAAAGAGGAAAGTGGCTGCAGCCCACTTCTCCTGTTAGTATCGGTACTGTGGTACTCATTAAAAACGAACTCACCCTTCCCCTAAAATGGTGTTTGGGCAGGATTGTTGAACTCCATCCCGGTTCTGATGGCGTTACTAGAGTCGCTACTGTAGTAACGAAGAACGGTAAGATAAGGAGACCTTTGGTTAAGCTGTGTCCCTTACCTTCACCGCCTAGCGAATAAAAAAAAAATATGTAAACATATATTTTGGTGGGCAGTCAATGTTCACACCTAGTATTAGTTATTTTTCAAGTTTATATATTCAAAGAATATTTCTTTTATTTTTAATAATATTTACAAACTATTCAAATTTCAATATATTAACGAACTGAGAGCAATCAAAAGTCTTTCTACCGTATTTTTGAATTTTGCGTTAAAAATACAGTTGAGGTGACATCTACGCCCTCTACGGTCCACGTAGAAAATGAAAAGGCGAGTTCCAATCAAGACACCAAGGTGTTCGCCTCGGTCTAGTGCAATCTCGCCAATTTTACTCGCATTCGTTACGATTTCCATTAACGCAATTTCAAGTGAACCCAGAAGGAAATTCACCAGGTGAGTTGTTTCTTTCAACTGTCGCAAATTGTTCAGATTTATTTTGCAACCAGCGCTTCAGCCAACAATGTTAAAATTAATTCAAATTGATAATTTTAACCTACTTCAGCATCATTTGTTTTTTAAGACTATTTAAAAGAATTATAGTAAAATGTAATTAATTAATTCCAAATAATCCAATTAAATTTTGAAGTTACAGTAATTTACATTATGAAAAAGGAGTAGAAGTATCCTTCCTTTTCCATAATATGTATATCACTGTACTTCACATTTAATGTCAAAAGATTAAAAGTCGTAGAATGATTTATTCAATGATGTAAAAAAAAATTTGTAATTGGGAAAAAAGTCTTTTGCGTTACTAATTGATGTATAATAATTTTAGAAGCAGCACAGAAATCAGTTCATGCTTCCAACAATAAGGAAAGAGCAAAAGAACGCAATCTTAGAGCTCAAATGAAAAAGAATGTGACTTCAAAATAGGGGCCTATTTCATCAATTTTTTTTAGTTACTATTTATTTTATGTGGGATGACCCTGTGGGTTGTCTAGGTAATAAATGTAAAAATTCATATATGTATATAAAGAGGAAACTAATAAGTATTATTTGTGTAAGTAGAGATATTTAGTTGTGAACTGTAGATTTTTTACTGAATTAGCTCGTACCTTAACCTACGGTACCTTGAACCCTTGAAGTAACAAGTTGAACTGACCATATGGGAAATTTGGCTATTTCAAGTCTGTTTAATATTCCTTATCAAGTTTAAAAGATTTTGGTCATTTTACCTCCTTTTTTAAAAAAAAAGTTTTTGTCCATTTTAATTAACTCATTAGATAAATGTGTTATGTAAGTCTACTTGTCCCTATACAATTTTCCTCGTACAATAGTTCATATCCAAATTTATCAAATATTCAAAAAGGTGCTCACTATCTGGGGCACTTGATGCAAAGTTTCAAATTTGACAAGTATCATAGTCGTCTTGAAATCTTCTGTATTTTGCATACAATTTTTAAGCATAAACGGGCGTCAAAGTTGAAATTTGTATTAATTGATCAATAAAAAAAATTCTCATGTGTTTTTTGATTAATTCACTTTTGAGGTTTGTTTTCGAGTTCCTAAACAGTGAGTTCTTAGAGTAGATACCTAATTTACTTACTTATTCATGGATTTGTGTTTGAATACTAAAACATGAATTGTTATGGTCCTAAGTTCACTAACTTAATTAAAAGGTGCCTGTTTTTGTATTTTGTTAAATTAAGCTTTATCTTGTTGACACTTTTATTTTGTTTTACATTTTCTAGAGTTTTAGGTTTTGTTTGAATACTATTTTTTTTTTAACAATTTCTTTTAATTTCAACCCCTTTAAAAACAATTTAATATTATACCGAGGATGTTTCATTTAAGTACCCTGAATGTTTCTAGTACGTCCCATGCCATTCTACAAAATACATCCTAAAAGTATCTTGAGGATGTTTTATATTGAGTAACCTGAATGTTTTTAGTACATCCCGTGTCAACCTACAGACGTTCCGAAGGGATGTTTATAGGACACCGCAAATGCTGACACGACTGTTGCCAGCAACATCCCAAGAATGTCCCAAGTAAAATATAGATTTCCCATAGATGTTTCTATTGTCCCATATGAATGTTTCTAAAATGTCTTACAGATGTTACTGTGTTATTAGGGTGGCTTGTACCAGAGGTATTAGAAATTGTTCATCTTCACCACATATTTGTTTTTTTCCAAAGAGAGGCTTGTTTTCTGTTTCCACATTTGCTGGGGATGGCAACTCATCAACCTCTTCGTAGTCCCCATTTTCATACACGTTATCATACTTTGCACATAGTTTTTGGTAATAATCATCATCTGTCAATGAACACATGATAATTCAAATAAAATATAGGTACTCTGCATAAATAGAAAACTTACCTGTGTTTAGAAGCTGAAGTTCTTCTTCAGATAAATAAACCTCATAATTATTCCCAGTAGTTGGGCTTACCAATTCCACTTGGTTACTCATTTCATTTCCAAAAGAGTCGTTATTATTCAATGTTCAATGTCAAACATAATCACAAAAACCAGGACGATAATTCAGTGAAGTTCAAAATTTTCTATTACACAACGATGACTCCTGGCGACAGAAAAGTGGGGACCTGAAAGTAGGGGAGTAAATGTTTTTTATTGGTCGATTCAACTCTTTAACTAAATATTACGACCCTAATACCCAAATAGCACATGTACGTCTAATGTTTGTCCAATGGATGTACAGCATGGATCTAATGTACGTCCACTGGACGTCCAGTTACATCCATAAATGTCCGGTGAAAGTCCATCGAATGTCCAGATACACTGGATATATCATCTTATGTACGTACGGCCGTGGATATCCAATGGACGAACTTAACAAACGTCCAATGGACATACTTAAACGTCCATTGCACGTACAGAAATATATCAAATTCACGTCCAATGGACGTACTGCATGGGTCTTAAGTACGTCCGAAATGAGCACATGTACGTCTAATGTATGTAGAGTGGATGTACAGTATGGATCTTATGGACATTCGTTAGACGTCCAGTTACATCCATAAATGTTCGGCAACAGTCCACCAAATGTCCAGATACACTGGATATACTTAACATCTCATGTACGTACCTACGTGAGGATGTACAATAGAAAAACACAAACAATTTCCATCAAATGCCTCTGAAAAAAAATGTATAACATGGATCTTTTATAAAGATCTTATATTTCAATGGGATCTATCCAAAATCTAAATATAAACTCAACAACGATCCTGAATGAGAATACATAACAAGAAGAGTTCATCAAAATGTACAAAAAACAGTAAACTGACTGAGAATAAATGGTACAATAACTTCACAAAAAAAGTCAAGGTTTTATTATAAAAATTGTATGTTTTACATGATATAATGATCAGAAAACTATATAAATAAATAAAAACAGGAATTTTTTTATAAATGAATATATTTTTACAGTATACAAAAACAATTAGAATGTTCTAAAATAGAGATTGACTCTTGCTAGCACTTTCAAAACAAAAATAAAAAACATGTATGTGACATAAACAAAATATCAAAATAAACTATTCAGAACAGAAGATATTTTCAACAAAAATATAGATAGAATTTTTCAATCCTCTCCTCTCAGTTTCCGTTCTCAATCATTGGGATGTGGAATCTTATCCAGTCTCTTTTTCTAGTAGATGACACTCTTGATATTGTTGTGCAGCTCTGTAAAATTGAATTCGAATCAAAAATGTTCATTAAGTCATAAATGTAGGAACTACAGTAATCAAAATGTATTTGTTAACCGGTGGATTAGTGACTTCACATATTCAATTTCACGTGTCAATATTGAAAATAACTCCATACTGACCTGATGTTCGTTTCCCCCTTTACATACTTCGAAACTTGTCTAAAGATTTGTGTCAAGAAGTTTTGATATTACACACACAGCACACATGTATACAGAAAATAGAATAATGGCGTACCATTCGTACCAAAACCGAAACGAAGAACAGCATCACGATGAATTCCCCCTTTATTCTACTATCGAGGGTGCTCGTACTCAACCAATCATATCCGAACATACAGAGTGGGGAACGTACAGATATTATCCTCTTTTCTACATCCAGTGTACATCAAGAAACAACCAATTAAAAAAGTTTCTTTCAAGTTAACCACGTCCAGAGATGATGGTTATTCAATATGTACGTACAACAGGGAGCGCGTACAGATGTGGTCCAGTATTCCACATTCTATATGTACATCTAAAAAGGTACAATTGTAGATGCTTCAAATAGACCAGGTGCTGTACGTCCAATGTACGTACAGTTGTGAACAAACAAATGTGGTCCATTATGAAGCCAAAAACATCATGAAAGATGGGCGACACTACTTGACGGAAGATCATAAAACTAATAATGAATTATGGTGGATTACGTAATCCAATCTTCCGCAAAAAAAAACCTATACAATAGGTATGGTCGTCGGCAAGTATTCAACAGAAAACAACTACTGCCCCCTACGACCATTGAATTATATCTGTTTAATACTTGGCAAAGTATGAAGTATGAAGCCAAAAACATCATGATGTTTTTGGCTTCATATTGAAGTCAACACGTAGTCGGAGTGCATTTTAATCTGGAACCCAGAGATGGCGCTGAATTCATACTTCAGTGTTTGTCTCAGGGATTTCCAATTAGGATGAAAGGATTTTTCGATTCAATTGGGTCGAACTAGCCTTCGCTGATGATTGGCAATGACCATGAAACCGGTACGGAGGTGTTCCCCCAATTAAATCGAAAAATTATTTCAGCTTTGATATTTGAAATGCATTGCAAAGTGGTTCTTGTAGAAAACTTTGCCAAGTATTAAACAGATATAATTCAATGGCCGACGACCATACCTATTGTATAGGTTTTTTTTTTGCGGAAGATTGGATTACGTAATCCACCATAATTCATTATTAATAGAATTAAATATTAATATTGATGGTTTACCTATTGCAAAAAGTTCAGGCAGTCAATTCTGGCATACTGGCTCAGATTATTTCGGAGCAGTATAAGGAACCATTTGCAATAGGAATCTATCATGGCATGAAAAAACCGGAAGATAATAATGAATTCCTCAAATATTTTGTTGAAGAAATGGAAACCATTTATAGGAATGGTGGTATTCACTTCCAGTCCAAATTAGAGCTGTAATTTGTGATACTCCAGCTCGTTCTTTCATTTCTGGTGTCAAAGGTCATACTGCATACTTTGGATGCCACAAATGTATCCAAGAAGGTGAACATATGTATCACCGGATGACTTTCCCTGAGGTAAATGCAACATTGCGCACAGATGGCAGTTTTTCTAAGCGATTGCAAGAGGATCACCACCGAACATCATCTTTACTAGAAACTCTAAATATTGGAATGGTGTCACAACTCCCTCTTGATTATTTACACTTGATTTGTTTGGGGGTTGTTAAAAAGTTGGTACAGCTTTGGACAAAAGGCCCAAGGGATGTTAGAATGAATAATGATCAGATAAAAAATGTTACTGAAAAGCTATGCTCGTTTTCTCAGTATATTTGTGCAGAATTCAAACGGAAACCTCGTCCTCTGGCTGAAGTAGATAGATGGAAAGGTACAGAATTTCGCCAATTTCTGTTATATACTGGTCCCATAGCTTTGAAAAATAATTTAGATATAGATAAATATATTCATTTTTTAAGTTTACACGTGACTGTAAGAATCCTAGCTAGTAAAGGTGGGTTTAGTCAACATAAGCATAACTTTAGCACAAGCATTATCATAAACATAAGCGTTAAAATAATCACCTAGTTTATACAAGTTTTAGATTTAGGCATATATTTGAGAATGACAGTTACTGAAAATGCCAAATTACTTGTTCTGTGTTTGGATAGATAAATATAACCTTACTTTAATTTCGTATATTGATATCAATTATGGAATTAGAGAAAAACAAAATTGTTGTTATTGCTGCCCTTGCACTGCAAGACTGCATTACTAGTTTGATTATCGCGAAAAAGAAGAAGCGTACCAGGAGGTTCAAAGTGAGACCTATGAATAGAAATAGGGATAAAAATGGATTTTTTGCATCAGTGCTCAAAGAGATGAGAACCATAGAGGCAGATTCCGATCAACATTTTAAATATATGAGAATGACCAATTTCGAACAATTACTCCAATTGGTGGGTCCATCCTTACAAAAAATAAAAAAAAATCGTCCAACTCCTGATCACAGGCTGGCAATGACCATTCAGTAAGAAATTTCTTTTTTTTACTGGTGCTCTTTGAAGAGTTTTATTCTTTGCTTTCAGTTATCTGGCTTCTGGTTGTTCAATGCAAGAACTTGCATGGACATATAAAGTAGGGAAAGCAACGGTTCATGTTATTGTGAAAGAAACATGTATTGCCATATGGAATATGTTATCCCCAACTCAACTTCCTTCACCATCCCAGGTACAATGGCGAACAATTTCACAAGAATATTTTGAGAGATGGAATATGCCCAACTGTTTAGGAGCAATAGACGGAAAACACATCAATATCCAGGCTCCTGCTAATTCAGGAAGTGAATTTTTCAACTATAAAAAACACTTCAGTTTGGTGTTGATGGCAGGATGCGACTCATATTATCGGTTCACCCTTGTAGATGTTGGGGCAAGTCGTTCAAATCATGAGTCCATGGTGTTCAGAAATAGTCGATTTGGAAAAGCAATTATCACTAAGAGGTTGAATATTCCTCCTCCCAAAAATCTACCAGGTAGTGACATCAAGACAAATCACTTCTTCGTTGCAGACGCACCATTCCCGTTGCACATAAATATTGTGAAACCTTACTCTAATCCAAATTTGGATGATACCAAATTGACATTCAATTACAGATTATCGACGTACAATTGAAAATGCATTTGGCATATCATGCCAGCGTTGGAGGATACTTCGAAAACCTATCATTGCAAATATAGATGTATGTGAGTATATCGTTTTGGCCACTTTGGTCCTCCACAATTTTCTGCAATTATCAGAAAAACATATACCTCTTTCTGAAAGAAAATACTGCATAACTGGTTTCACCGACAAAATCGATTCAGATAGTGTGTTGCATCTTGGGTCGTGGAGGGAAGACTCCATGAATTTGAAGTCAGTGAATAGGCTAGCTTCAAATAATTATACAAGGAGTTCAAACAACCAAAGGGATTTGCTTGCAGAATACTGTACCTCCAAGGAGGGCTGGATTTCTTGGAAAGAGGAACGGGTAGCCAGGGGAAGTATTCCCAATTTATACTAGGTACTATATATATATATACAGGGTGTCCCAACGAAAACTTTCCACCCGGATTTACTGGAAAATGACAAATTATTTTCGGAAACGCGAAAACAGGTCGATTTTAATTTCTAGGGGGACACATGTTAGTAATGGATTTAGTCGAGCAACTTCATCCCCCTGACGGGGGCGGCTACCCCCTTGCGAATCATCATAGGGAACGTGGGTCGAGTGATACATCATCTTAAAGCTCTCTTTATTCTCTATCCAAACGTCTATAAATTTTTTAAAATCGAATGAATGGTAATTGAAATTAGTGTTGTTGACAGGTTCAATGTAAATAGTCAATATCTTACCTGTTCCTATTCAAATTCAATTTATTAACTATTTTAAGACTCAATGAGTGGACAGATCGAAAATGGCAACATCCCATCCGGTCAGGTAACCCAGTCACCCCACGATAAACGAAAACAAATTAGTCAAAACAAAGTAAGTAGCCAGGCTGGGACTATTAATTGCGAAGATCTTTCAACCAAGTATCAGTTTTATGTCGCTATTCGCGAATACAACATTACAAGCGGAAGATGCCCACCCCAATTGTGAGCGAAACGTCCAAAGGAACCTCCTCCACAGAGGTGAACCGACCACGGCACTGAAGCCCGGAAACCATATTTCTTAGTTTTTGTTCTGTTGACTTTTTCATAGACAAAAAATACCTGTTTTTTATGGTTCTCCTGCGTGTATGTTCTCAGCATGAATTCACAGTTCGCATAATTCTTATGGAAATATCATTTGATTCGTATTCTGTGAGTTAAGTTTCTGCCTGACAATGGTTTACGCATTAGAAGAACGAATTGAGTTAGTGAAACTTTACTACAAAAATGATGATTGTCTAAGAGCTGCAGCTAGAATTTTCAATACAAGGCATCCAGGGAAAAATTCATCTCATACCTATGTTCAAACGTTGATTGAGAAATTCGAAAGAACTGGGTCTGTGGGAAACCAGAAACATCATCCTGAACGTCTGATAAGGAACGAGGCTGTTGAGGTAGCGGTTTTGGGACACGTGGCTATGGATCCTACTCAAAGTATTCGAAGCTTGGCTGACGCGTCAGGTGTACCGCGATCGAATATTCAGAGAATTCTCAAGTCACAGCGATTCCATCCATACAAACTAAAACTTGTACATGAACTGAACGAAGACGATTTTGACAGACGTCAACAGTTTTGTGAGGAAATGTCTGAGCGTCTGAGAACAAATCCCAATTTGCTCTTCAATATTTGTTTTTCAAACGAGAGTACATTTTTTGTTAATGGAAACGTAAATCGTCACAATTGCCGCTACTGGAGCGATACCAATCCCAGGTTAATACGTGAGGTCCACACACAAACTCCGCAGAAGTTGAATGTTTGGTGTGGTATTTTTGGCAAAAATATTATTGGACCACTTTTTATAGATGATAATTTGAATGGACAAATGTATTTAAATCTTCTTGAGAATGCCATCGATCCCATGATAACGGATATTATCGAAAACGATGGAGATTATTCGGAAGACAACATCCATTTTCAACAAGATGGAGCACCACCTCACTATGCAGTGGCGGTTAGAAACTTTCTGGATGAACGATATACCAATCATTGGATAGGGCGACGAGGACCAATTGAGTGGCCAGCTAGATCACCGGACCTCAACCCGTTGGATTATTTTTTATGGAGGCATGTCAAAAGCAAAGTTTTTGCCACTCCGCCAGTCACTAGAGGATCTACGTGGTCGAATTGTAAACAAGTGCAGCAGAATAACTGCAGAAGTATTGGCAAACGTTCGTAATAGTTTCGAAAGTAGACTTTATCATTGTATGGAGGTAGGAGGGGCTCATTTCGAGCAATTAATAAATTGAATTTCGACAAGAACAGGTACGATATTGATTATTTAAATTAAACCTATTACCACACTAATCTCAATTACCAGTCATTCGATTTCGAAAAAAATATGAACGTTTGGGTAGAGAATGACGAGATGATGTATCACTCGACCCAAGTTCCCTATGATGATTCGCAATGGGGTAGCCGCCCCTGTCAGGGGGATGAAGTTGCGTGACTAAATTCATCAATGACATGTGTCCCCCTAGAAATCAAAATCGACGTGTTTCAGCGTTTCCGAAAATAATTAGTCATTTCCCAGTAAATCCGTGTGGAAAGTTTTCGTTGGGACACCCTGTATATATATATATATATATATATATATATATATATATATATATATATATATATATATATATATATATAAAGTAATGCACAAAATTCATAAAACGTACAACGATCACTTTTGAAAAAAATGCAAAAACACGTCAAACTGTTTTTTTTATTCCGCATCTTTTGACATAAGTTACAAAAATAATACGTCAAAGTTATGAC
The DNA here is from genome assembly GCA_958502065.1 of Chrysolina americana. NCBI lineage: Eukaryota > Metazoa > Arthropoda > Insecta > Coleoptera > Chrysomelidae > Chrysolina > Chrysolina americana. Next base: position 22,145,148 of record OY293419.1, on the reverse strand, counting down.
GTCATCAACAAATTGTTTTAATGGGAAGAGTTTTATTACATTATGTGATAGAGCTTGTGTTTTTACACAAGGGAAAAATAGTTGCAGTAGGGCTCACATAAGAAATACAACGAGAAAAGGGATAAAAAAACTAAATAACAAAACCAATTATAAAAAGAGGTCAAACTTAAACTTATCTAGTAAGAACATGTGTTCTTATAAATTTTTTCAATTGTTTTACTAAAACAACGGTTTGTCAGTGTCAGTCGTACAATTAGTGTCACCACAGTTTTATTATTATGTCTCGTTTAACCGAAAGAGAAAGGATAGAAATTCTAGTGATGGTAGGTTACGGCGATCGCCTTCGAAGTCATGAAGAAGCATGTGCTTTATTTAACTCAACACATTTTGAAATACCTCCAATTGCTAGAAGCACAGTAAGCAGAATTGTTACAAAATTTGATGCAACGGGAAGCGTGAGGGATGCTCCAAAATCTGGACGACTAGGAATAAGCGACGATGTGAAAATAGATATTTTGCTGTCAGTAGAAGAACACCCTCACGCAACTACAACAGAAATTGCCTTACAAGAAAATGTTAGTCGTTTGTAGTAAAGATGTTAAAAAAAGAAAAACTACACCCATACAAAGTTCATCTTGTTCACGAACTCTCAGAAGATGATCCGGACAGACGTTTGGAATTTTGTGAAATCTTCAAGCGGCATTGTGACGAAAATCCAAATTTTCTTAATAGTGTAGTATTTTCCGATGAGGCAACGTTTTGTCTAAGTGGTTCTGTAAATCGACACAATTCTCGCTACTGGGCTCGGGAAAATCCCCACTGGATGCAGACAAAACACACCCAGCGTCCCCAAAAAATTAATGTTTGGGTAGGAATCGTCCGGGGAAGATTTATTGGTCCTTATTACTTTCGCGGGAATTTAACAGCTGAACGATATTTGGAACATCTTCGTATGGCAGTACTACTACTACTACTTGCGGCATTTCCGGATCCAAATAATGGGGACAACTTGGATCCCAGTATTTGGTTCCAACAAGATGGCGCACCACCACATTATGGTCATACTGTTTTAAGGTTTCTGGATAACCAGTTTGAAGGACGGTGGATTGGAAGACGTGGACCAATGGAGTGGCCACCTAGGTTACCTGATTTAACCCCCCTTGATTTTTTCTGTGGGGACATTTGAAAAGTCGGGTCTACATTAACCGGCCAGACAATTTAGAAGACTTAATGGAAAGAATTAGACACGAAATGACTCGTATAACTCCGCAGATGATCGAAAACTCTATAAATGCGGTCTACCATCGTCTTGGCCTATGTCAGTTAGTAAACGGGACACAGTTCGAACAATTCCTATAAGAAATAGTTTTGGTTTAATGGACTGTTTAGTTAATTGAAAAGTTATTATGAAACTTACGTTTATTTCGTTTTTTTTTTCATTTTCTCGTTTTTTTTCTTATGTGAGCCCTACTGCAACTATTTTTCGCTTGTGTACAAACACAAGCTCTATCACATAATGTGATAAAAATCTTAGCTTCCCATTAAAAAAATTTGTTGATGACGTCATAACTTTGACAACTTTGACGTGTTATTTTTGTAACTTATGTCAAAAGATGCGGAATAAAAAGAACAGTTTGACGTGTTTTTGCATTTTTTTCAAAAGTGATCGTTGTACGTTTTATGAATTTTGTGCATTACTTTATCACAACCCTGTATATAGGAGAGAGGTAGTCGTTGCTGACTAGTTAAGATCAAGCTAGGGAACTTGTTGGGTAAGCAGCATGCAGGAAAGTATACTCTTATAACACTTTATTCCAATATTTAGACAAGTTTTATTGTCATCATCAGGGAAAGCTACAAATCATGATCAAAATATAGTGAAAACAATTGACAACATGGATTCTAAACCACTTACGTGTTGTTGAGATTGATTGCAATGGATGAAGTAAAAAGACGTGTACAATTATTGAACATATTTTAATTTTTAATATATATATATATACGGGGAAGATACCCGTTTACAAACAATGTATAACATAAAACAATAATACATAAAAAAGAGTATGGTTAACTATAAATAAAAACATGTTTACAGGTACAGAATTGAACATACGCAATAATAGATAAATAATACAAAACATGACGTACTAAAAAGTGTACCTACATTGTGGCCCTTTTCATTTGCCATAAGGAAGCTGAGAAAAAATCGATAGTCATAGAGTGAAAATTTGCCTGTCGCAGTAATCGAATCATCCCTGTGTTCGCACCATACCTAGATCGATGTGCAACTAAGGCGAATGTACTATATGCACGTAGTGCTCTTGGAGGTACATATAGTTTCACTTCTTCTAATAATTCGGGAGCATCTATCAAACCGTTCAGAATTTTGTAAATGGACAAGGAGTCAAACCCCTGCCTTCTTGAGATCAATGGACTCATATCCATTACTGAGAGCATGTTGGTATAGGAGTATGGAATGTTGAGTCTAAATGAGCAGTACATGAGAAATCTGCGTTGAACTTTTTCCAGTTTTTCGATGTGAACTTGGGCATAAGGGCACCAAATAATCGAAGCATATTCCAGATGAGATCTTACTAATGAATTGAATAAGATTTTCACTGTACTCATATGCACGAAATCTCTGGAATGTCTCTTTATGAAACCCAATTGTTTAAGTGCTCTATTGCAAATGTACCCAAAGTGCAAAGAAAATGAGTGAGTAGACTGAAACACCACTCCAAGATCTTTGATCGATGTAACTTTCTGGATTGCAATATTATCGAGAACATAGTTAAAGTTCAATCTTTGCATTGTGCGGTGGAAGCTGATGACTTTACATTTCGAAGGATTTATGCTCATTTTATTTATCAAGCAACCACGTGAAAAATCATTCAGGCTAGGCTGGAGAATCATACAGTCTCCGGGATTCTGTACAACGCGAAATATTTTGACATCATCTGCATACATGAGGAAATTACAATCAGAGATATCTCTGACGATGTCATCGATGAATACACTGAGCAGTAAAGGCCCTGTGGCACAACTGATGTAGCGATGTAATCATCAGATATGCATGTGTTCAACTTGACAAATAGGAGGCGATCTGATAGGTAAGTTTTTAACCATTCTAGAAAAGATCCGCGAACGCCAATATGAGAACTTCTGAATGAGAATATCATGATTAACTTTATCAAAAGCCCTAGATAGATCTGTGTAAACACAATCAACCTGAAAACCCTTCTCTAAAGCAGATACAATGAAGTTGGTATAGATCATGAGGTTAGTACTCGTCGATCGTCCATCTTGAAACCCGTGTTGATTTATACTTATTTCATTAGCTAACATCGAACTGAGGAATTTATTAACCAAGCACTCAAACACCTTGGGAATAGCGGAGAGAATAGTTATAGGTCTATAATTTTCGATAAGTGCAGGATTTCCCGATTTGAGAAGAGGTTTGACAAAGGACTTTTTCCAGTAGAGTGGAAAAATTCCATCTGTCAAAGATTTATTGAACATTAGCCACAGCGGTTTACTTAATGAAAATGCACATTTTTTCAGGAACACGTTAGGAATGAGATCAGGACCAGGTCCCTTACTGACATCAAGTAAACACAAGCATTTCATCACTTCTGTAATGCCAACTAAGAGACCTGATTTTTTGACGATATAGGATCAAAATTATCAAAATTTGAACTTGTTTCATATACAGATGAAAAATAACGAGCGAACGATCCGACAATGCTCATTTTATCAGTTAGAATAGAATTATTGTATTTCATAGTAGAAGGCATATCACAGTTTTTTCGAATTCACAAATTTTCAAAACGGTTTAATAGTTTCACTTATAAGGAATTCAGTATTGTCAATGTAAGTACGATAGCATTGTCGAGATAACAAAAGGCATTGTGATCTCAAGTTTTGGAATTCAATTTAATCATTATCGGAGACAGACTGCTTACATCTGACATGCGCAATTTTTTTACAGGAAATACGTTCTTTCAATTCACTACTGAATCAAATTGGAAATCTGGGGCAAGTATTAAATGTAATTTTAGGAACGTACGTTTCCACAATCGTGTACATAACATCATAAAAATCTGACACACATTCATCTGCACTCAATGTAGAGAAATGTAGATCACAATTGAAATTATTAATTGTACTATTCAAACTAGTATAGTCAGCTCTATTAAAATCAAATCTTACTTTAGTATTGTTCAAATTATCAGATGTTGTTGGGAATATTTTTTCAATGCAGGGTGATAGTTATCATTAGGTAATAGTTGATCCGCTGCCCTAGTAATACAATATCTGAACACATTGCTAAAAACAAGATCAAAATATTTATCATACAAATTGGGAACATTATTCAGTTGATACAAGTTACATAATGATACACATTCAATAAGAGTTTCCGATTTAGAGCCAGAACCGGTTGCAGAGACACCATCATTCTCAATAGACCATAAAATATCAGGTACATTATAATCTCCTGCACAGTACACATTTTTCTCACCGTAAAGCTCGCAAATATATTCAATGGTTGAACAATGTGATTCATATACCTCTAAAGATGAGTCTGGAGGTAAATAGACGGCACCGAAACAACATTCATCTTGTATGGAGACCATATCTGTTCACAATAGCCAATATGTGTCACTTCGAACTCCAATGAGAATGTATTGAAAAGAACAAAATTTAGTAGTCCAAATTTATTATTGTGTGTTCACGTGGAGATTTGTTATTATATTTATATTAGTTGTCAAAATATATTGTTTTCCGAAAACGTCTACAAAAGTTATTTTCTGCTATTTAATTCGAAATATTCTTGGCTCGATTCATAAGAAATAGTATATTTCATCAGGTTATGGGCCCTGATTACGCCCGAGTCAAGAACTGAAGTCGCACCGATAAAATTATACATTTGTTTGAGAAATAAGTATTTCGATCCGTTAAAGAAGATAAATAGTTGTAGCAGTCGATTTGATTTCGGAAATGTCGTCAAACAGTGCATTATCTATGATTGAGAAACTCAGAGGCCGAGTAAACTACGATACATGGAAATTCTCCATGCAAACTTTGTTGGAACACGAAGAACCCTGGGGCTGTATCACCGAGGAAGAGAAAGATGTTAAAAAGATCAACAAGGCTAAATCTAAAATAATCCTTTCCATCGATCCGATCAACTATGTTTATGTGCAGCAGGCAGGAACTGCCAAACAAGTTTGGGATAATCTTCAAACGGCTTTTGAAGATTCCTGTCTCACCCGAAGAGTTGGTTTATTGAGAACTCTAATCAGTATCAAATTAGAGGATAGTTCATCTGTCGAAGATTATGTCAATAAAATCATCTCAGCTGCCCACAAATTATCTGGAATTGGCATGAAAATCAGTGACGAATCGATCGGGACACTTTTATTGGCAGGTTTACCGGAAGAATATAAACCTATGATTATGGGACTGGAAAGTTCCGGAATTGTTATTAGTGCAGATGCGATCAAGACTAAGTTGTTGCAGGATGTGAAACCTGACACCTCTGAAAATCGTTCAGTAGCGCTACTTGGAAGGAATATCAAGAAATTCCATGCAAAAGCAAAGGGTCCAAGATGTTTTTCATGTAACAGATTTGGTCATTTTTCCCGTGACTGTAAATCTCCAAAAAAAATAATAATTCTAAACGGGAAACAGTTTTGTATTCATCGTTTGTGGTCGGTCAGCTGGATTCCGATGACTGGTTCATAGATTCTGGTTCTTCCTCACATATGACCAAGAGAAGGGATCTGCTAGAAAATCCAAGAAAACCAGATTTAACTCAAGTTCAAATAGCAGATAACACTCATTTGTCAGTTGAATCTGATGGAGATGTGAAATTGAATTTATTCAATGGAGAAAGCATTACTGAAGTAACAGTCAAGAACTTTATATATGTACCAAACCTCTGTACGAATTTGCTATCTGTCAGTCAAATGATAAAAAATGGCAATAGAGTCATATTCGATGAAAAAGGTTGCAAAATTTACAATTCCCATAATCGTTTAATTGCAACATCTACTTTATGTGGAAATATGTTCAAATTGGATCGTCCAACGCAGGCGACGAATTTTTCAATCAATGAAAAGCTCGATGAGAATTTGTGGCACAGAAGAATGGGGCATATCAACTTCCAAAGTCTCAAGAAACTCGAAAAACTTGTGAATGGTGTACATTTCACACCAGGTGATAGAGACCAGTGCACTATTTGTTTGAAAGGAAAACAAACTCGACTTCTATTCAATCACGAAGGAAAACGTTCCACTCGAATGCTCGAGTTAGTCCATTCGGATGTATGTGGGCCAATGTCTGTGAATTCTTTGGCTGGTGCCAGATATTTTCTCATATTCGTGGACGATTTTAGCAAGAAAATGTTTATTTCATTGAAAACAAAAATCAAGTTTTCAAGAAATTTCAAGATTTCAAAGTTTTTGCCGAAAATCAAACTGGTTTGAAATTGAAAACACTTCGAACCGACAATGGGACCGAATATTGTAATCAAGCTTTTGAAACCTTCCTGCGAAACAGTGGAATTCATCATCAAACTTCAGCTCCGTACACACCAGAACAAAATGGGGTAGCGGAGCGAATGAACCGCACCATAGTAGAAAGAGCCCGCTGCATGCTTTTTGATGCCGGGTTGAATACCAAATTTTGGGCAGAAGCCGTTTCAACTGCTGTATATGTGATTAATCGTTCTCCGAGCCGTGTTTTCGAAGACCAAACTACCAAGGGGTTATGGACAGGCAAGAAACCCGATTTGGAACATGTGAGATTGTTTGGGTGCAAAGCTTTGGTACACGTTCCAAGACAGAAAAGAACAAAATTCGATCCGAAATCCAGAGAATGTTTTATGCTTGGATATAGTGATCAGTCTAAAGCATATCGTTTGTATGATCCCGAGACTAAAAAAATCCTGACTAGTCGGGATGTCATATTTTTCGAGAATTGTCAAAAAACTATCAAACCTGAATTGGCTCTAACAAATGCTTATCACGCTCGCACGAAACACATTGACATGAAGCATCATTTCATACGTGACAAAATATCTGACGGAAGGATCAAATTAAACTATATGAAAACCGAGTTGATGGTAGCGGATTCTTTGACAAAACCCGTGAATTCTATAAAGCATTCATTTTGTACTTCCAATATGAGCTTACACAAAAATTAGTTCTAGGAGGAGTATTGAAAAGAACAAAATTTAGTAGTCCATATTAATTATTGTGTGTTCACGTGGAGATTTGTCATTATATTTATATTAGTTGTCAAAATATATTGTTTTCCGAAATCGTCTACAAAAGTTATTTTCTGCTATTTAATTCGAAATATTCTTGGCTCGATTCATAAGAAATAGTATATTTCATCAGAATGCCACCACCTCCAGTTTTACCTGTTGCATCAGAATCCCTGTCGAACCTGTACAGAGTATAACCAACAAGGCCAAGTTCTGCATATAAGAAACAGTTTGTGAGATATACATAAAGATATTCGTCACACATTAAAACATTATTTTGTTATGGTTAAAAACTAATTATATTTGAATTTATGTAAAATGGATACCATACCGGTGTCCGTAACGGCCTGCGTGAAGAAGAGAAACAATTATATTATTTTAAAATTAAGTTGACATGTGAAGTTAGTTCGGGTACGTTCCTGCATGGAACTGTACTAGAATGTAAATTTAGACAGATTGAACCTACTCAGAACTGGAAAAGTGTAACACAAGCTTGGAACAATAGATTAGACATTGTTTCATGATTATGACACATGAATGTTGTAAATTTATCCGTTTATGATTCAAATAAATTTGGAGAAAAGAATTTTGAAAAGTTATTGTTATATATCTACCTGTTTACGGTGGTCAGCCGTTGTTTAAAAATTGTATTTATTAAAAAGAATTTATTTCAATTATAATATGGATTGAGAGTTAAGCTCTCTGACATTGTATTTCTGTTCATCCAAGTGCAATAAAAATGAATTTATTTCGCTTAAATGTTTTATATCCGTTTTTTTGTTTAAACATGAGGATGACTGTGATATGAAAGCCATCTCCAGAAAGATTCTTTTGTAATTGTTAGATTCTCTGGCTAAGATTTTTGCTGCCTCAAAGTTCATATTGTGGCCCTCATGATGTACATGGACACTTAGTCCACAAGTTTTGGAGATATATCCGTTATGAAAGGAAAAGATGCATAAAAAGCATTAATTGCCTGGTCCGCATTTTCACCAACTGCAACATCCAAAATACCTGTATTGTTAATGTTATCTGAGCATGCACATCTCTCTGGGTGCAATCGACAGTCACTCTTATGTGAACAAATTCGGTCTTTTAACAACCTGTTAGTTTGACCTATATATTCATTCGAACAATTGGAGCAAGGAATACAGTAGACAACATGTGATTGAAAAGTTACTGGAGTTTTGTCTTTAACACTCGTGAAAAGAGAGTTGGCAGTTAAACTCGTTTTATTGGCAATTTTTATATTACTAAAAGATTTGAAGATTCTAGTAAGTTTTGGAGTTATATCCGTTATGTAAGGAAGAGATGCACAAAAAGTATTAATTGCCTGGACCGCATTTTCACCAACTGCAACATCCAAAATACCTGTATTGTTAATGTTATCTGGGCGAGCCTCCATTGTTGAGCTATATAAATTTTTTTCCAAGAGACAATGAGGATATGAATTGTTGCGAAATAAATTGTACAAAGTTCCCTAGCTTGATCTAAACTAGTCAGCAACGACTACCTCTCTCCTAACTTCTACAGATATGGGTTTCTACCAAGATGTGAATGCTACATATGGAACAACAGTGGTGAATAAACTAAAACGGTGGTCCCGCACCAAAATGAAATTAGCCAAAGAAAATGATGTTTTTTACTGAAATATCGATCACTTGGAATCACACCGAATCACCTAAAACACTCAACACAACATATAGATAGATTACTACAACGACAAGATATCAGCTTCTGTGATATCTCAAGAAGGTTTTGCCTCAGGTTAGGAACCAAGCTTTTGAACTTAGAAATAGATATGAATCATAAATTAATTAATATTCTTGAAAACAGGTTAAACTTACTCAAGACTGAGATAATTTCTGCCACTAATGAGTTGTTTATGTGGAATTTTCTGCCAGACAACAATCAATTTACCTTAAACTTTTTCATAAAATAAAATTTTCAAACATAAACAAATTAAACCACCTTTCACTTATCCAATCCGGGAACATCTTAAATGTTAAACCTGAATGGATACAAAATATTTCTAATACAACTATTCCTTCAGAAATTTTAAACTTTTTAGCATTGGGTCCAAAATTTAGTATTGAACCCCGAATAAATAAAGATTTTTCTATAAAAAAGATCTTGGCGGATGTTGATTACATCACATCATCCATATTAGATGATCAAGTTCGTAATACAACAATTGCCAGATCAACGAATGTCATAACTAATTTTGTTAATGTTTCGCCCACCTCTTTCTCACAATTTCATCATATTTATGATAAAACTAAACTCTTTTTGAAAAATAATCCCAATTTGGTTGTCACAAAGTCAGACAAGGGTAACGTCACTGTGATCATGGACAGAGATGAATACATTTCACTTTCTAATGATTTAATTGAAAATAGTCATTCATATACCACTTTAAATAAAGACCCCACACAACAAATCCAATCAAGATGTAACTTACTAATAAAATCTCTTTGCACTTCTGGACAAATTGATGAACCCACAAAAAAAAGATTAACTAAATATAATGGCACAATTCCAAAATTTTATTCTCTCCCCAAAATACACAAATAAATTCTGTCTATGAGACCGATTGTAGCATAGATTGGTTCACCGACTGAATTTTTGTCTGCTTTTGTGACTGACATATTAACCCATTAGTACATGAAGTGTGGAAAAGACATTTTTTGCCCAGAAATGATTACCAATTGGTAATATTGTATGGAAGAGTCAAACAAAACAATCGGGAGATTTTTTATAATATTAATATTTGAAAAAAATTACGTCCGTTTAAACGGACACCATGCACGTGGTAACAAAACTATTCAATAAACAAGAATAATGTCAAATGGTATGATATTCCTTGAAGCAGATTTTCGGGTGTAGCCCTATGTTACATTTTCCTCAAATAAAATGGGATTTCTTGCCACAATGGCTGCATCTTCTTTCTGTTGCATTGTATTCAACAAGATGATGTTTCCCATCATATCTGATATAATTATTGGGAATTCTTATAATTTTTCCTCTACATGACGCAGTTCCATAAGTTGTTAGGAGGTCTACTGAAATAGATCTTCGGAAGTTCAAAAGACCACCAAGTGCCATTTTATCTTTCGGCATAATTTTCCGCATCAACAACCATGCATTCGATATAGATATATCAAGAAGATATACAAAAATCAGCCTCTACCACTTTTTTTGTCGCATTCTAGTGCGATATGCAGCTACTGCTTGGTCCATCTTATCAACACCACCCATTCCTTTGTTGTAATTTGCTATGGGTTTTGGCTGCGTTACTGCAATTTTCGCCCTTTTTTCTCGAGAATATCTAGTGCAACTAGATTCTTCAGTAACAGAATCATAATTTGTAATACACGTTACTGATTTGTTATCCCGCCAACGAACGAGTGACACTTTTTTTGAAAAATAGTTATCGAAATACAATTTGTATCCTTCATTTGGAGGAATTTTGGCTTGCTGTATGAGGGAAAGTACCATGTCTCCTCCAATCCCAAATACTTTTTCATTTGTAGCAGTTCCTTTTCCACAATATATTTCAAAAGCTAGCAAGTAACCAAAGCTTGTGCAGAGCGCCCAATTCTGTGCTTTCCATAGTATGGAATTATGCTTTCATCAATCGATAGATTCTCATCCAGTCCACCATGGTTTCGAAAAACTTCATTCAAATGAGTTATTGCTGGTCTGAGTTTGTATAATCGATCTTCGACGTCTGAATTTGAATTATCATTCAAATGAAAGTTTCTCATATTCTGTTCGAATCGGTTCAGCCTCATACTATTTTGCAAAATAACGGGAACATCTGCAGAACTTGACCAAAACATTATTTTGTTCGGATATTTAGAGTAACCAGAAAGTAGTAGACCACCAATGAAAACGTACATCTCGTCTAGAGTCATATTCAGTTGATTATTTTTTTGAGCTGAATATAAATTCGTTTGTATCAGCATATTGTTCAAAAAATCTTCAGTAAAGAAAAGTTTGAAGAATTCAAGAGGGCTCTTACATTGTTTTGCAGTTTCTGATGGCAGCTTCTCTTGACAATCAGTTACTATATTGAATTTGGGTTGAAACTTCTTCCATTTCATTTGAATTTTGGTCTTCACCGTCATCTTCTTTTTTGCATTACTTTTTATATTTACATATTGTATGAGAGGCTCTTCATCGCTAGAATTCCAATTTCCTACCACATCTTCCTGCTTACGTACAAGGTTCTGAACCTCCGACTCATGCCTAACCTCTAATTCACATGAAGTTTTCAGCATCTTTGGCCCCAAACAGTTCAAATCTCCTAGATGTTCATCGTCGCTCAAATCCTCATCTACATCCGTATCATTACCATCGATTGGCGGTATAGCATAAATATCAATTTGCTGTTCATCTTCCTTCTCTAACTCTTGAAGAAGTTCTTCAAGTGATAACCTGAAAAAGAAATATTCAACAGCCATGTCACTGGTTGCACAGAGACCGTTATAACGGACGATAAAACAAATACACGGACCCAGTTGTAATAAATTGTTTCAATATTAATAAAAGTCATCAGATATGTCTAGTACTCCACTGTACACATGCTGGCTCATAAACATTCGAAGAAAGTAGTTTCAAATTTGAATATAGTAGAGAAAACTTACCCGTGTCTACGTGTTTTGTACAGGTCAGGGTCCATGTTTGGAATAATACACAAACAACTCTACTAGTTATAGTTTCCAATGACTTATGATTTTTTCCAAAGCGTAAATAGGTATACTGAATCCGTCTGTCACGGAGAGATAGCATAGGTTATGTTCTTTCAGGCGGTGTTGCCGGTGAAGGGCACGTCCGTTTTAATGAACACTATGCACTAATGGGTTAACAAGGGCTTATGATTTCGATAATGATTATTATATTAAAGATTCCTTTGACGTCTCCAAAAAGTTCAACAAAATGCAACTCCCAGACAATTATGTCTTAGCTAGTTTAGACGTTGTCTCATTATTTAGTAATGTATATTTAGAAGCATGCATCAGAGCAGTTGATAAAAAATGGCACCGCGTTGGCCCCATCTGTAATATCCAAAAGCAATCATTTTTTGACTTAATAACATTTCTTTTTAATAATACAGTTTTCTCTTTCAATAATAAAATTTACAAACAGACTTTCGGTACCCCAATGGGGGCAAAAATTAGTCCCATTCTTGCTTGCTATGTAATGGACGAAATTTTAGATATAGTCATTAGTGTTCTTCCCTTCAATTTATTTTTTAAAAAGAAATATGTTGATGACATCATACTCTCGTTACCTGCGGAGGGAGCTACAGAAATAGTGGACATTTTCAACAGCTACGATCCGCACATTCAATTTACGTTGGAATGTCCCTTCTTGGACATGAAGTTCATACGAACACAGAACAACAATATTCTCATCGATTGGTACAGAAAACCCATGAGTTCGGGTAGATACATGAATTACTTGTCGTACCACAAGGAGTCCATCAAAGTGAACCTCGTCAAACAAATGAAACAACGAGTCCTCAACATCTCTGATAGTACCCTCTGTAACAAAAACTTGGGTATTTTGTACAATTTATTTCGCAACAATTCATATCCTCATTGTCTCTTGAAATTTTTTTTATATAGCTCAACAATGGAGGCTCGCTCAGATAACATTAACAATACAGGTATTTTGGATGTTGCAGTTGGTGAAAATGCGGACCAGGCAATTAATGCTTTTTATGCATCTTTTCCTTTCATAACGGATATATCTCCAAAACTTGTGGACTAAGTGTCCATGTACATCATGAGGGCCACAATATGAACTTTGAGGCAGCAAAAATCTTAGCCAGAGAATCTAACAATTACAAAAGAATCTTTCTGGAGATGGCTTTCATATCACAGTCATCCTCATGTTTAAACAAAAAAACGGATATAAAACATTTAAGCGAAATAAATTCATTTTTATTGCACTTGGATAAACAGAAATACAATGTCAGAGAGCTTAACTCTCAATCCATATTATAATTGAATTAAATCCTTTTTAATAAATACAATTTTTAAACAACGGCTGACCACCGTAAACAGGTAGATATATAACAATAACTTTTCAAAATTCTTTTCTCCAAATTTATTTGAATCATAAACGGATAAATCTACAACATTCATGTGTCATAATCATGAAACAATGTCTAATCTATTGTTCCAAGCTTGTGTTACACTTTTCCAGTTCTGAGTAGGTTCAATCTGTCTAAATCTACATTCTAGTACAGTTCCATGCAGGAACGTACCCGAACTAACTTCACATGTCAACTTAATTTTAAAATAATATAATTGTTTCTCTTCTTCACGCAGGCCGTTACGGACACCGGTATGGTATCCATTTTACATAAATTCAAATATAATTAGTTTTTAACCATAACAAAATAATGTTTTAATGTGTGACGAATATCTTTATGTATATCTCACAAACTGTTTCTGAATATGTTCAATAACTGTACACGTCATTTTACTTCATCCATTGCAATCAATCTCAACAACACGTAAGTGGTTTAGAATCCATGTTGTCAATTGTTTTCAATATATTTTGATCATGATTTGTAGCTTCTGACTTATAATGTCCACAACTTAATTCATATTAGTCAAGATGTAAAAACCAATGGACCTTTGGATAATTTCAGCACCTTTCCATTTGAAAATTATTTACAAAAATTGAAATTGAAAACACAGACTTGTTATAGGCCTTTGCATCAGATTATTAATAGAATTTCAGAACAAAACAATACTGTCAATATAGAATGTGAAAGTACTGTAACGAAAAATATGTCAACATTTCCCCAAATATTGTTTTGTCATCTAAACGTTCCAATAATGTATGTATTCTTAAAAATTCTAGATAATTGAATCAATTGACACAGTGCAAAGTAAAACATATATTTCAGGAATTACTTATAATAGCTTCCATCCAGTTTATGAACAGCCTTGTAATTCCATGAATATCAATATTTTAAAAATCAATAATTTGTCAGTAACAAAAACAGTGAAAGTTCTCAGTAATGAAATTGAATGTAAATGTCTTATGTTGCCTATCAACTCTTCAGAAAGTGCTATTTTTCCACTCATTCACATGTGTACTTCAAATTGAGTATTATTATTGTTATTTATTGTAACCTCATTCAAGCTTTTATCCAATGTTAATTTTATTTTTACTATCAGTAATCTATAATATTTGTGTCAGGTGTTTTCTGGGAATTTTTGTACATTAATTTATGGAAACATGGATATTTTTCAATTGCAAATTCTTTATTTTATAGGATCTGTTTGTATTCACCTGAAATCCCTACAGGTTTAATCAGATTAAATTGTAGGTACTCACACGTACAATCAATTAGATTAAACACATCCTAAAACATAATAATTGCTAATGGCTAAGAGGTTAAAGTGTTTCACCTGCAAGATATTTGATAGAAAATATTAATTATTTAGTTATATATTTCAGTTATACAATTATTTGTTAGTTTTCTTGAAAATTATTAGGTATTATCTTTTATTTAACATCTAACCATTGTCTAAGACTTAGACTATGATCTAACTTTTATTTCTTTACATTTCATCTACAGTGTCATGTTTTAAGCGTCATTCTGATACACCCTGAATATTCAGAATTTGAGCACATAGGATAGAGTTTTTGGGAGATCGTTTAGTAACGACAGTTGTTGCTGACCGATATTTTACCCTTTTTACTTACATATAAATTAGGCTCAACATGGCAAGTACCTGTCAGAAAACAACTATTCCCCTGGCTGGTACTACGACGGGTATTGAATTATATATAACAGATACTTGTGCAATGTTCCTCATTACAGAGTACACAATTGCAAGTAACCAACTAGCAGAATTTTCATTTGATTGCACTGTGATGAGGAACATTGTACAAGTATCTGTTAAATATAATTCAATCAAAATTTGACAGGTATTTGCCATAATAAGTCCACGATGTAGGTGTATATGGGGGAGAAAAACGGGTAAAACATCGGTAGAAAACGACTTTCATTACGCTGTAGGTATATTGTTTTGCTGTTTTGTTTTATCTAGGATTCACTGAAGAATGGCATTTGTCGTGGTCAAGTTTTTGCGATGAAGAGGAAGTCTCCGAAATACCTAGTAATTGGTTGGAAAATGAAAATCATTGTTGGTGGCCAAAGGTAAAAGATGTTACAAATTTGATAAGCAAAAAAATTCCCCGAAACAAAACAGATGGAAAGTGGCAGCTTTATGATATTGAAATTCAGTATAGGTGTGGTAAGTTGATATAATAATTAAATATCCAAGTTTTGAATTAAATTAATCTTTCACTTTATATTTCAGATGATTATTCCAAAGCTAGAAAAAAAGCAGATAACGAAGAAAGCTCTGATTCTTGTACTCAGTTGGGAAGGGGAAAAAGAAGAAAATTCAAAAAGCCTGTTTCAGCTGTGGAAGATGATGTATCTAGTGACAGTTCTTCTGGCTACTTGAGTTAGTATTTGTTTTTTAAATATCAATCATGTGCTTCAACTGCTGGTAGTGAATCACTTGTAAAATATTACTATGCCAATTTTTATTACCTTATTGTTTTAATGATGTTCAATAAGAGAACCAATCACTCATGAACATTTACAAACCACATTGACCATATAATTATAATTTCAGAAACATTGAAGGACATTCCTTCATTCCCATTACAATATCAAAATAATAGGGAGTCACAAGATATGATTTCGACAGATGCTGACAGCTTTGTTCCACTTGTAAGAGAACTCTTTTTCAGCTCAGGGTTCGGGGTTTGGAGACAAAATTCAGGCACAGTGGTGATCCGGTTGTAAGGAGCGCTTTAATCAGTAATCTACGCAATTCACTTTCACAAACTCGCCTAAAACTAATAAATGCATACATAGCACCAAAATAGAAAAGTGTATTATTCACCCTCTGATAATTACCATTATGGGGTACCTACCTAGTAAATGCAGGCACAATCATGAACTATTCTCAACTTTCTGAAACATCCAGATTTCAAACCAGAAGCATTCATGTGTCTATCGGCGTTCGGAATAGCAAAATCCTTGCTTTCTCAATTCGAAATATATGTCCGGTCTTTATCCGATACCAACAAAAAACTTTATAAAAAGTATTTCATACAGCGCGCGATCCGGAAAAGATTGAACGAGCAGGCAGGGCCTGGGGGTAGGCAACCGAACCGACATGCTCTCGCCACGGTGTTTGCCTAACCAATTGACGGCTCAGACTTTCATTTTATGATAGAAACGTCGAAAAGAACACTAAGAACCGTAAAAAGTAAAAATAAAATTAATATGAGTAACAAAAATATTGCGCAGTGCAACAGCCGGAAATTTAGTGCATATCTAAATAAAAACAAACGAACACACGTAGTATAGGGAATGGTTTTGTCACACACTCGAAAAGATGAGTTTGGCATCATCTAATAAATATAGCAGCAGAAGTGGTCCAAAAATCCATAGTGATGAACATGTTGCAGACACTGATAAAGAAATTGATTTGACATTGGTCAATGTCTCTACAGGTGAAGTTGAATTATATGGAATAATTGATTTTTTTTGTTTCATTTCAGATGATCTAGTGAATATACTGGATATTTTCTGCAAAGGTACACAGATATTTTTTTTATATAATACCATAAGTGATATAGTAAGTTTTGAGGCTTTTCAAGTAATCCTATCTGATTTTAGAGAATTTTTTGAAAATAATGAGATCTCTTGGTTCCCTCCAACTGTCTGTGAATGCTATTAACAAGCGGCTGGATGATTTCCTGGCATTTCAAAGTAATGGTATGGGAACAGAAGTTCCAGAAAATTACCTAATAAAAAAATAAGTTACCATTAACCAGTATTGATGACTGGTTGACCTTCATCAACCAAATTAAGAATGATGACATTATGTGTAGGAGTCTGGTAGGTTTGTTTTTATCCATTTTTTTATATTAATTGTATTCAATTTTAGAGGAAATATTATAAATCAATTGGTGGCAGTAACACGAAGGAAAAAATATGCAGAATCTTAAGAAAGACATTTTCAAATCAGTTAGTGTCTAAATCGAGCTGGCTGGGCCGAAGGCATAATTTTAGGATGGATAATTTAGCTTTGATGGAAGTCATAAAAGGTACATGCATTCAATTATAAACATGTAGACAATATGGTAGTTTACTAACTAAGTAAGAAACACTGAAAGACTATTTTGGTTTAGATACTTTAAAATTTACTTATTCCAAAGAAATAACGCAGTTTTCTGAACAACATGTACACGACTACTGAACTCTGACTTAACTACAATGACATTGCAATATGTCATTTATTTACTACACTATCTAGCGGAGAAAAAGTATATCAAACAAGTCACAAATGAAAACAGTGTTGGCAATAATTATGTAACCAAGAATACCAACATAAGGCAAACTTTTATAGAAGTGTAACTAGTAACTAGCAAGCTACAGAAAATCCCCACTCTGTTTAGATATCATTATTTCCACTATCAAAATATTCCTTCTTATTTGATGTTAGACATTGAGACATGAAATTCAAATTTTTTCACGTTCAGTATCGGAATCACCAGATTTCACTGAAAAATTTTTCGAAGAAACTGCTCTGTTAATCATACAGTTACAAAAATATATTATTTAAATTTTGTATCTGTAACATTTAAACAATTTCTAAATCTCACAAATTTTGAAATAGCCAATGCTTTTGTAAAAATATCGGCTTGTTGGTTTTCAGTTGGAATGTAAGACAAAACAATCAATTGTTGCTCTATACAATCTATACACGATTGATTGTCTTCATAAGTGTATATTGGAAATATATTATAGTTCAAAATTTCACAAAGCATTTGTCCTAAAAACAGACTTTCACTTACACATGCTGAAAGAGCAATGTATTCGGATTCTGCGCTAGATATTGCAACAGTGTTTTGTTTCTTAGTTTTCCAATATATTAGGTTGTCATTCATTTTAATCAGTAATGGATTACTTGCAAAATCAGAGTTTGCATAAGCATATAATTGAACTTTAGATCTTTCGCTTTTAACAAATTTTAAACCAATATTCTGTATGTTTCAAGTACCTCAAAACTTGTTTCAAGTAATTAAAATGTTCAGCAGAAAAACTCTTTTGAAATTGACTAAAGTGAGTAATGCAAAAACTCAGGTCAGGCCTTGAACCCAGCATGATGTACATAATGCATCCAATTAGCTCCTTATATGGTAAATTACTGTTTTCCTCAGTATTTGCACTGCTCAACTGTAATTTGGGCTGCATAGGCACATTTGATGGTTTACAGTTATCCATATTGAATTTTTTTAGAACCTTTTTGATTAAGTCATGTTATTAATTTTAAAAATATTTCCAATCCTAAAAATATTATAATTTTGTTTTGAAACTCTTTCATTTTGAAAGTTTTTGATAAGTTAGTTTTTACTAAATTCAGGCTACCCAGCAAACAATTTCAGTCGGCATGATTCTGGCCCAGAATATGTTGGCCAGATTATGCCAAAACGGCAAGATTCCTTTAGCCAGTGGAGGGCGAGTGAAAATAGGAGACACCGGCCATCATTAGGGCCAATGCTTGTACGCCAGTATAACAGTGTCTTTTGAATGACGGGCCCATGAAGGCAAAACTGTGGCAACCATTGAAGGCCTTGTGAACAAATTCAATGTTACCTACTCAGAGGGTTAGTACTGGTCTTCTATGAGTTTTATGAATAGGAATGTAGGCTTTTACGCCTACCGTCAATAGTTTGGTTGGTTTCTGTGATTTGACGTGGCCTTCTTTAGCTGAAATCTCCAAACGTTTCAATTGCAACAGTTATCTTCAGTGGCATGGTCGGAATACTCTTCTTCATGTAGTATCACTGAAGATTACTGTTGCAGTTAAAACGTTTGAAGATTTTAACCAAAGAAGACCACGGCAAAACCCTGAAACCAACCAAAACATGGATGATAGAAGGAAAGTTTTCTGAGATGTACTCATTTTTATGACCTACCTAATTAGTAATAAAATAAACTTTCAATTCGTAGAAATGTGGTACGAAAAAATGTTATTAGGAGTTAATTTTAGATTAAAATATATAATTTAATGAGATAAATATACCTAACATAACATACAAATAATTCTTTGGTAAAAAATATTTGAAAAAATGAATTCTCGCAAACACTTTTTCAAAATAGTTTATGTAGGAGTATTAACTTTTTCTTCTTCTGCCGCCTTGGTTCTTCTTTTATTTCTCCCACCTTGTCTGTCTCAGCCAGACTTTAATTACGCCAGCAACATCAGCTTCTGTGGCATTCCTTGTCATTGGGTTTTTTCAAAGACATACTGAAAAGAAATTAACCAGTCAAATGAAATGAAACCTTAGTTATCACTATAATTCTCTATTAAGGTTTAAGTGTAGTTTTAGCATATGCCGATTTTTTTCCATTTTGAAGTATAGTTTCCCAGTTAGAGGAGAACATATTTTCAGCAATACATTCATAAAATAATAAAGAGAGTATTTTTGAGATCCCTTTCAAATTATACTACGCACCAGCAAGCATTGTTTTTTCTAATATATATTTTCCTCCCCAATTTTTCAAAGGTCTTATTTTGAAAAATATGAAAGTCACTATTTAAACCTTATTTTCATGAAACATTTCAACTTTCTACGTCAGTCTTAGAAAAATTACTGTAACAAATAGATAGAATGACAAACTGGTGGGTTTCACAAGGATTTTCATTTCAGATTTCTGTGGTACAAAACAAAAGGCCATGTAGCTCAGTGACTCACATAAGATTAATCGTGCCCTAAAATCAGATGTGAGCGAGTTTGAACCTCGACTTCTGTACTGTGTTGTTGTTACGTCAATTCCATTCAATTTGACACATTTTTTAATATTTTGATTTATAACCTTGTACTTATAACTTCTGCAGTCATTTTTGAACATATTCGTACCTTTCCGTTAGAAAATTTTGCGGTATACGGTATATATAACCTCAAAAATATAGAACCGATTATATAAATACAAATATTGACTCACCTTATTTCATCGGGGGCATTCAGCAATTTCGACATCTTTAAATATAAAACCTAAACTTGATACACAAATCTCTCACACTAATCACATCACAAAAACCACACTTTGCAAAACTTGCATGAGATACAAAGATACAATATAACATTTATTGAATTAACAAAAAATATTGGACAAATATGAAATTGATGTGTCAAATGTCAAAAACTTGTCGACAACGGCATTGGCCTGAGTTTTGAAGTATACGAATTCAATAATGTATCTCTCTTTAACTCGTGGTGCTTGTATCGCTCCATGTCATTTCAAACGTTTGAAAATTATTTCACAAGAACTCCTGTCGTAGCGGATTATGGGCCATTACTGGCTGAATTCCCAACATATTTCGAGCTGGAAGTAATCAGCTATTACTAGAATGGCGCTAGCAAACGTTTTTCCATTTAACTAGTTTTGGGCCAATACTGGCATATTAACCGATGCAAGATTACAAATTGGCCCGCATCATTTTGATAATTTGCCGATAACATCTCGCCGTGGCCAGTACTTAGCCGGCATGTCCATTATTGGCCCGGATGGTGGCCAGAGATTATATGTTTGTTGGGTATTAATATTCTTTGAGAAAATAATCAAATCATCTACATGAATTAATAAAAATATTTCATGAGTGAAATATAAACAAGGATCCTTTTTGGACCGTTGAAAACTCAACGTTAGTAAAGATTCATTGAAAAGTGAATTCCAGCACTTTGGAGACTGTTTAAGGCCATAAAGTGCCTTTTTAAGTTTGCAGACTAGATTTTGATACTGGCTTTTCAAACCTTCAGGTTGCTTCATGAATACTGGGTCTTTCAATGTTCCATTTAGGAATGCTGATTTCACATCAAGTTGTTGCACATACAGATCTTGATCAATATAAAGAGATAATAATAACACTCTAATTGTAGCCATACGTGCTACTGGGGCAAATACATCTTCAGTTATAGAACCTTGTTTAAAACCACGAGCCACTAAACGAGCTTTCTTTTTACCTCTTTCTCTCTAAACACCCACTTCGAGTCGATCGCTTCAACGTTGTTAGGTGGAGACACTAGTTCCCAGGTCTCATTTTCTTCTAGTGACTTCAGCTCTTCCTGAACTGCAATTTTCCATTCGATGTCCATTTCGACTGCTTCATTCTAATTTTGGGGTAAATCTGTGGAGATGCTTCCTGCTGAAAGTGCTGCAAACAAGTTAAGGTTTTGCTCCAGATCACTTTCACTTTCATAATCCTGCAAATATATGGGAGGTTTCTTGGTTCTTGTACTTCTTATATTCTCATTACATTCCTTTGTAATGTCTCTTTCATTTTCATTACTTCCTTTTTCTTCTTGCCCTTCATTTGGTAACTTTTCCTTTCCTTCAAAATCTTCTTCATGTTCATCATTTTGAAAAATAACATTTGGTACTTCATATTCTGTTTCTTTTTTGAAAAACTATATTTCAGCAGGAGTCCTTTCATCTAGTAGGGTTCGGGTTTTTAATCTGTTTATGATATATACTGATGCTCTGACATAATTCTTTGTTTAGAATAGAATCGTAAATAAGACACCTTGCTTTTTCCATAACAGTGCGGTTGTAGCGTTCTGAATTGTATGCCACTGTATATTGTATTCTAATTCTAAAATCATTTCATGTTATTTGAAAGAAATAATGGGGGCCAATGATTGATGTCAAAAACTTCATGATATTCAGCTATTGGCACTGATGCCAATAATTAGTCCAAAGGCCATAAATTAAAAATGCAGTTATTGGCACTACCGTTAATTTTTTTTCTGCCAAGGAAAAACATTCATCAAATTGCCTAGATATTATGGAAATTAAATATCTACAGACAGCAGTTATGTCATATAAAATTTTCTATCCTATTATGAGAGAGCACCAACCCCGTTTTTTTTGTTTATTATTTTTGTGTTTAGAGTCTGATTTGAATTGCCCAAAAATAAATTAGAAAATTGCACTTCCACTACAGAACATCACGAACATTTTCTCTATTAAGTACTGAATTGAAACTTTGTTATAGATGGCTAAAACATCAAAGAATAAATCCGCAAAACAATATTCTAAGAAGAATCTCCAACGTGCACTGAAAGAAATTAAAAATGGTGGGTGCAAAAAGACAATTGCCCGAAAATATGGAATTCCCTGATCCACAATCCAGTTCAGATTGAGTGAAAAGTTTAAAAAGATAGAGAAAGGACCGAACACGTATCTAACAAAAGAGGAGGAAGGGAAGTTAGTCAACTGGATTTCAGATTGCCAAAGGAAAGGATTTCCCCGCAGACAAGAATATATAAAACTTTCTGTTAAGACATTTTTGGACATGGATAAACGTCAGACTCCTTTCAAGGACAACATCCCTGGTAAACGTTGGTATTCCGGTTTCATAAGAAGACATCCCGTTTTGGTTCATCGAACTCCAGAGAGTGTTACAGGTGCATCATCCAATGATTCTGAGAAAGATGTTCGGAAATGGTTCAAAGAAATTTAAGATTATTTGAAAGAAAAAGATTATTTTTCAATACTGAAAGATTCAACACGCGTTTACAATGGCGACGAAACGTACTTTTTATTTTGTCCAAAATTAGGCAAAGTTGTCGCTCCCAAAGGAGCAAAGAATGTGTACGAAATTGACCAAGGGAATGCAAAAAAAAATTTAACTGTTATGTTTACTTTCTCAGCGGCAGGTAATATAACACCGCCCCTAATTATTTCTCCCAATAAACGACTAACAAGTCTAGTCACCAATTCGGTTCCAGACGAATGGGGAATTGGCCTCAGCGACAATGGATGGATGAAGGCAGATATCTTTCATGACTATATTAAAAACTTGCTCCATCCTTATCTCAAGAAAAACGGAATAAAATTTCCCATTATTTTATTCTCAGATGGGCATAAAACACATTTGACATACGAAATAAGTTTGTTATGTAGGGATCTTAAAATTGTATTAGTGGCATTGTATCCCAATGCAACCAGAATTATCCAACCAGCAGATGTATCTGCATATAAACCGTTGAAAACAGGTTGGCGTAAAGGAGTATTGAAATGGAGACAAAAAAATCCCTACATTAAGTTAGGGAAACAGCACTTTGCCCCCATCCTTCAAAATGTTTTATAAACTTTGAAAACCACAACAATAGCAAAAGGGTTTGAGGCTTGTGGTCTTTTCCCATGGAATACTAACAGGATTGATTTTAGTAAATGTCTGGGCAAACAGATGCCCTCTGATTCTAATAATAAGGACCAAAACGATGAGACAGAAAAACACATAAACTTTCAAGAGTTTTCTAGAATTATTGGTCCAGACTCAGTACAAAAATTAAACAATTTCAATGAAGAACACAAATGCTATTATTATGACATTGTTAAAAATATCCATAATGTCTTAAACCCCCTCACGGCAAATGACTGTGATGTTTCTCATGCTGATGCAGATGTCACTGATGATGACCTCATTTTCACGGAGGATGATTTTGACCAAAAAATGCCTATCCTTTTTGATGGCGACTTGAACTACAACCTACATTTGAGATACCCTTAGATGACACAACTAATTCACAACTGGTGACTACAGTTCCTGAACAGAACCTAAATTTATATCCCAATGTGGTAGTCATTCAAACTACCTCTCATAATATAGTAGTTTAGAAGTGCCTCCTACTGAATTGAGCCAGAGGCAGGAAAAAGACACGAGCAAAGATGAAAAAACAAATGCCAAACGAATATATATAAATGATTTAGATGGGTTTCTTGATGAAATAGATTACTGCCATGATGAGTCTGAGAAGCGAACAACAAGTGAGAATCATTCTAGAGACCCAAAGGATAATAATGTCAGCATAGTGTTGTCTGAAACAGACTTTCCTGATGATAATGGGATTAACATAGAAAACTTTTCGTTGAAAATGAAAACAACTAAAAGGAAAAACAAAAAGGAAACAGAGAGGTGCTCTTTTGTAATATCATCAGTGTATAAAGAACAACTGGAAGAAAAGGAGAGACTGAAGAAAGAAGCAGAAAGGAAAAAAGAAGAAAATAAGCAAGAAAGAATAGGAGAGAAAAAGAAAAGAAAAGTTATGTATTATTCAAAAAGTGGTCTGTGTTTCACATGTACCTGCAACATAACACCAAAGAATTTTGGAATAAAGTGCCAAGCATGTACAAGCACTTATCATGCGATTTGTTTGCAGAAAAGGGCTATATACAAAGATTTTTTCACTTGTGCAGTATGTACAATAAAAATCGCTACGTCCTGATGTAGGCATTTTTTTAATTTTATAAACAATGTTCTGTTATGAAGGTATTTGAAAAGAATTTGTTAAATTCTTCTCTTATTTAAAAAAATAAACTGTTTCATCAAAACAGCCAGAGAATGAACAACTAAGTATAAGAGTATTTGTTTTCATATTTTTAATATCATATGAAAAATGATTTTTGTTTGTTTTGAATTCGAAATGTTTGTTTTGTTCAAAGAGTCAAATAAAATTAGTTTCTTTATTATCTTATTCTTTTATTTTACGTTGGGGATAATATTTAAATTTTTATGAATAATTCAATAAACTAATTTTACCTGGGTGGGTACTTCTACTCTGGTTCTCATTTTTGTCGGTGCCAATGACTGGGGAATGGATATGCCAATTACTAGCGCTTGAGTGTTCAGATAAACTAATCTGATGTAATTTCCATATTAGACATTGAAGCGCCCCCGTGCGGGCTGAAAGATGTTTTGAAGACCACACACCCTATTTTCAGTTGGCGATCTGTGGCATCACGGAACAACACAGAACACATAATGTCATATAACTATTATAACCAAGTAGATGTCTTTGTCATATTTTTTATGTTGCTCATGTAGCTTTGTTTTTCTTTAAATAAAGTTTGTTAGTATTTCTCGACCAGTTTTTCTATTTAAAAGTAAAAGCCTCAACAGGTTATGGGCCCAGTTCAGGCTCCAATACAGTAAAAGTAAAAACACAACTGGCTGAAGCAAAAACACCAAAAGTAAAAACTCCAAAAGAAAAGTAAAAATGATATATGAACAACAGCAGATTGAAAAACTAGTGGATGAAGAATCCTTTCAAATATGGAACTTCCAGTTAAGTGTTGTTTTGAAGGCAAATGGTCTCTATGAAGTGGTGAATAAAGAAAAAACCCTGGAAAGTATGATCAGCGAAGAAGAAAAAGTTGCTTGGAAGAGAAAAGATACAAGGGCTCAAAAATACATAGTAATGTCTGTTGACAAGAAGCACCTGCTTCACGTAATACATTGTGAATATGCCCATGAAATGTACAGTAAACTAAAACACATGTTTGAAAAATCAACACAAGACTAGGTGTGTAACTTACTCCAACAATTCTACAACTTCAGCTATGAAAAAGGTTCCGACATGACCCTTCATATCAGTAAAATTGAAAATCTGGCACACCGCTTAAAATCATTCAAACAAAACATAGATGAAAAAATTAATATAAGCAAAATCCTTTCTACATTACCAGAAAACTACAGGCATTTTACAACAGCTTGGGAGTCAATTGCTGTTTCTGAGAGAACATTGGCTAATCTGGTAGCCAGAATACTTGCTGAAGAAAGTAGAAATAAGCAGGAAAGAGAAAACCAAAATGAAGTAGCATTTAGAGTTTCAGAGAAGTTCTGTTATAAGTGTAAAAGTACAAATCATACAGCAAACTTCTGTAAGAAAGGAAAGGAAGATAAGTGCTTTAAATGTGGTAATAAAGGACACTACGCAAATAGCTGCAATATCAAACCAGACAGAAACTATTCTACTTCAAGACCAGGACCGAGTCGACGAAACCAATGTGGAATATGTAAAAAAAACAATCATGCACAGCAAGATTGCTTCTTCAGGAAGAATAAAAATCAGGAAGAAAGAAATAAAGTGGCATTTTTTGCTGAAAGTAAAACAGACACAGACTTTCATATAGTTTAGTAGTGGACTCTGGTTGTTCGTCACATATGTCAAACGCTAAAGAACTTTTTTCTACATTAACAGAGAGTGCAACAACCATAATGGTAGCAAAGAAAAATCAAACTATGAAGTCAGAGGGAAAAAGAGATATAGACAGTCAAAAGTGTACATTGAAAAATATCTTATTTGTTCCAGAACTAAGTAAAAACTTACTATCTGTGAATGCTATCACCGATAATGATGGAGAAGTAACTTTTTCAAGAGATGAGGTTATTATAAAAAAAGATAACAAACCAGTGATGGAAGGAAGAAAAGAAAATGGGCAATACATTGTAAAATTACAAGAAAATTAAGAAGGTTTTTTTGCAGAAGAAAAGCACAAAAATCAGGAAATTTGGCATAAAAAGTTGGGACACCTTGGTATTACTAACATGAAAAAGCTAATGAACATGTCTGAAGGCATGAATTTGTCAAAAAAGGATTTTGAAAATATTTTGACTGAAATCTGTTTTGAAGCAAAACAAACAAGGTTGCCATTCAATAAAGTAAGACAAAGAGCAGCAAGACCATTGGAAATACTCCATACAGATGTTTGTGGTCCTATTTCTCCAACAACTTGGGATGGTAAAAGATATTTCTTGACGATAATGGATGATTACACTCATTTCTGCAAAGTGTACCTGTTAAGTACTAAAAATGAAGTCTTTGACTACTTGAGAGAGTTTGTAAATGAATTCGAAGCATACAAGAATTTAAAAGTTTCTAAAATACGATGCGACAATGGGGGAGAATTCAAAAGTATTAATATAAGAAACTGGAGTAGAGAAAAAGGAATTATTATGGACTATTCAGTTCATACTCACCCCAGCTAAACGGAAAGGCTGAGAGACTCAATAGAACACTTTTGGAAAAAACTCGTGCTATAATCTTTGATTCGCATATGGAAAAAGAGATGTGGGGAGAAGCTGTGTATGTCTCAACATATTTACTAAGCATAAGTCCAACTGAAACTATTGATGTAACTCCTGTGGAAAAATGGACAAAAAGAAAACCTGACTTACCAAATCTGCAAATTTTTGGGTCGACAGCATATGCAAAAGCTCTAGGATAACTAAAAAAACTAGACACTAGAAGTAAAAAATACAAGTTTGTAGGTTATGCTCCAAATGAGTATCGTTTGTGGGATGAAAACGAAAGGAAAATTGTTGTGTATAGAGATGTAGTTTTTACTCAACCAGTAGTAGTAGAATATAAAAATAAGATAATAAACATAAAAGACCAAGAAGAAACAGAAGAAGAAAGGGAAAATCATGAGCCAGTAAAACAGAATCAAGAAGAAAGTATTGTTGACTTAGGAGAAGGTTCAGAAGAACATGAATATAATGTACAAAAAAAAGCACAAAGCACAAGATCTGGAAGACAGGTAAGATTACCTAAGAAGTTTCAAGACTATGACATGGGTGAAGAATTTGCAATGTTGACATACGAGGAAGCAATGGAAGGACCTGAGAAGGAAAAATGGATGGTAGCTATTAATGATGAAAAAAAATCACTACTAGAAAATATCACATGGGATCTAGTTGACAGAGAAGAAGCAGAAAATAGAAAAATTTTGACAAGCAAATGGATTTTTCGAATTAAAGACGAAGGAAAGTATAAAGCCAGACTTATAGTGCGTGGATTCCAGCAAGAGTATGGTGTGGACTATAAAGACACTTTCAGTCCTGTATGTAACATGATTATTCTAAGAATCATTTTTGCTTTAGCTGCACAGAATAACTATGATATGCTAAAATTTAATATTAAGACTGCTTTTCTCTTTGGGAATCTTGATGAAAAGATTTTTATGGAAATTCCAGAAGGATACAGAAGCTGTCAGAACACAAACAAAGTTTGTCTATTAAAAAAGGCATTGTATGGATTAAAACAGGCACCACTAAAGTGGAATGAAAAATTCAGTTCGTTTCTGAAATCTAGTGGACTAATGTCGCTCAAGAGTGAACAGTGTTTGTTCAAGAATCTAAGGAGCACCCTGTTCCTTGCTATTCTTGTAGATGATGGAATACTAGTGAGTAGCGATAAAGAAGAGATGGTAAAACTGTTGACAAGCTTAAAATCCGAATTTGAATTCACAGTGACAGAAAATCCAACATCATTTTTAGGCATTGAAATAAAGAAGGAAGAAGGTTTTGTTGGATTGAATCAGACAAAGTACACCCAGATAATTGACAGATTCAATATGATGGATGTGAAAACTGCATCTACCCCTATGATTGCTAATCCTAATTTTGAAGCACACAACAGTATCAAGAACAAACATTTCCCTTATAGAGAAGCCATAGGAAGTCTTCTGTACCTGACAGATAAAACCAGACCAGACCTATCTTTTTCGGTTAATTTTTGTGGAAGAAGAATGGAAGATCCATCTGATCAAGACGTGACTAATGTGAAAAGAATTCTGCGTTACCTAAAAAGTACAGAAAATGATGGAATCTGCTACAAGAAAGAATGCGGTGAAAGTAAACTTATCGCATACAGTGATTCCGATTTTGCAGGTGACGTTTCAACTCGAAAAAGCACTACGGGCTTTGTGATAATGTTCGGAGGTGGACCTATAAGTTGGTGTTCGCGTAAACAACCAATTGTATCATTATCAACTACCGAAGCGGAATACATTGCCGCTGCTGACTGTGTTAAGGAACTTGTGTACTTAAAAACTGTTATTGATGAACTTATTGATTCAGACATTAAAATAGACTTGAATGTGGATAACCAAAGTTCAATAAAGTTGATTAAAACAGGACAATTCAATAAAAGAAGTAAACACATTGATGTGAGGTACTATTTCATAAATGAAAAAGTGCAAGAAGGCTTGATTGATTTAAAATATTGTGAAAGTGAGAAACAGTTAGCTGATATTCTAACTAAACCTCTGAGTTTTAACAAATTTGAAACATTCAAAAATCAAATGATGTGTAAAATTTAATATGTTCCCTACACGCCTAATATGGAAATTAGGAGGTGTTTAGATAAACTAATCTGATGTAATTTCCATATTAGACATTGAAGCGCCCCCGTGCGGGCTGAAAGATGTTTTGAAGACCACACACCCTATTTTCATTTGGCGATCTGTGGCATCACGGAACAACATAGAACACATAATGTTATATAACTATTATAACCAAGTAGATGTCTTTGTCATATTTTTTATGTTGCTCATGTAGCTTTGTTTTTCTTTAAATAAAGTTTGTTAGTATTTCTCGGCCAGTTTTTCTATTTAAAAGTAAAAGCCTCAACATTGAGTGCCAATAACTAGTAAAATGACTTATATGTTTATTTTTTTTTTTAATTATCCACATATTTTAGTCTATAACACGCATAGAGAATTTTTACCACAACTAAGACGAATTTGGTAACATTTTGAATTTCTTTCATTTCACTCTCCTTAAAGTGCAAATTTTTGGGTACTTTACCCTACTTATTCCAAAGAAATAACGCAGTTTTCTGAACAACTACTGAACTCTGACTTAACTACAATGACATAGTGATTAGCGATATATATCGATATTTAGAAATATCGATATTTGGGAGTGTTAATATCGATATTGAAAACCGATATTATCGACTCCGATATCTCAATTTTCCTGATATCGAAATTTCAATATCGAAGTTGAATATTATACAACTAACAAAATATATATATTGCCCTGCCACTCTGGTGTAGAGTAGAACAACTATTAAAGGCACATACTAATTCACTAACACAATCTACTACTTAAACGACGTACTTGACACGTGTGAAATACTAAATTTTCAAACATTCAAGGAAATAGGGAATGTACAGAGATGACTGATTTGAGTGAATTGTGGACATCATAGGCATGGTACTAGGTTAGGTCGGGTAAAAGAACGAATAAATTCAATAAATTGAAATGTGTTAATTTAGCGTTTTAAAGTTGTTTCAAAAACAGTGATGGCTCCAAAAAGCAATTTTTGGAAATATTTTGAAAAAATAGATTCCAAAACAGTGTTTGTTATGCGGAAAACTGTTAAAAACATCTGGAAACACTTCAAATTTAAAAAATCATTTAAGTGCAGTGCATCCCAAAGCCCTGCCACAATCAGGAAATGAAGAGTCAGAAGAGTGTAAAAGAGTTGAACATCCTACTGATGAGTCACATAGATCATTATCAGAAACAAATTCACTGGAAGATGTGGTTCCTTGTACATCTGAAGATTTGCCTGGCCCTTCTGGAAGCTCTGTCTGAAGATTTACCTTGCACCAGAACCAAAGTATCACAAATTAAACCCTCATCCAAAAGATAACGAACAATAATCGAAACTTACTCAGAAATTACATCCCATGCAGTAGGGGGCAGTAAATACAATAATATTACTAAGTCCATATTATTCATGATTTGTCGTGATTTTCAACCGATATCAATTGTTCAGGATGAGGGGTTCAAACAATTGATGAAATTATTAGCACCAGTTATAAAATTCCATGTGAAAAGACAATCAGTAAATTGCTAAATGAAAAATACGTTGCAGCAAAGGTTATCTATAAAGAAAAAATAAAAAATGCTTCCTCTTACTGTATCACATCTGACATTTGGACTGAAACCCTTAATTCAAAAAGTTTTTTGGGCTGAACACAACAGTAGAATTTTCTCCACTACCTTCGGAGTATATGAATTAGATAACAGGCATACAGGGTTATACATTGCAGAAAATTTAAGGAATTTGTGTAATGAATGGGATATAGAAAAAAATAAAATTACTGCTATAATAACTGGTGGTGCTTCTAATATGACCTGTGGAGTTGACCTATTCTTAGAGAAAAAAATACACATTCATTGTTTTGCACATCAACTAAACTTGGTAGTAGAAAGGGCTACTTAATGAGACTGATGAATTGAAACAAATAATCACAAAAGTAAAACATATTGTAACATGGTTCCGTCAGAGTGTTATTGCTTCAGATGACTTGAGAAAAATTCAAAATGAAAAGGGAACACAATCAAAAAAATTAAAACAAGATGTGGTAACTCGATGGAACTCCACCTACTACATGATTGAAAGATTTCTCAAGCTGAGAGAGTTCGTTAATACCATCATCAACAAACACAAATCGGCTCCGGCAAAGGTGACAGGGAGAGAGGTAAGAGAACTAGCAATTATTCAAGAACTCCTTCAACCCTTTGAAGTTGCTACTACGGAAATTTCTGGCGAAAAATATGCAACAACAAGTATGGTTATACCTCTACTATACAATTTACAAAGTAAAGTCGAAGAAGTTAAAATAGAACATTTTCAAATCGCTGCCAAATTGAAGGTACAATTACTCA
This sequence comes from Chrysolina americana, assembly GCA_958502065.1. Taxonomy (NCBI): domain Eukaryota; kingdom Metazoa; phylum Arthropoda; class Insecta; order Coleoptera; family Chrysomelidae; genus Chrysolina; species Chrysolina americana. Next base: position 22,113,504 of record OY293419.1, on the reverse strand, counting down.
GTGAGATGAACAAAAGATTTGGGGCAGCCGAAAAAGTACAACTGCTTTCAATAGCAACCGTCCTCGATCCAAGGTTTAAGAAGATTTCATAGATAAAACAAATTGCGTGAAGGCAATAATATGTTATTGGATGAAACTATTCCATGTAATGGAAAAGAAAAAACACCTTCAACCGGTGAACAAATAAATAAAGGTGATAAAAACGTATCTACATTTTACACTGAATTATATTTGAACTTTTTTTCAGGAAAAGTAAGGTAAATGCACCAACAACTGACCATCTAACCAGGTTTTTCTGCTTTTTTAGTAATATAAACGCACGTTTACTGGAAAGTAATTTTGGTTTGCTTTATTGAAATAGGCTACTTATATACTTGCAATAAATTTATGAAAGAACAACCTACATATTAAATTTTCAATTGATATAATTTATTTAAATTTTAAGGTCAGAACACCCAATAGCTGACCACCCTAATTTACATATGATCCAATAAGTGACCCACTTTTGCACCAATAAGTGACTAATTCTAATAATATAAAACTCTATTAAAATGAATAGATTTATTTATTTAATAGTGTTTAATACATCATGGAATGTAGTATGTACTGTACTTCTCCAGTTGTGGAACTTTATAAATTCCTCTTTTATTTAAAGCAATTGGTTCTGGAATTATTTGAATAATTTCCTCTTTATTGTACCAAATTTCGTCTTTATTGACTGGCCACCTCCAGTTATTTATGCTACTTGACACCATTACAGATATCAAATATTTGGAAATATTTTTATCCATTACTCTTCCCGGGTAAAAACTATCTTCATATTTGACAATAACGTGATGTCCAATTTGCTGATATTAGTATCTCCTTCATCTTCATCTTCGCTTACATATCCCCAATCATCTCCTTCACCCTCACTCTCCAAATTTATATCTAGAGAGGAATTAGAGGATGTGTCTTCATCAAATACTTTCTTTTTTACTTTTTTAATTTTTGATTCAGGTAATTTCATATTTTTCTTTTCTTCTCTTTTACGCTTTCTTTCTTCTTTCTCTTGTTGATCTTTAATTTGTTGTTTTTTAATATGGTAAGCCTGCCACTGTTCTGAAGAGGCCACAAAGGGTATTTTTTCTTTGCATCTTTTTGGTTTCGAGCCTTTTACAGGCTCAGGCCAGAACAAACACTTCTTAAAAGGTGAAGGTACTTCAAAAGGAATTGAAGAGCTTGGCTTGGGCAAATCAATAATTGATGCTGCTTTGGTCTGCTGACCTTCATCATTAATAATTGATGCTGCGGTGGTCTGCTGACCCTCATCAATAATTGGTGCTGCGGTAGTCTGCTGACCCTCATCAATAATTGGTGCTACGGTGGTCTGCTGACCCTCATCAATAATTGGTGCTGTGTTGGTCTGCTGGCCTTCATCATCTTCATGTTGGATATTCTCTCTGTCTATCCTTGTACTCTCAATATTTTTTACCTCTTTGGACATTTCCCACCAATCTTTGAAGAGTGATTTATCTTCATTTCTGCCAGTCCATATTATTGAATCCAATGTTTTGAGAGTGTTCAGTGTATTTGCATTTATTTTATTCTCAAAATATTTAAAACATTTTTTTTAAATTGCTTGTCTTCTTGGTCATAATCTACAGTTTTCTTGTCAACTTCTTGACCCTTGAAATATTTATTGTACTTGATTGCATTAGGATCTAGTGGAAATAAACCTGTGGATCTGAATCCATTTTTAATTGTTTCAACATTAACATGTCTTTCAACTGCTGCTTTTAACACTAACCCAAAATGTTCTCTTTTGAATTTGGCCCCATTATTCTCAATTTTCCAGTTTTTGACTTCCTCTTTCCAGCCAGACTTCAGGGGCCTAAATACAGCAACATCTAGCGGTTGTAACATATGTGTTGCATTTGGGTATAATGCGATGAGAATAATTTTCTTTTGAGAACAAAAAGTACACTAAGCGCTAGGGTAAGGTGGCTCCTGTGGTCATCTACAAATAAAATGACAGGGAAAGGTATGTAATTTTTCACCAGCCAGGTATAGAATATGTTCGAAATATACTCAAAAAAGGTGGGTCCTGTCATCCATCCTGACTCACTTTTTGCAATGCCAAAAGTTGGTGGCATTAAACTGGCTATGACAGGTGGTATTCTTTCATACTTAAAGACCACCATTGGTGGAACAATCATCCCTGCAGCATTGACATTTATCAGAGTTGTAAGATTTTCTTTCTCGTCGTTATTAATATGGTTGTATACTGTATTCTCTCCCTTTCGAATAAGAACTTTTTCGCCCTTGGGGGACAAAAAAAATGCAGTCTCATCAGCATTGTACACTCTTTTTGGATCCTGAAATACTTCAGTTAATCCCTCAGTGTTAATATACTGCAATATTTCTGAAAACCAAGAGCGAATTTTTTCTTCAGTTACAGATGCCCTGGAAGCAGTTAAATTTTGAGAAATTCTTTCTGCAATGATTGGGTGTCGTTTCAAAAAACATTTGTACCATTTACGTCCTGGTCTGTCATTTTGAAATGAATTTGTCTTCTTTGTGGTTTTCATAATCATTTCAACTGAATCCATGAGTTGAGTTTTTGTAGCAGGAAACCCTCTTTCACCAATATACAGTAACCATTTCACCAAAGCATTTTCTTCTTCTTGAGATAAATTGGTTGGTGGACCCATACGACATACTTGAGGAAGATCGCCTCTCGATTTATATAAGAGGGTGGTTTTTGGTACTCCAAATTGCTTGGCTGCTGTCCTGACCGGAACGCCATTGTTTACAGCTTATAATGCCTGATTCATGAAGTCTGTAGTATATCTCATTGTAGTTTGCGGCATCTAAAAAGACAGAAAAATATTAATTATATTACTGTCCAATACCTCACCACATGTGCTGTACCATTAACTGACCATGGTCACTTATTGGAAAATAAACATGTATTTCACCTAGTTTTTAACACTAGGTTTGCCAGTTCCATGTTATTAGAAAAAAATATGTGGTAACTTTATTTCATGATATTCTATAAGATCAAATAGGTGACCACTTGGTCACATATTGGTACAGGACTAAATATGATGTACCAATATCTGACCATAACAAAAAATAATATAAATATCAGTCAATATTGTTTACAAATATAAAATACACTACCTTCGTCTAAAAATTATAATATGAGTATATAATACTTCTTACTTTGACAAATTTTCACCAGTAGCACATTCACAAAAAAAAAATAACCTTATTACTCGATTTCTTAAAAATTCTCAAGAATGACAGCTACTCCAAATCACACAAAACTAATAATTTTGACAAGTGACAGACATCATTGGAAACTCAACAATGATGGAAAAAAATTATACAAGTGATGGTGACACTCTTTCAGAAATTTCTTTTTTTCTGAAAAATCCGACGGTTAATATAGCTACCAATCCTTTATTGTGGTGGAAAGCACATCAAGAAATGTACCCTAGACTTGTAAATGTGGCTGTGAAATATTTGGCAATTGTCGCAACTTTAATACCTACAGAAAGACTATTTTCGAAATCAGGACAAACAATGACAGCAAGGAGGAACCGACTGAGTGGTCAAAAACTCAATCAAATATTATTTTTACAGTGCGTCGATGTAGATACTTGGAATTTGTTTTAGAACTTCATGAATTCATTGAATGATTTTGTTCTTTTCCGCTTTAATAAGTGTTAGTGTTTTTGTTTCAAAATTGTATGAGAAGTGAATTTTTTTTTTCAGGACTTGGTTATGAATCAGATATTACCATTATTACCAAACAATCATTATATTTCTTTAGCTTTTTTCAGTTTGAATTATTTCTAATATCGAAAATCGATATCAATAAATATCGATATTATTCTTTCGATACATCGGTAGTATCGATATTCATGAACGATATTAATATCGATATCGAATATTGGCACTTGCCTTCGATATCCGATCACTACAATGACATTGCAATATGTCATTTATTTACTACACCATCTAGCGGAGAAAAAGTGTATCAAACAAGTCACAAATGAAAACAGTGTTGGCAATAATTATGTAACCAAGAATACCAACATAAGGCAAACTTTTATAGAAGTGTAACTAGTAACTAGCTACCTACAGAAAATCCCCACTCTATTTAGATAACATTATTTCCACTATCAAAATATTCCTTCTTATTTGATGTTAGACATTGAGACAGAAATTCAAATTTTTTCAGGTTCAGTATCGGAATCACCAAATTTCACTGAAAAATTTTTCGAAGAAACTGCGAGTGAGTGGATAAGGCAGGGAAAACAAAGATTCCAAAGAAAATCGAAGAAAATCCTGAGGTATATATGATTTATATATTTTTAAAACGCATGAAGTTAATTTGCTTATGCAGGGTTCATGTCATAATGGAAAAAAGCTTGTAATCGCCGAGTCAGACAGGAATATCAGTTCAGTATATTAAATTTATAATGAAATCATCGAATTTGAATATTTCAAGTTTTATATTCTTCACATTAACAAACACTGATTCATGAAAATCTTACAATTTATAGAAATGTCATTGTTCAAGAATTAGTTGCTTTTCAATGTTAATCTTGAATGACACCCAGATACACTGGTTCATTATAAATGTTTTTCAATTCTTTTTTGAAAAAAGATGAATACAGATGAATACTTTGAGCCAATGTTTGCTTCAATTACCTGTTGGATGATGAATAATACTATTTCATTTCTTTAGTATTTCAGCTATTGTTTTTAGGGCAGAAGAACCAGTGGAAAGACCCATCAGTGATAGGAACAGAGTGGATCCAGGAACAGATGAATTATTAATAACTATGTGATGCAATAAAAGTTGATACAGAATAAATATAAAAATTGATTTTTATCGTAGGTTTGTTTCTATTTCCAGAGGAGTCATGTTTTTTCAATTTATAATTAAGAATGTTTTTCCTTTCAACATGAAAAGGACTTTTTTCATTTGTATAATGAAACAAATCAAATCAGTTGAGGTTTTCTGATGACCTGAATTGAATATAATTTTCTTTACTATATGCAGTGAAAGCTAAAAAGTATGTACGATATGGGAAAAAAGTTTATTATTAGAGTATTGGAAAAACATTTACGGGGAAAAGTTTGTGCATTTCAGATAACCTAAATATAGATTTACACATATCACATGACCAGTATAGTATGGCGGTAAATTGGAAAAACATACCATGAAAAGGCCAAAAGCTATTTGAAAAAGTTGCTTGAAATTTAATTTTATAATCACTTACAGAGTTTAAACCAATAAATCGAAAAAATTGAAAATTGCAATTTTTGTTAAATATTTTCTGATCTAATTTTTTTCGATTTATTGCTTTATTGCTGTATCTGAATATAAAATTGAAATCCAAGCAACTTTTTTGAATAATTTTTTTTGATATCTTACCTTCTTACACCACTCATATTGCTGCTTCATGATATTTTTTCTAATTTACCGCCATATTAGTGGTCACGTGACATGCAACAAAATGAATTTTTAGGTTATCTGACATGCACACTTTTCCCCACAAATGTTTTTCCAATATTCTAATAATAAACTTTTTTTCCATATGGTACATACTTCTTGGCGATCTCTGTATATAGAGTTATATGTATTTATTAGGAACGAGTACTAAAAAACATTCCAGCTCTACACATGTAATATCAAAATTATTTTTATTTTATTTTTATATATTTTCGGTTTTGGATACAATCACCCCCTTGATGGGGTAACAAAAAAAATGTACTGAATGAAGGTGGCTTCAGATGCAACATATACAGAACCATTTGTAAATAACACATACATACAGAACAATCTGAACCAAGAGATGTATCCTTTACAGAACAATCTCATCCAAGAGATGTATCCTTCATAGAACAATCGTTCTGTCCATAGATCAGTGTTACATATTTGAGATAAAACTGCAATATTCCGTTCAGGCGGACATTTTCCTACAAATTCGTAGGAATTTTAACGTAAATAATGATTTAAGGTGTACGTAGATACAATAGGTTCAACATTTCGCAACTTTGGCGCTGACATCTTATTTTGAATTCACAACACTTCATTACTCATGGCTATAAAATAAAGCAAATACAACGTTACCAAAAACCACTCAAATGAAATTATAATATGAGGACTGGAATGCTCTTAGTTCCTCTGTGCACCCATAAAAAGTGATTACCCTAGGAGAAGAATAGAGGCACATGCAATCTAGCAGTGAAATGCTTCATTGGTTATTTGTGTGGGTGCGAGAGAGACATTCATATGCACGTACGTGGTATTCGTTTTCCAATTTATAGTTTGTAAACACGCCAGTGCAGTGCAAATGCAAATAGTGTGGTTAAGTTAACCAGTTGTTGTGGCTTGTGGCTTTGTTATTTGTATCTTGTGTTATTTTTCAAATTATGTCGTGCTTTATAAGAAATTGTAAAAACTCGTGGAGGAGCGAAAAGAATTCTGGGAATATTACGTTTCACAAGTGAGTCTGTTTTCTACATAACGGGTTCAGATTTTTGAACATTTTTTATTCTACAGGTTTCCGAAAAATACCTATAAGGATTGGCTTGAAAGTATAGGTGTTTACTCTGAGATTGAGTGGCCTAAAGACAAGAGAATTTGCTCTGTTCATTTCGAGAATGATTGTTTCATTAGAACTGGCTTCAGGGCGAGACTAAAACCTCATTCAATACCCACCCTGTTCCTGCCATTGGTCGAAGAGTGCACCAGATCGGAGTCATCCATTACTCCATCACCTCCCACAGTACATTTGGAGTGTGAATCTACTGTGACTGTAACATCTCCTGAAAACAAATACATATCTGCCTCTGATGGTACCCCAATTACCATACGCAAGACTTTCAATAGGAAATTGAAAGTAAACAGGTATTTCAAATAAAAAAATAAAAATGGGTATGGGTAATCATGTCTTTGACTACTTGGGAGTACAAAATTAGTAAATTTTCACCTCTCAAGAAATTGCCATTCGGATAAAATAATTTTATGAATGAGGGGTTGACAACTATCAGTACAAATATTAGTACCTACCTCTTTCAGTACTTTATAAGTGTTGAGAGTTCGCTAAAAACCGCCTAGATGTAAGTTGGCAGCAACGGTAACAACACTGTAATTTCACACGTCAACAGAAAGAAAATAGCGCGCATTAGAGGTTGCAAAGTATCGGTTCGCCCAAATATCGATATATCGATACCGCTTCTGAAAAAACCTCGATATATCGATACTAAGTATCGATACTCTCATGAAGTATCGGTACCATTTCGTGCATTGCCACAGAACACTAAAAGAGCTCAGAACAAAAGTGTTCTGTTGTTCTATGGTCCAGTCTTAACCGCTTGTATACAGTTCTGACAGAAGTTAGTTTTTTAGATTATAGTTAGATAATGTTTACCTTCAATGTTTGGTATTGTCATTGTCCAGATCTTAAGGACTCCTAGTATTCCTGATCCTGAGTCTTTTGAATCTGGGTGGAAGAATTTCAAAGAACAAAAAATTAACATTTATATATTTTCTTCAGGCTTCACAAACTCAAAATATAACTCTGGTAAAATAAAAACTTCAAACTGAACCAGAAAAAGTCTAGCTTACCTATCTATATTTATCTGTTCAAAAAAGTATAATTTTTATTTATGAATATTATTTTATTTACGTTTTTAGACTTCAGTCTACTTCTTTTATTAGAAATGAGAATGCCAGCCTTTGAAAATATTCGCTCAGATGAAACTGATGTGGCAGGTACACACAAATATTTTTTTGCCAATTTAAACAGATCATCCTGGGTATGAGTTCTCCAATATTCAAGTGGATCTGAGTCCATGTTCAACGGTGGTAATTCAAAATATTGTCGTGTTGAAATAATGGCCTCTGTTTTTGGTGTTCGTTCTTCAACTTTTGTCTTACGCTCCACCAGGAACTTCAATAGATTTAGTTCATTTTCTGAAAATAAAATAATGAATATTTGGAATGGAAAAAAAATCTTGCAAACCTTTCAAATTGACTTCACTGTTGCTTTCATTAGTACTGGTACTAGGACCAGCAATCTCAGTACTGTTGCCATCAACTCTATGTGACATTATCATTCTCACCATTTCATCCTGCAGCAATTCTTGCCCACTCATAGCATTCTCAGCAGCCCGAAAACCCATTTTTTTTATTCGAGGGTCCAATAGAGAAGCCAATTTTGCTGTTACTCTAAGCTCATAGGGAAACAATCTTTTCACAATGCCTTGTTTCATTAATTTCAGGAGATTTTTGGAAATGTCATTAGTAAGTTTAGACTGCAGTTCATTCAATTCTAAATTCATACCCAGTACTAGAGGAATCACAAGAGATATAGTAGGATAAGAATCTGCTGACAATTGTACTGTTGCTCTTTCAAATATTTGTAACACCATAACTGCTTCCTTTAATACTAAGACTTCTTCAGCACTCAGTATCTGTGGGGCCTTGGGGCAATGTATCATAGCAATCATCAGATCATCACCTGAAATTATTCTGAGTGAATTTGAGTATAAAGAATTAATACACAAGTTTACTTACCTATTTCCAAAATACGCCTGATCATAAATAATACACTATTCCAGCGGGTTGCAACATCCTGCAACAACTTCAATTGTTTACTCCCTGATTTATTTTGTTGGTCTCTCAATAAATCCATCGCTACATTACTTTTTTTGAAATAAGTAACTATTGACTTGACATTATTTAAAATCTGATGGAATGATTCTTCTGCAGAAATTGCATCTTCTACTACCAAATTCAGTGAATGGGCGAAGCATGGAAAATGACTAATTTGTAGTAGAGAACAGCATAATTTCATATTTGAAGCATTATCACTCACTATACAGGTGATTTTGTTGCCCAATTTGAATTTGTCTATGACTTCCTATAAAAATATTTTAATGAGAGTATTTTATATGCCATAAGTGAGACTGATAATGCACTAAACAGAAAATGAGACAACTTACCTGAATATGGTCCTTCAAATTTTCGGATGTATGGCGCATTGACAAGTTTACAGTCTGTAAAACTGCAGACTGCATTTTAGCACCCTCAATAAAATGGCAGGTAATTGTGCAATAGGATTCCGTATTAGAACTTGAAGTCCACAAGTCTGTAGTAAGGCTCACCCAACTCACACTATTCAGAGCAGATTGAAGATTAGCATACACCTTGTCATAAATCTTCATATTAAGAAGATTTTTTATAAAATTACTGCAAGGAACAATATATCTAGGATCTAATGTATTAACGAGATCCAAAAATCCTTCATCTCGTACTATACTGAAAGGCTGCAAGTCCCTTGCTATCAAAATTGCAAGTTTTTCATCAATTTTAATTTTTTTATAGTGTTCAGTTGAGTAACACTCAGATTTCACTTGATAGAAATCATTCACCATTTTCTGTTTCTTAGTTTTTTTGGTTGGGGGTTCTTTACCTCCACTTTCATTCCCTTGATCAGATTCCGTTTCTGTTTTATTTGTACAGAAATCAACCAAATCTTCCTTCTCTATTTCCTTTTTATGAATTTGCAAAAGATGCTTTCTGAGGTTTGAAGTGTTTCCACTGGTACAATATTCTTTTTTACATATTGTGCATATAGCATAGTTCAGCATAGTTTTTTCAAAGTATTTCCATATTATGGACTTCAACCCTTTCATTTTTTTGGTCTTAGTTTCTTTCTGATCTGAGATCTGACTGAATCTGCCCGAAATCATTGCGCGCCATGACCATCGACATGGACATAGCTTAAGGTTATGTCGATTATCGATGGCCACGGCAGCATGGCCCATGACATCGATAGTATCGATACTTGAGACACAGGGTATCGATATATCGATTATTGATAATTTTTATAAAAGTATCGATACATCGATACTCGGCATCGATACTATGCAACCTCTAGCGCGCATACTACTCTAAAAATATATGTAATGGGGATATGTATGTATTGTTCAAGTCCGTAAAATAAAAGCAGATATAAAGTACAACAGGATTTTATTCCCAAAAACATACAAATCAGAAGGTAGAAGAAAGTATTAAGTTCATATAAAACAAAAGGTTATGGGCCCAGATAAAAGGGATTCCAAGGATTGAAAAGATACAAATAATCAAGGTTAGAAAATGAACATGTCTCAAGGAAAATATAACATCGAAGTTTTGTCGAATGATAATTACCTGAACTGGAAGTTCCGAATGCAGATGATATTGGCGGAAAATGGGGTAAGCGATTACGTAGAAAAATCCATTGATACTACGAACTTCAGTGAAGCTGAGAAAACAAATTTCAACAAATGTGATAACAAAGCCAAGTCATTAATTGTTCAGTGTGTTTCTGATGCACATATTGAAACACTGAGAGACAAAAAGACAGCATATTTGATGTGGAATGTATTAGAAGACAAGTTTCAGAAGAAGGGCTTACCCGGCCAATTATACTTGAAAAGGAAAATGCTCTCTATGAAATTGAAAGAAGGAGAGTCGCTTGAATTGTTCCTGACTAAATTTGAAGAGATCATGAGGCAATTGAAGGCAACGGGAGTTCAGGTAGATGAAAAGGACACAGTATGTAACCTATTGATGGCACTTCCAAAGTCTTATGAAACGGTAGTAACTGTCATTGAAAATCTCGAACCTGCTATGTTAACATATGAAAATGTCAAAGGGAAATTGCTGGCCGAAGAAGAGAAGAAAAGATTAGGAAGAAGGAACACAGATACGGTGGTTAACGAAGCAGCTTTCAGTGTTGAGAGAACATGCTACAGGTGTGGGAAACCAGGACATTTCAAAAGGGAATGTAGGTCCAGGCAAAATGGCAATTCAAATAGAGGAATGGCAAGCTATCAAGGAAATATGGGAAATTTTGAAAATAGAGGCGTCCACAGGGATTCACAAAGAAATGGAAATTTTCAAAGACAAGGTTTTCAAGGACATCGGGGTTCCCAAAACTTTACTGAAAGTAGAAGAGGATATGTTAGAAGTAACCATGCAGGAGGAAGAGGACAAAGTAGGCAATACACAGAAAGTAGTAGTTACACAGGAGGAAGAGGACAAAGTAGGCAGTTCACAGAAAGTAGTAATTACACAGAACAAGGCGAAAATGATAACGAGGTATGTGAGGAGGCAAGAGTCTCCTTCTTAGGTGAAAGTGAGGTATGTTATTCAAACTTTCAAAATAACGATATATCTTTTTATATAGACTCAGGGTGCACTGATCATTTGATCAATGACGAAAAAGTATTTTCTGAAATTATGATGTTGAAAGATCCTATCAAGATAGCCATTGCAAAAAATGATAATTTTCTATTTGCTACTGGAATTGGAAATGTAAATGTTATCAGTTGGGTAGATCAAAGAAAAGTTCAATGTACAATTAAGAATGCTTTACTGGTACCTAATTTAAGGAAAAACTTATTAAGTGTTAAAAGATTAGAAATGTCAGGGATAAAAATAGTGTTTGAAGATGGATTTGTAAAATTTATAAATAGTACAGGCATTATAGGTATAGGGAGAAGAAATAATTTATATGAAATACATTTCGATATCGTACAAAATGAGTGTCAAAATGTAGAAATTGAAACAAACAGCCTTACTTTATGGCATAAAAGATATGCCCACTTAAATTTCACGGGTCTCAAAAAGGTAATTAAAAATAAGATAGTCGAAGGCATAGAAAATGTTCGAGTTTCCAATATTGAATTCTGTGAACCTTGTACTGCTGGTAAAATGTCCAGAAAACCATTTGGAACTAGACATAAAAGTGGAAAATTATTAGAAATCATCCACAGTGATATATGCGGGCCAATAACACCAATTGCACATGATGGAAGTAAGTATTTCATTACTTTCATTGATGACTTTTCATGTTTTACCGTAGTTTATTTATTGAAGCATAAAAGTGAAGCTTTCGAAAAATTCAAAGAATTCTTCTCAATGACTAAATCAATGTTTGGTTTTGCAATATCGAAATTACGTTGTGATAATGGGGGTGAATATATATCAGGGAACATGAGAGAATTTTGTAGGGAAAAAGGGGTTATCATAGATTATACCGTACCGTATACTCCCCAACAGAACGGCAAGGCAGAAAGAAAAAATAGAAGTTTAGTTGAAAGAGCAAGGGCCATTATCTTAGAATCAGGGGTTCCGAAACAATTGTGGGGTGAAGCAATTTTACACACGAACTATGTTATAAACAGGGGACCAACAGAATTATTGGAAAATAATACACCTGCTGAATTATGGTATAAAGTAAAACCAGATGTAAGTCATTTCAGGATATTTGGGAGCACAGCATATAGTCTTGTGAGAAAAGAAACTAGAGACAAATTTGATTCAAAGGTTATGAAGTGTGTTTTAGTGGGATATGCTCCAACAGGGTATAGATTGTGGGATATAGAAAAGGGGAAAGTTATAGTATCAAGGGATGTTAAATTTGATGAAAATAATTTATGGTATAAAAATAATAATAAAAATGAAGTAGAGGTTCATGTGAAAAGGGAAGAAATCAAAGGGGACATATTAAATGAAAACGATAAATCTATTCAAATTGATGATGGGAATTTGGTGGAGGACTTGATCAGAACAAATGAAAATAAAAGGCAAATAAAGCCCCATCCTAAATATGATGATTATGAATTATATATGGCATTTGACGCAATGAGGTTCATTGATGATGTGCCTAAGGATTATAATGATTTACAAAACCGGGAAAACAGAGATAAGTGGGAATCTGCTATGAATAGGGAATTGAACTCTATAAATAAAAATAACACGTGGGAAATAGTCAATCAACCAAAGGATAGAAAAATATTAGACACGAAATGGGTATATACATTGAAATCATCAGAGGAAAGGGAAGAAAATAAATATAAGGCCAGACTGGTTGTAAGGGGTTTTGCACAGGAAGGGACTATGGATTTTAATGAAATTTATTCGTCAGTTGCTAAGATGACAACTATAAGAGTACTATTGGGCATAGGAAATCAATTTGGATATTATTTCAGACAATTAGATGTTAAAACTGCTTTTCTTAATGCAGAGTTAAATGATGATGTCTATATTTATTCACCTATGGGTTTCAGTGTTGATTATGGAAAAGTATTAAAGTTAAAGAAATCATTGTACGGATTGAAACAATCGTCAAAATGTTGGAACAATGCAATCAATCAATTCCTAATTGATATAGGGTTCACTAGATCAGAAAATGATTATTGTTTGTACGTGTTTTGTAATGAAAGAAAAAGGATTTACTTACTTCTATATGTAGACGATATTTTGATATCAACGATGTTGTTAAAAAATTGATGAAAAAATTTGAAATCAAGGATAAAGGAGAACTCAAGCATTTTCTAGGCATCGAAATTAATTATCATAGGCAACAAGGTATACTAGATTTAAGTCAATCAAAATATATTCAAAAAATACTTACCAAATTCAATATGAACGATTGTAAAGGTACCGATCTACCTATAGATCCAAAATTGAAAATATCTATTAATAATGAGGATACTCTAACTGAAAAACCTGTAAGACAACTGATTGGTAGTTTAATGTATTTGATGCTGGGGACTCGTCCTGATATTTGTTTTTCTTTGAACTATTTTAGCAGATACCAGGATAAAGCTACTGACCAAATATGGATACATTTGAAACGAATACTTAGATATTTAAATAAAACAAAGAACATTACATTAGAATTCCGAAGAAATAATAATCTTGATCTGAAATGTTTCGTAGACTCCGATTGGGGTAATGATTTAAATGACAGGAAATCAGTCACAGGGTTTTTATTCAAATTGTTTGGCAATACAATCCATTGGGTAACAAAGAAACAAAATTGTGTAACGCTTTCTACAACAGAAGCAGAATTAGTTGCTTTGTGTAGCTCTGTAAGTGAAGGCATATGGTTAAAGAAACTTTTACTAGATTTTGATATTGATGTAAGTAAAATTATTTATTACGAAGACAATCAAGGCTGTATAGCTATAATCAAAAACCCAGGTAATAATCGTAGGGTGAAACACATAGATTTAAAATATAAATTTGTATGTGAACATCTGGAAAAGAAACACATTGTAATTGAATATATTGAAACTGTTCTGCAAGAAGCAGACATCTTGACAAAAGGCTTGCAAGGTGCTTCTTTCTCAAGATTACGATATAGTTTAGGACTTAGGGATTTTAGCGAGGGGGAGTGTTGAGAGTTCGCTAAAAACCGCCTAGATGTAAGTTGGCAGCAACGGTAACAACACTGTAATTTCACACGTCAACAGAAAGAAAATAGCGCGCATACTACTCTAAAAATATATGTAATGGGGATATGTATGTATTGTTCAAGTCCGTAAAATAAAAGCAGATATAAAGTACAACAGGATTTTATTCCCAAAAACATACAAATCAGAAGGTAGAAGAAAGTATTAAGTTCATATAAAACAAAAATAAGTTCCTGACATTTCATAATGATGTACAAAATTCTTCTTTGTGTACCTCTCGTTTTTGAAGGTACATGCAGAATTATTTTAATCAGGGTACCGAATTTGACATCAATCTGAAATTTATTTTCAAGATAATAGACAAGTACTATCTATTCAGAAAGTTTGTATCGACATTTTTGAAAAAACCTGTATTTTCTTTCAGTCCCAAGTCATCATCTTCCTCTTCAATGAAAAGAAAAAGAGTAAAATTGGTCAAGGAAATTCACAGTTACAGGTAAAATAATTTGATTATTTTAGGAAATTCTGTTAACAGATTATTTTTGGTTGTACTATGGACAAATTGGAGAACAAATATGCAAGGAATAAGGCTGCATTGGAAAATGTTCGTGTTAAGTATAGCAACACAAAAAGAACTGTCAAGAAATTAAAACGCAAAGTGCAATCCCTTCATGTTGTCATCAATACTCTCAAAAACAAACAGCTGATATCTGACATGGCATCAGAAAACTTGACAAAATCCTTTTCTTATATTCCTCGAGAAATAATGGCCCGTATCCTCAAGAATAGAAGGAGTAAGGGATTGTCTCGTTCAAAATATTCTCCAGAACTTCGTGACTTTGGCATGACTTTATTATTCTACTCGAGAAAAGCATATGAGTATGTCAGGAGAACTATGGATTTATGCCTTCCCCATCCATCAACCATTAGAAAAATCTATAGTGGAATTGAATGCAAGCCAGGGTTTACCAAATCATCATTTGAGGTTCTCAGATTGAAATCTGATCAGTGTAAATGATAAAAAAGCAGATGATCTCAGATAGAAAACAGTTGTATGGGCATGTTAATTTTGGGTATGACACTACAGATGACCTTGCCAGTCTTGCTACAGAGGCTTTGGCATTTCTTGTTGTTTGCCACACAGAACACTGGAAGATACCAATAGCATATTTTTTGATCGAAGCCCTTACTGGCACTGAAAAAGCAAATCTTGTCAATGAAGCACTGGTACGATTTGCTGATGGGGGAGTGAAAATTACTTCAATAACATGTGATGGTCCATCTGCTAATATTGCAATGGTGAAATGTCTTGGATGTGTTTTAGATCAAAATGTAATCCAGTGTTTTTTATTAGTATAATATTAACAACTGTTAAAACTTCCAGGTTAGGCTAGCTGCTCAAACTTTGAGTAGCAGTGTTGCTGATGCGATCGAGTTTTTGAAGGACGACTTGAAAATTCCCGACTTCCAGAGTGCTGGCCCAACTATACGGTTTGTGAGAATGGTGGATAGAGCATTTGATATCTTGAATTCAAGATCATCTGTTGAAAAGGGGTATAAAGCAGCATTAAGGGCTAATAATGAATACCTCTGGAGACCATTCTTGAAAAAATTCATTGTTTATTTATCACATGTATAAATTATGAAGAAGTACCAATGACAAATTCCCGTATAAAAACCCCATTTATTGGTTTTATTATTTCTATTACTCCAACCATGGGGATTTTTGATGACTAACATCAAAACAAAGAATATGGGTTACCTTCCCACATACAAATTCAGTCAAGACCACATAGAGTTGTTTTTTTGTAGCGTTCGGTAAGTTGAAACCACTTCTAGGAAATTTGTAGCAAAACATTTAAATATGAACAAAAACACAGATATTGGAAAACGGATGAAAGCTTGTTGATTGTTGATTTTCACATTATTATTGAATGACAGAATCCATCAGGATAGTTGCAATTTTATTTGAGGTTCTTTAAAATACCACTTTATCTAATAAAACTCTCTGGAAATAGTTTAATGTATCTGTTTCGCTAATTGTTTCAAATTCCAGGAGTAGAAATGGATGGAATATCAATCCCAATGCCCTTCAAATGCAACATACATATCGGAAACTATTATTCCATGCCCAAGTCAAGGGAGTTGGAGGAAACTGTAGCGTAATAGACTCTACGACGATTATGGCATTGCCAAGCAATATTAAGGAGAAACGAGTAAAAGAGGATCCATTCGTCATAGATTATTCAGTTGCAAGAAAATATAATATGGATAACAATGAATTATTCACTTCAATTGAGGATCATGATTATGACATATGCTATTCACCATCATTGAGCCAATACACAGAAAATTTTGTTTCATATATTTCTGGCTGTCATCAAAATGGTCATGAAAATTATCAAATGTCCCATGTGTGTAGAGACTATACAAGACGGAACCAAGCAAGCCACTACATCCAGATTCAAATTATTGAGTAGGAAAGACAGAGGTATTTGAAAATATTATAAAATAATTCATCTATATTCAAATGCTTTGTTTTTTAGGAGGTTTACTGTGGCCATCAGAGGGACTTATTACAATGGCTAATACAGTTGGTCAAATGTATTAGAATAAAAATATACTTCCAAGCTTAACAGAGCATTTTTTAGAATATGAATTTCAAACTAATCATGTATATATGTTAATAAAATCCATTTGTTCTTCATATATAAAGATTCGATTTTATAATTTATGTAAAACTCAGACAGAAGTTGTAGAAGGCAAAAAAATTAGACAAAATCTAAGTAAAATAATACTTTTTAATCACCAGTAGGTGACCATATTGTTTGTTCATTTCTGGATTTGTCCTTTTTTATCCAAATCCACATCAGTATTGTAATAAGTTAGAAAGTAAGTAATTTTATTTCATAGGACTTGTACAAGTATAGAACTCGTCACATTTAAAATTTTAACTAACCTCCATAAAGTGTGTAAATACTTATGTAATTAAGACAATAGTTATTAGGTGTAACATACATTCCTTCTTCATTTTTAACCTTTACCACCTCTCTAGGAGTGTATCCACACATTGACTAATTTGTCAAAGCGTATTACAAAAAATTAATTGTTCTGATCGAATTACATTACCTTTTTTGCTGTTTCATCAATTTCAATACTTATTTTGGAAAATATCATATACAGTTCATTCTTTATGATTGTTTATAAAATTGTATGAACATATTATATCATTCTTTACGTAAATTGTAATAAGAGGAGAAAATATATCATTTATTAACGTCTTGCATGATAGATTCTTACTAATTGAGACACTCACTTAGCAAGGATTGAGAATATTTCTTCTGCTGTGACACTATGAAATTTTAGTTCAAAGTATCTGAATGAAAATGCAAATTTTCACATTCGGATTTTTCTTTCAACTTAGGGTCTTTTCACAATATCTATCAGATGTAGTTCAATGTCCAGCATGGAATTAGCCGGGAAAGTAGTTGTTTCCAGGGAAATCATGTTTTTTCAATTTCTAATTGAGAATGTTTCTCTTTTCAACATAACTACCTTCCAAGAGGTTTATCTTGAACAATGGAAAAATGGCGACTAAAGTTTTTCCCTTCAGCCGCAGATGATTCCACAACTGAAATTATGAACATTCTCTGTTCATATTTCCAAATTCATAATTGATTCAATGCAAAAATTACTGTGAAAAGGTAGCAAATAGAATATCACCAAACTCTCTAGCTATTACACTGAAACCCCCCAAGTCCCCCTATTTCCCTGACTGCCCTTTGGGAACAGTCGCAGACACTCCCCAGTCAAACATCAGTATTTTTAATTTGCAAATGTTCCGATGTACCTATTTGGAGTATTCTTTTAATTGACACATCCATATTTTGAAAAATAAAAATGTGATTTCTACTATTCTACTTGTTTTCTTGTTTTTTTAGTATTGTAGTAAAACTGCACTAACTAATTTTTCCTAATTTATTTATAACACTATTACAACGATTATTCACTAAAATATTTACTATTTCAATTTATTTCTACTATGGCTATCTATCACCGAACTCTGGAACTGTAACCGTCCCTCTTCTTCTGACTGTCCCGCTTATATACTCCCAAGCAGTTTCCATTCACGATTCTCGAACATTCAGGAGTATAGAACTTTTCGTCTAGATGGCTCTTCGAATAGTATCGAACAATCGATTATTCCAGCTTGTTCTCGGCGATGCGTACGCCAGAAGATATGCAGCTGTAGTTGAACGAGGGTGCATAATTAATAAGATCAGGGCCGGTCTCGAAATCGTTACATTGCCCCCTTCTTAAAGACGTTTCGCCCCGAAACGTCATTCTTGGAGTGTGAAGATATCTGCAAAATTCTCCATGTCTGCACCTGGACGTTCGATGGAAGTAGCACTCCACAGTCTTCATTTTGGGTCGAGGAAGATGGTTGGAGCACACCAGAATGTTGATGCCGCTGGATCTGAATATTGTCTCCAACATGCTTCTTATAACTCTCCAGTCCAGCCGATCAAGCCCACAGGCCAATTTTGGGATTGCCAGGTCTACAATATTCTGGTCCAGCATCGTGTCTCTCAATCTCGTGAGGCTCTTCCAAACATCTTCATAAGACGGCTTATCACGAGAACGCTTCTTGGTAACCAGATAGTAGATGTTTCTCTGGCCTTTCCTCAGCTGTAACACCCCTCCAACTTCCGGGTTCTGTTCTCTCAGTTCCTGGATTCGACCGAACTTCTTGGAGAAAACCACTGCAATGCCTCTGGACATTTGGAGATCTTCTGCCACACAGTGAGCTAACGCGTAATTGGCAGGCACCTTGAAAAGATCTCGTGACTCCTCTCGGGTTACCCCATATTGAACTTTCTGTCCGTTCGAGTACAGGGACATGAACCTCTGAAACGTCATTTCGTCCTCCGGTGATCTGACGGTGCGGACTTGATCGTGGTTTCCGGCGTAAGGGGACAACCTATTGAAGTGGACTACCCTAGGTTTTCCTCGTGGTGGCTTATATATGCGGTAGACGAGGTCGTTTATCCTTTTCATGATCTTATATGGACCTTCCCACGAGTTCCGAAGTTTCGGTGATAGTCCACGGCGACGTTTAGGGTTGTATAGCCAGACAAGGTCACCTGTTTGATATCCACCAGCATCCGCCTTGATGTCGTAGGTCTCCTTCATTCTGTCGCTGGCACTCTGGATGTTCAAACGGACCCGTTCATGGATGTCGTCCATTCTCTGTCGCAGTTTGCTGACGTAGTCATCTCCCGCAGTGTCTTGCCTTGGTGGCGTCCCAAACTTCAGGTCACATGGAAGTCGCAGCTCTCGGCCCATAATAACACTTGCAGGGGTTTGGCCGGTTGACTCATGAACTGCGGAACGATACGCCATCAGGAACAGATGGAGGTACTGGTCCCAATCCTTCTGGTGGTCAGAGACTACCTTGGACAGGTGGCGGTTTATCGTCTTATTCATCCGCTCCACCATTCCATCGGACTGCGGATGTAGAGCTGTGGTCCTCGTTTTCCGGATGTTCAGCATCTGACACATCTCCTGGAACAGGTTTGACTCGAAATTCCTGCCTTGATCCGAATGCAGTTCTAACGGGACACCGAATCGACAAATCCACTCCTTCACCAAGACGTCGGCAACGGTGATGGCTTCTTGGTTGGGCAGGGCATAGGCTTCGGCCCACTTGCTGAAGTAATCCATCGCCACAAGGATGTACTTGTTCCCGTGTTCAGATTGTGGGAACGGGCCAGCGATGTCAATGGCGATCCTTTCGAATGGGCTGCCCACATTGTACTGGCGCATCGGGGCCTTAGGTCTTGTTCGAGGCCCATTACTGGCAGCGCATACAGCACATTTTCTGCACCAGTCCTTGACGTCAGCTTGACAATTGGCCCAGTAGAACCGTTGCCTAACTTTCTGGAGGGTCTTCGTCACTCCCAGATGTCCTCCGGTGACCCCATCATGGATTTCTCGGAGCACTTCCTGTCTTCTGCTCCTGGGAACTACTACCTGACGTCTTTCTTCCCCGCCATCCTCCGACTCCAACACACGCTTCAAGACTCCATTGTCTAAGGTGAAAGAGTTCCATTGGGCCCAGTAAGTTTTAACGACTGGAGAACAACTGGCTATTTCCTGCCACGACGGTCTTCGATCGCTCTTCTTCCAGCCGATGACTAAACCAAGATCTGGATCTTTCTCTTGGTCTTTCTGGATCTTGTGGTCATTCCAGTTATCATCGATCGCCGTGGTTCTGCAGAGTGTCGACTCCTTTTCCTCTGTTCGTCGGCAGTGCGAACAGTCGTCTGGACATGGTCTTCGCGATAGGGCATCCGCATTCTTATGGCTGGTCCCCGCCCGATGTTCGATCTCAAAGTCGAATTCCTGGAGCCTCTCAATCCAGCGTGCCACTTGACCCTCGGGATTCTTAAACTGTAGGAGCCATTTGAGAGCTGCATGGTCAGTTCTCAGTAGGAATCTTCGTCCATACACGTACTTGTAGAAGTGCTCAACTCCCTTGACAACAGCCAACAGTTCCCGCCTGGTGACACAGTAATTCCGCTCCGGTTTACTGAGGGTCTTGCTGAAGTAACCGATGACCTTCTCTTGTCCTTCTTGGATCTGAGACAGGACAGCTCCAAGTCCCACGTTACTGGCGTCCGTGTCCAGGATGAATTTCCCGTCTGGAAGGGGGTAGCTCAGGATTGGTGCGTTGATCAAAGCTCCTTTCAACTTCCTGAATGAATCTTGGCAGTCATCTGACCACTGGAACTTTGTTTGTCCTTCCGTGAGCCTGGTCAGTGGTTTTGCGATGTTAGCAAATCCCAGCACGTATCGGCGATAGTAAGTGCACAAGCCAAGAAAACTTCGAAGCTGGTGAATGTCTTTCGGAACGGGCCATTCCTTAACAGCTTTGATCTTCTGCTCATCTACTGCCACTCCTTTCCTAGAGACAACGTGGCCGAGATAACGTACTTCTTTTTGAAACAGATGACATTTCTTGGGGCTCAGTTTCAGTCCGGAGCTTCTTAGTCGCTGAAATACCTCTTCCAAGTTTTTTATATGGTCCTCGAATGATCTGCCAACCACAATAATGTCGTCGAGATACACCAGACACGTTTTCCATGATAGTCCTTTCAAAACCGTCTCCATCAATCTTTCGAACGTGGCTGGAGCATTGCAGAGGCCGAATGGCATAACTGTAAACTGCCATAATCCGGAGCCGATGGTAAAAGCTGTCTTTTCTCGATCTTCCTGGGCCAGTTCTACCTGCCAGTATCCGCTCTTCAAATCTAAGGTCGAGAAAATCGTAGATCCAGCCAGCGTGTCTAGCGTGTCGTCTATCCTTGGGAGAGGGTAGCTGTCCTTTTTCGTCACGTTGTTTAGTTGACGGTAGTCTACGCAAAACCGTGTTGATCCATCTTTCTTCTTCACCAACACGACTGGAGAGGACCAGGGACTGTCGGATGGCTCGATGACTCCGTCTTTCTCCATGTCGCAGACTATTTTGTCAGCCTCCTCCTTTTTGGCGAGAGGAAGTCTTCTGGCTGATTGCCTGATTGGTCGGGCATTTCCAGTATCTATCTTGTGCTGAACCACCTTTGTTCTACCGCCTCTGCCTACTCCGGTATCGAAGATGTCCTGATACTTCCTGACTAGTTCTCTCAGTTTAGGCTTCTGTGCTGGCCCCATGTCCTTGGACGAGATAGCAACCAACTTCTCCAATTCTGCTGGCATGTTACTGGCTTGGCTAACAGTGCCACGTACACTCCTGATTACAGAGGAAATTGACGAGCAGTGCCCCAAAATCGTTCCCTTCTTCAAGGTCACCGGGTAATAATTGACATTCATTACCCTTACTGGCACAAATTTATCAGCACGCAACAAGGTTTTTCCTAGTGCAATTCCTCGTCCAATTTTCTCATCATGTAGCTTGGGCTCGAACATCACCACATTTCCACTGCTCGCACCTCCATCCAGGCGAGCCTCTAAAATGGTTTCAGCCCTCTCCGGTACGCTTACGTCTTCAGCCAGCAGAACTCGAACTATTTCTTCATTTCTCCCATGAAGTATCAGCTCTTCTCCGTTCACACGAAGGACGCCGTCTTTAAAATTCAGCTCGAATCCTCTGGAATTCATGATGTCCATTCCAATTATTACCTCGTCCTCGATATCCGCTACTAGAGCCCGGTGTTTCACTTTAGTGCTGCCCAAAGTCAGTTCAATTGGAAGTT
The DNA here is from genome assembly GCA_958502065.1 of Chrysolina americana. NCBI lineage: Eukaryota > Metazoa > Arthropoda > Insecta > Coleoptera > Chrysomelidae > Chrysolina > Chrysolina americana. The sequence continues at coordinate 22,090,990 of OY293419.1, read as the reverse complement.
CACCATACACAGTTGCCGGCTCTCCAGTTGCTGTGCGTAGCTTCCAATTCGACGATTCAATTCTTGCCGGTGTTTTGGCAAATGTAGGTCCAAGGATTGTCCTAGTCGCACCTGTATCAAGCAGCATGGTGCGAGGCTCGTTGTTGATGAGACCGTCCACAAAAACACCTTTGTTCTGTCGTTGAAGGACAGCGACATATGCGTTGTTATTTGGGGCTTGCTGGATACAGGCCGACGACTGCCCCTCCTCATCGACCTTCTGTGTCGGTGTCGCTTCTTTAAAAGTTGGGCATTTGCTACGCACATGCCCAATTTTCCCGCAATTCCAGCACCTTATTTGTTTTCTTTCAGGCAGGACTTCCTTCATTAATTTTCTCATGACAGCCTCGATATTAGCGGGCTCCTGTGGCTGTGGGTCTTCCTCGATCATCCGCACCCTACTCTGGCTTTTGCAGGATTGCTTTGCTGCTTCGAATTCCAGAGCGCGTGCCAATGCATCCACGAGATGTGCGGGGCGAGCTAGTGTTAGGGCTTGCCGGGTTTCCTGGTCACGAAGTCCATCCAAAAATGCTTGGACCGCTAGTCGCTCCATTACATTTTCCGGTGTAGCTGGGTACGCAAGACGAACCAAGCGTGCAATATCTGCTTCAAATTCTTGCAACGACTCGCTTGATTTCTGGCATCGATTCTTCAGCTGTGAGTGATATACGTGTTCAAGGTGGGCTTGGCCATAGCGAAGTTCCAAGTGTTTTACCAGCTGTTCATAGTCTTCCTGTTGTTGGGCGGTGAGCGTTTGTAAAATATTTGTTGCTTCGCCACGCAATGCCAGTGTCAATGCTAAAGCTTTTTCCCCAGCATTCCATCCATTTGCTTTGGCAGCAGCTTCGAATTGTCGGTGGTAGTTTGACCATGGAGTATTTCCGTCGAATTGAGGCGGTTTCAATGAGAGCTTTCCTGTTTCCGAACTGACCTTGAAATCTTTGATGTCTTTTTGAACTTCCTCCAAGTTGGTACTCAGATCCGGCATTGAATTTCTGTTGGAAATTTCTGGAATGTGCACAGAATCCATTCGCTTTTCTAGCTCACTAAATTTTTCCTTTATCTCATCGTGGAGCGTTTCCTTAATTTTTTTCATTTCTTCTTCCATTTCATCTTTGATTTTCTCCATCTCTGTTTCAACAGTTCCCATTCTTTCTTCCAACCGATTCGCCACACCACAAATTTCTTTTTTTAAGCCTTCAGAGTTTTCTAGAAGCTTCATTTCTAGATTTTTCGAATTTTCTAGAAGTTCCTCTTTCAGACTGACAGAATTTTGAAGAAATTTATCTTCCAGACTTACGGAATTTTGAAGAAATTTATCTTCCAGACTTACGGAATTCTGTAGAAGTTCCTCCTTCAAACTATTCGTAGTTTCCTCGAGTTTGTTCATTATAGCACTCATATCGATTCCAGAAACTTCGAACAAAAATGTTTCGGGGTCTTCTCCTTCTTCAATCAGTCCGTCTGCAAGTCTTTTCTGGAGTACGGCCTTCTTTCCAGTTGTTTCTAACTCACGCTCCTCTAACTCTAGCTTTAATTCACTAACTTTAAGGTCAACTAGGTGAACTCTTCTTGGAAACATTTTGTCTCTTATTGTCTTTACCGAGATATCAGTCTATTATTTATTTCATACACAGTTTTCAGTTTATTGTCCCGCGACGCGCAAAACTGTCCACTTTGCACTCAAATGTTCAACGGGTCACTCACTACCTGTCTATTAGGCGCGATAAACGTCTATCAGTTTTTCAACGGGACGAACACTTTAACACTTGTTTATTTTAAACATCCGACTTCTGACAACAAATGTAGTAAAACTGCACTAACTAATTTTTCCTAATTTATTTATAACACTATTACAACGATTATTCACTAAAATATTTACTATTTCAATTTATTTCTACTATGGCTATCTATCACCGAACTCTGGAACTGTAACCGTCCCTCTTCTTCTGACTGTCCCGCTTATATACTCCCAAGCAGTTTCCATTCACGATTCTCGAACATTCAGGAGTATAGAACTTTTCGTCTAGATGGCTCTTCGAATAGTATCGAACAATCGATTATTCCAGCTTGTTCTCGGCGATGCGTACGCCAGAAGATATGCAGCTGTAGTTGAACGAGGGTGCATAATTAATAAGATCAGGGCCGGTCTCGAAATCGTTACAGTATGTTTTAATAATAGAGTTTCTCGATAACATTCTCAATATCATTTCATTTCAATAAAACAATTTCTGTGTTGCAATCAAAACCCCAATTCCTCCGCCACTGCTAAGAGGCACAAAACAAACATGGCGGCCCCCATGATAAATCCATTCGCGCAGCCTAAGGAGCATTCCAGTCCTCATATTATAATTTCATTTCAGTGCCAATAACTCGAAAATTTTCAAATGTTCTGTGAACCTATCACTGTGTTCTGTGAACAAAATCATCCGTTCTCTGTCTAAACGATAGCGTCCTTGTCACTATAGAATACTATAATTAAATACTATAGTCGTTTCATTGGGTATTCGGTATTCCGTGGGAATTATTAATCTATCACGTTGGATTTATGAACTTTTGTAACCAAAAGGAACTAATTTATAACCCTAAAATTGAAATTGATGGCTTTGATAATTTTTTCTCAAAAATATCAATGAAAAAATTATTTGGTATATTAATGGAAGTAATGGAACAGATATTGGAAATTCATCATTCTTTCCTCAGTGAACGGCGAATCTTTGGAACAAGTTTGGGTAAGTATTCTTCGAAGCTTACAACCACCAAACTTTCATGAATCTAGTTTTAGAGTAATGTAACGATTTCGAGTCCGGCCGCGAGACCGGCCCTGATCTAATTAATTATGCACCCTCGTTCAACAACAACTGCATATCTGCTGGCGTACGGATTGCCGAGAACAAGCGGGAATAAATCGATTTTTCGATACTATTCGAAGAGCCATCTAGATGAAATGTTCTATACTCCAGAATAATCGAGAGAGGCTTGCGACTATATAACCGCTGGAGGACAGTCAGAATTCAGAGTTAGTTACAATTCCAGAGTTCGCTGATAGATAGCTACAGTAGAAATAAATTGAAATAGTAAATGTTTTAGTGAATAATTGTTGTAAATAGGGTTTAAAATAAATTAGGAAAATTAGTTAGTGCAGTTTTACTACAGTAAATTTCATACCCAGTGTGTAAAAGTTCCTGATGTTCTCGGTACTTCAAGTCGATATCATTTTAAACAATTGAGATAGATTGATGAAATATGGTAGCAACCAAATTCTTCAAGAAACGAGCAACTGTAATCAAAATCATCAATGTTTATATTACAGGAAAAGATTGTCAAAGAGTGATTCAGTATACTTATCAATAATACCCATTTCACGAATAAATAACACCATTTTACTGCCATGCAGACCTCGGACTTCTGCCATTAATTTTCATAATGGGTAATAGGGTGTTTTTTTTGGCCCAACTCTAGAAACGTTTACAAAGGAGCCTCGAGATTGCTGATTTATAAGATAGAGGTTCATAGATCTAGTTGAACATACATATAAATATTTTGTTTACCTGTCAGTGACATTGGTTAGTGGTGGAGAGCTATTTCATATTTTCTAATTTTTATATGATTATATAATCTAACACAAATGAGAACAACCTACTAAGATAGACTAAAAGGGAGAATTCCAGAGAATATTACAAGGAAAACAGGACCGCCACCAATTATGACAGCAGCAGGGGAGCAGAAAATTGCGAAGTGGTTGAAAAACATCGCAAAATGTGGCTTTTCCTATGAAGAAAAGCGATCTTATTGACACAGTCACTAAAATTGCGAGAGACTCTGGAAAACTTCATTTGTTCAAGAACCAACAGCCCGGTCAAAAATGGTACTTGAACTTCCTCAAGCGCCATCCAGAAATTTCACTTAGAGAAGCCGAAAGCATCAACAAAGCCCGCGCCCTTATCACGGAGGAGTCGATACGAAAATGGTTCAACATGTTGAATATTGATACCAGTAGTGACATCTCTTTAAAGATTAATGAATCACATGTTTTTGTTTTTCTTCATTGTCACCCAAAGTATAGTTAACTGTTATCTCATATATCTCAGTTAGATTATATGTTGATAGGTGGCACTGTTTTAGCTGTCATCATTATGATTATTCTGAAATGTTCTGGAATAGGATTGTACTGTTGTCAGGGTTATGTATTATGTATGCCGCATCAGTAGTTGTGCATTTTAAAGTTGTTACAAACTTCTGACCGAGTTTTTCTTTTGCAATCAAGAGAATATATAACAGGTTATGGGCCCAGACTTCTCACGTAATAAGTCATAAAGTGAATAAAGTAATCTTGGTGTTCAAAAACTTCTAGACGTGTTGGATTTAGTGTTGTTCATAATCGGATTATGGCGATTCGAGTGATTGCAATAATCGGATTATCATTCAAATTCGAATAGTTGTCAGTTGTCACCTGTCAGTTGTCACTTGTCAACAATCATTTGTCTTGTTCTCTTGTTCAGCAATTTTTTAAGTCAGTTCCATCAGAAAGGGTTTTCTCAAAAACGGGACAACTAACCAATTCTAGAAGAAATAGACTTGACCCAAAAGTTCTGAACCAGATAATATTTTCGAACTCTCAGTTTTAATTATTCAACTCATTACTTGATATCGCCGATCTCATGCTGTGTTAATGTTTTTTATTTACCAAAGAATGTATTTTTTTTACTGATATTTTTGTACCTGTTTATTTTGGTAGTCTTCTAGAGAATATTTTTCATTTATGTAATTTACTTCATTATTAATATTTTTGTTCCTGTTTGTTATGTTTGATATGTTTTAATAAAAATGGTTTTTCTATTTACCAAATAATGCATTTCATTATATTTTGGCATTTTGTTTTTCAATGTTTTTAGATTATTTCGACAAATGACAGTTGACGGTACTGACAGCTGACAGTCTCGTGCCAAAGTGTAGTAGGTTATTTTTCATTCGGATTCCCCAAAAACAATTATCGGATTACACCAATTATTGCAATAATCGGATTATCGATTATTTTTAATTCGAATTATAACATCACTGGTTGGATTTTCAAAATGGCTGGAGCGGCTGTAGTAAATGTGCCTATTTTATCAGCTAATAATTTCAATAAATGGCAATTCAGGATATTGACAATAATGAGAAAGGAACAATGTGAGAAATAAATTTAGAAAAATTGATGCAAAGGCACAGGCAATTATAGTACAAGGTGTTTCAGACAAGCACTTGGACATCATATAGGATTGCCGAACTGCTAAAGAGCAACTGGATGCTCTTAAAGACATTTTCAATCGTACAAGTTCTTTCACAAAACTATCTTTATGGAGAAAGTTGCTAAATCTCAAACTGGGGACTGATGATAAAGTGGAAGATCATTTTCTTAAGTTTGATACGATTATTCGAGAACTAAAGGAGTTAAAATCCAACATTGATGAGAGCGACAAGGTGTATTATTTATTGCTATCCTTGCCATCCAGGTTTGATGCAGTGGTGACTGCGTTGGAGACTATATCCGATGTGAAAATGGATTTTGTAAAGGCTCGACTGCTGGACGAAGAACTGAAATTGAAAGCAAAAGATGAAAATGAAGAGGATCAAAACAAAGAAATGAGTTTTAAATGTACAAGTTATAAAAACTGTTATATATGTGGAAGTTCTGATCATTTCCAAGCCCATTGTCCTTCAGGTAATCCAAGGATATATAATAATAGAGGAACTAGTAGAGGCCAATTTAAAGGACGGAGTAGAAGTAGACACTACAGAGGCTATAGGGGTCCTAGAACAAATAGGAAATAGGAGGCAAATTCAGCTGAAGAACCAATAGTGCTTTATGCAGCAAATCTGTGTGGCGAAGAACAAGGTAAAACTACTTTTGTGTTAGATTCAGGAGCTAGTAATCATTTTGTACAACAAACATTGGAGAAATATATGTATGATATCAAAACTCTACCAAAAACTGTGTCAATACACATAACAAATGGACAAATTTTGAAATCTAACAAAATAGGGATGTTGCAAGCAAAGTGTCAGGGACAGATTGTTACTATAGAAGCACTAATAGTTCCAAAAATTGAACATAATTTGATTTCTGCCTCAAAAATAACTTCAAAAGGAAATAAAATAATTATTGGGAAAGAATCTACTACAATTAGTGGGAATAATTTTTCCCTAAAATGTGAGAATAAAAATGGTTTGTACTTACTAAAATTAGATAGTTTTTTTGATAAAAATTAAGAGTGCCTTGTCACAGTTGATGAAAATTTGTGGCACAGAAGATTGGGACATGCTAGAAAAGATGCATTAGTACAGTTAGGCTTTAGTATGTCAGATAATATATGCACAGCTTGCGCAGAAGCAAAATCTAGTAGAAATATTTTTCAATTAAATGAAAGATTAACAAATAAACTTGGAGAACTTATACACAGTGACATTTGTGGACCAATAAGTCCAAGTACTATGGATGGGGGAAGATATTTCCAACTAATATTGGATGACTACTCTCATTTTGTTATAAAGTCCTAAAAAATAAAAACGAAGCAGAAAACAATTTGAAAGAATATGTTGTACAAATGGAGACACAACATAATGAAAAAGTCAAACGTTTCAGACTTTACAACGGTGGAGAATTTTCTTCAAAAACCTTTCAGCAATTCTGTAAACAAAAGGGAATTCGTATTGAGTACACAATGCCATACAGTCCACAAATGAATGGAAAATCGGAACGGATGAACCGAACTCTATTGAATATGATCAGAACAAAAATAGTAGACTCGAGCATCCCAAAAACTTTGTGGGGAGAGGCCCCGAAGTGCTCAGCCTATGAACTCAATAGAACCCCAACAACTGCACTTCCAAGAGGAAAAACTCCTTCTGATTTGTGGCATGGTAGAACAGATTTAAGTAAATTTAAAATTTTTGGTTGTCGCACATGGTATACTGTGTTACCAAAAATGAATAAACTTGAACCGAAAGCAAAGAAGGCAGTTTTTGTAGGTTATTGTGGAGGCGGTTACAGACTATTTGTACCTGAAGAAAACAAAATAATTAAAAGTAGAGATGTTAAATTTGATGAATCAACTATATGTCATTTAAAGATAACTTGATAATGGAGAAAGAATCTCAACAAAAATATATAATACAAAACGATGATAGTACAAACTGTAATGAAGAGAAACAAATTGAAGTTGAAGAAAATGAATTGGAACATGAAGTACCAGCCGAAATCCTTCAAAATGTTGGTGAAAATGAAAGACACATTGATACAGGAGAAACCAGATCAGGAAGAATTGTGAAAAGACCTCAATATCTAAACAATTATGAGATATATTCAGCTTACTGTTTACTCTCAGCTTCTGACGAGGAACCAAAAAGAAAAAATGGCAGCAATCGATTAAAAATGAACTGTATTCACTTGAGAAACTGCAGACTTGGACTCCAGCTCAATTACCTGAAGACCAAGTAGCTGTAGACACAAGATGGGTTTTTAAAATCAAAGATGATGGTACCAAAAAAGCTCGTCTCGTAGCAAGAGGATTCCAAGTACCCATTACTGAAGAAGAGTATAGTTATGCACCAGTGTGCAGATTTTCTACAGTTAGAATCCTAATATCAGTTTCAGTACAAAACGACTGGGATCTAAAACAAATCGATGTTCCGACTGCATTTCTGAATGGGGAAATAGACAGTGATATCTTTATAAAAGCACCTGAAGGATTACAAACTGATTCACAATACTTTAAATTAAATCAAGCTTTGTATGAATTACGGAATGCACCAAAGTGCTGGAATATAAAATTTAACGAAGTCATGACCAACCTTCAGTTCAGAAGATCAGAATATGACTATTGCCTGTATGTAAAGGACCAAGTTTACCTGGTTTCATTTGTTGATGATGCTCTCATAACGGGACCAGAAGAACAAGTTGACGACTTGGTGAAAAATCTATATGAACAGTTTAAAGTGAAAACTATAGACAATGTTTCAATTTTTCTCGGCATGCAGATGAGAAAAACTGAAAAAGGACTCAACATTTTTCAATAAAGAATGATATCACGTTTATTGAAAGAATTTGGTATGGAAGACTGTCGTATAGTAACTACGCCTATGGAAGTGAACTTTCAGATATCCAGTGAAGAAGAAGTTATACAGAATATCCCATATAGACGTTTAATATGTAGCCTCATGTATTTATCAATTGTATCACGGCCAGACATCGCTTATAGTGTTTCGTATTTAAGTAGATTTTTGGACAAACCTACAGCAAGTGCTTGGACAGCAGGCAAACGAATACTTAGATACTTATGTGCTACCAAAAACAATGGATTGATTTTTCAAAAGTGTGACTCCGGTCTTGAAGCAATGAGTGATGCAGATTGGGGCGGTGATAAGCTAACCAGAAAAAGTGTCAGTGGTTTTGTGTGTTTCCATGCAAAAAATCCAATTGCTTGGCACTCCAGAAAACAAAATTGTGTGGCCTTGTCATCGATGGAGGCTGAATATGTTGCTGCAGGGGCTGCGGCTCAAGAGATAGTCAATCTGAAGGGGGTGTTGTCTGAGTTTGGTGAGTCATCTGCAGTCACTTTAAATATTGACAATCTGAGTGCTATTTCTTCTATCAAGACTTTTGATAATTCAAAACGCAGCAAACATATAGACATAAAATATCATTACATTAAAGAACTTTATTTAAACAGAGACATTGATATTAACTATGTTAGTTCATCAGAAAATTGTGCTGATATTTTAACCAAAGCATTGGGAAAAGAAAAATTTCAAAATTTGAGGACAAGTTTGTTAGGCTTGTAAAATATATCTTTTTATTTTGAATGTTATTTCAAATTTGGGAAGTTAAAATTGTTTGATTTTTGTTTTGTTCATGTACTTGCAATTTAAATTTCAAATTATTTGTTAAAAAAAAATTTTTACATTTAAATTGAGAGGGAGTGTTGAATATTGATACCAGTAGTGACATCTCTTTAAAGATTAATGAATCACATGTTTTTGTTTTTCTTCATTGTCACCCAAAGTATAGTTAACTGTTATCTCATATATCTCAGTTAGATTATATGTTGATAGGTGGCACTGTTTTAGCTGTCATCATTATGATTATTCTGAAATGTTCTAGAATAGGATTGTACTGTTGTCAGGGTTATGTATTATGTATGCCGCATCAGTAGTTGTGCATTATAAAGTTGTTACAAACTTCTGACCGAGTTTTTCTTTTGCAATCAAGAGAATATATAACACAACAACCTCCAATCCTATCTACATGATGAAAATTTGATGGAGGTGATGGAAGATTCAAGAAGAGATTTTAATGGAGATGGTAGAAAGTATGCCACCTACTTGGATTTTAGGAAAGTCGGATAAGGGATGGATGACAGCTGACGCGTTTTTTGAATATACAGGGTTATGATAAAGTAATGCACAAAATTCATAAAACGTACAACGATCACTTTTGAAAAAATGCAAAAACACGTCAAACTGTTTTTTTTTATTCCGCATCTTTTGACATAAGTTACAAAAATACCACGTCAAAGTTGTCAAAGTTATGACGTCATCAACAAATTTTTTTTAATGGGAAGCTAAGAGTTTTATTACATTATGTGATAGAGCTTGTGTTTTTACACAAGGGAAAAATAGTTGCAGAAGGGCTCACATAAGAAAAACAACGAGAAAAGGGATAAAAAACGTAATAACAAAACCAATTGAAGAGCTAAGTGGAAGAAGGCGGTATGTGACAATTTCACTTTTTAACTGGTTTCAAACTGGATGAAGGTGGTATGTGTTTAACTAACTTTTGATGCTTACCCTATAACTCTAACACGCATTTTCAAGAATATTATAGTTGATGAAGGGCGTATGTACAATACAAATTTAATGCCTATAATAGAAGAAGGGGGTATGAATCTCAAATGTGAACATACCACCTTATTCCAACAGACATCTGTTCAGAAAGTGTGCACCGAATAGGACGTTTATTTACCTGAATTACCCATTTATAATAGAATCAAGAGGAAAAAGATTGCTAAACTTAGCTTTAGGAGCTGAAGAAGAGAGATTGAAAAGGGATTCAATTGAGGAAAACAAGAATGCATGTGAAAACGAAGGTAAGCGATTTACATATTAATATACTTCCAAGATTCTAACCTCAAACTTCGAACTGTTGTCATAACTTTTTCATTGCACATCAGCACAATAAATTAGTTTTCATGATATTTGAATTTCTTCTTAATTGTAGGTTGAATGTTGTGAAAAAATAAAAAACCAGGTCCATCACGATATAACTAAGTTTTATATGGAAACCTAGGTTAAGTTAATAAGAATATATAGATCTAGATGTGGTTTTTTCATAGATATTGCCATGCAACTAAATCTCATTATTGGTTTTCAGCATCCGCACTTGAGATCGACTCTAATATCAGCTTGTTTGGTGAGAACTCGAGTGATGATTACAAACCCGAAACCGACGACCTCAGTGATTCTAACCGGGATATTTTCACGGAACTCCAACCACTTCAATCTTATCCGCAAACTGATGCAAGTCTGTTTGGGAGTGTTGTATCTGAAATAAGTGGTGCACCTGATGAAGATAGAGAGTATGGAGACCCATGTAAGTCAAGACCTACTGAAGGGAATAGCACCTACGGACAGGTGAGAGAAGAGCCTGAACTATTACCAAATAACGATGATGTTACTATAAATGTTGAGAGTGGAAACGATTTGGTCGGCTCTAGTAATGAAACATCTAAAAAACAAAATTCTTTGCACCTAAACAAAAACACTCTAGAAAACGGAAACGAAACCCTGATGAGTGGCTTAGACAAAAAGCTGCTAATGCAAGGCAAAAGGGAGAGGCGTACACTAATTACAAAGGTAAACGTATTGCGGCAAAATCTGTTGAAGAAAATTTGTGTCCACAAAAATGCCGTTTGAAATGCAATGAAAAGTTTACTGCTGCTAATCGAGAAGCAATATTTTCTCAGTTTTACAAGCTAGATATAAATGCAAAAAATGCATTACTGTTTAGTTCGATTAAAATATGTCCTGTCAAACGAATGAGGAAGGGGGCCGTGAAACATAAATCAGCAACATTCAAATATGTCGTAACCGTTGACGGAAAACAAATTTTGGTGTGCAAGAATGCTTTTGCCAGTTTGTTTTGTATTGGGAAAAAAAAGATTGACTTGCTTCAACAATCCATTGTGGGCTACCTACGCCTAATTTAGATAAAAGAGGTCAACACAAAAACAGACCTCATAAGATCGATGTTCAAGTCGTAGAATATGTCAGGCAACATATCGCGTTGTTTCCAGCAGAGGAGTCACACTATTCACGTTCTAAAAACATCAATAAAAAGTATCTTTCTCCCCTGTTGTCTATTTCAAAAATGCACAAACTCTATCTCGAAAAATGTGCACTTGATAATGTTGCTGACACTTTTTATGTCAAAGAATGTACTTACCGTAATGTTTTTGTCTCCGAATTCAACTTGTCATTTGGTCATTCAAAGAGTGACACTTGTAGCACTTGTGACGCTGGAGAAGCCAATGCAGAACACGTACAAAATTATCGAGAAGCGTATGAGTCTCTAACAGCTGACAGAATAAAAGTCCATAATTCTGATAAATTAGCTTATCTGACAATGGACTTACAACAAACAATGCCGTTGCCTAAATTGAGCACATCTAAAGCATTTTATTTGAGGCAGATGTGGATGTACAATTTTGGAACTCATATTGTAACTAAAGAAGGTGACAAAGCCGTTATGTGTTCATGGACTGAAGATCAGGCGGGAAGAGGAAGTTCTGAAATACTCAGTTGTCTTCTCACGGTATTAGAATTAGAAGAATCCGTAAAAAACAAAGACCACCTCATCATCTGGTCAGACTCATGTGCTGGCCAAAACAAAAATTTTCTCTTGATATGTCTGTATCAATACTTGATTGTTAAAGGTATATTTAAAAGAATTGATCATAAATTTCCTGAAGTAGGGCACACATACCTAGATTCGGATAGAGATTTTGGGCGTATAGAAAAAAATTTAAGAAAACATCAAAATATCTATTCTCCTGAAGAGTATAGGGAGATTATTGTCAAGACGAGTAGAAAAAACAAAGTAATTGACATGGGGCAACATTTCAGGGAAACCGAAACACTTGGACAGAATTTGAAACTGTATAACAGGAAGAAAGATGTCAATAAGAATAAAATTAATTTCAGAGATTCTCTGAAGTGGATACGTGTTGAAGAGTGTGGCTCATACTTATTTAAAACAACATATGATGAGTACACACCCTTTCAGAAGGTAAATATCTATCACAAACTGAGCGATACCCCATGTCTCAACTCTCAAATTTCAATCCCGAGATTATTAGAGAAGACAGGTTCACTGAAGCAACCTAAAGTGGAAAACTTGAGGGACCAACTGATGTTTATTCCAGATCAGTATAAGTGGTGGTATCAGAATATTTTAGATGCCTATCCCTAACTATACAATCTAATTTGAACGTGTAATGTTACTGATTAAATACATGTTTAAGTCATTTTGTTGTGTTTTGATATACATACCTCCTTCATCAATAACCTAAAGATATATTCATTGACACTGCAATTATTGAAAGAAGGAGGTATGTACAGTAAGTTCTTCATTTGTCAAAATGCTAAAGTGAAAAAACCAGCCATTTATTACATAAAACTACATACTTATAGCATTAGGAATATATCTGCAAAATTGAAATTTTAGTGCTACAGTAAAAGTAGTCAGTTTGAAACTTCTAGAGCTAATATCTCAAAATAAACTTTTTGTAACATACCTCTTTCTTCCACTTAGCTCTTCAATTATAAAAAGAGGTCAAACTTAAACTTATCTAGTAAGAACATGTGTTCTTATAAATTTTTTCAATTGTTTTACTAAAACAACGGTTTGCCAGTGTCAGTCGTACAATTAGTGTCACCACAGTTTTATTATTATGGCTCGTTTAACCGAAAGAGAAAGGATAGAAATTCTAATGATGGTAGGTTACGGCGATCGCCTTCGAAGTCATGAAGAAGCATGTGCTTTATTTAACGCAACACATTTTGAAAGACCTCCAATTGGTAGAAGCACAGTAAGCAGAATTGTTGCAAAATTTAATGCAACGGGAAGCGTGAGTGATGCTCCAAAATCTGGACGACCAGGAATAAGCGACGATGTGAAGTTAGATATTTTGCTGTCAGTAGAAGAACACCCTCACGCAACTACAACAGAAATTGCCTTACAAGAAAATGTTAGTCAGTCGTTTGTAGTAAAGATGTTAAAAGAAGAAAAACTACACCCATACAAAATTCATCTTGTTCACGAACTCTCAGAAGATGATCCGGACAGACGTTTGGAATTTTGTGAAATCTTCATGCGGCATTGTGACGAAAATCCAAATTTTCTTAATAGTGTAGTATTTTCCGATGAGGCAACGTTTTGTCTAAGTGGTTCTGTAAATCGACACAATTCTCGCTACTGGGATCGGGAAAATCCCCACTGGATGCAGACAAAACACACCCAGCGTCCTCAAAAAATTAATGTTTGGGTAGGAATCGTCCGAGGAAGATTTATTGGTCCTTATTACTTTCGCGGGAATTTAACAGCTGAACGATATTTGGAACATCTTCGTATGGCAGTGCTTCCGGACCTACTTGCGGCATTTCCGGATCCAAATAATGGGGACAAGATGGCGCACCATCACATTATGGTCATACTGTTCGAAGGTTTCTGGATAACCAGTTTGAAGGACGGTGGATTGGAAGACGTGGACCAATGGAGTGGCCACCTAGGTCACCTGATTTAACCCCCCTTGATTTTTTTCTGTGGGGACATTCGAAAAGTCGGGTCTACATTAACCGGCCAGACAATTTAGAAGACTTAATGGAAAGAATTAGACACAAAATGACTCGTATAACTCCGCAGATGATCGAAAACTCTATAAATGCGGTCTACCATCGTCTTGGCCTATGTCAGTTAGTAAACGGGACACAGTTTGAACAATTCCTATAAGAAATATTTTTGGTTTAATGGACTGTTTAGTTAATTGAAAAGTTATTATGAAACTTACGTTTATTTCGTTTTTTATTAATTTTCTCGTTTTTTTTCTTATGTGAGCCCTACTGCAACTATTTTTCCCTTGTGTACAAACACAAGCTCTATCACATAATGTGATAAAAATCTTAGTTCCCATTAAAAAAATTTGTTACGTCATAACTTTGACAACTTTGACGTGTTATTTTTGTAACTTATGTCAAAAGTGATCTTTGTACGTTTTATGAATTTTGTGCATTACTTTATCATAACCCTGTAATTCAAATGAGTTCAATAAATGTGTCATCCAGGAAGGGATCCCGAAACCCATCATATTATTTATTGATGGCCACAAGAGTCACATGTCACTGCCACTGAGTGAATTTTGTCATGCCAATGGCATTATACTCTACGCTCTTCCACCCAACACCACCCATATGCTCCAACCAGCAGACGTGAGCGTGTTCAGACCTCTGAAACAGGAGTGGAGAACCACTGTCAGGAAGTGGCTGAGCCGACAAGAAGTCAACTCCTCCGTCACAAAACTCAATTTTTGTTCTCTTTTTGAAGAAACAAGGAACTAGTACCACAGATCAGATTAAAAACGGATTCCGTAAATGTGGACTGTTTCCCTTGAATCCTGACAACGTTGATCACTCAAAATGCGTTAAAAATACTTTGGAGAATTTACACAAATCAAGTTCTGCTGGAGAAGAGTCCATTGAAGCAACAGATTTGGAAACTGCCGTGAAGATCATCAAAAAAGTTGAATCAAACTTATATTCGCATGGTATTGACGTTCAACTTATTTATAATGAAATTGATGAGTTGAGACCAAAACACAACAAAATTACAGTTGGCAGCATTATTCCTTTAGACGCCCTGACATTCATTCTGGTTCAAGATGTCTTTTTGCGTAGCGAGGAAGAATATCAGGAAGTAATGGAAATTGATGTTCAGGATAATTCGTTACAAGAGACAGTATTATTTGATCCGGAAATTGGAGTTCAAGACAATAATGGAACAGAAGAACCAGACGGGAAAAACAGGTGTGAAAGAATAGAAGAGATATTTAGTGGTGAATAGGAAGGACAAACAAGGGGGTAGTTTGATAATGTAATGATTTCGAGACCGGCCCCTGAGACCGGCCCTGATCTAATTATTTATGCACCCTCGTTCAACTACGACAGCATATCTGCTGACCCACGGATCGCTGGGACAAGCTAGAATAAAATCGATCCCTTCGATACTGTTCGAAGAGCCATCTAGATGAAATGTTCTATACTCCCGAATAATCGAGAGTCGTGGATGGAATCTGCTTGGGATTATATAAGCTGAATAATCAGAGATAGCCACGGAGAGTTACGAATATAATAGTTCCAGAGTTCACAGATAGAGACTGACACAGTAAATAAATTAGTGAAGTAAATGTTTTAGTTGAATAATTGTTTTAAATAGTGTTTTAAATAAATTAGGAAAAACAACAGAAGAAGATCCAGAAGAAAATAACAGGCATGAAAGAATAGAAGAGATATTCAGTGGTCAATCAGAAGAACAAACAAGGAGTTTGATAACAATAAACCAGTAGGAGAAGAACCAGAGGGGAATAACAGGGATGACAAAATAGAAGAGATATTTACTGGTGAATCGGAAAGACGAACAAGGGAGGAGTTTGATAATAATAAACCAGCAGAAGAAAAACCAGACATAAGAGAATAGAAGTGATATCTAGTAATGGATCGGAAGGACCAAAAGAGGAAGAGTTTCATAACAGTTCAGCAGAAGATAATGAAGATAGACGAGAAGATGGAATGGAGAACGAAGAGAGTCCTAGAAACGCCCCTGAAGAAATAATGACATCCAAAGATGGAGATGGAATAGCAACTCAAAAGACCAGAATTCTCAAGGTCATTTTGCCAGTTAATAGGGATTCTGGAAGAATCTTCGATTCTTTTGCGGCTCATTTGTCTTTTCCAGAAGCCATGAAAAAATCTGAAAGCATAACCCCGAAAGTAAAGTTACCGAGTGCCATATCGTCACAGGATTGGCGAAGTTACTATTTCAAAAAGGACCAAGAAAAGAATGAAAAAGTTGAAAAGGCGAAAATGAGGAAGGAGGAAAACAAACCACGAAGAACAAAAAGAAAAATACAGAAGAAAATCTCACCAGTGACAAAATGAAATGCGCATTGTGCGTGGAAGATCTTATCAGTGACATAGAGATATGGAGAAAAATATCGGCTGTGATTATTGCACCAGCTGGTATCATTTAAAATGCACAGATTTTCTAGATGAGTCATATGAAGTGGCCGCATCAAAGGAATATAAGTGCGATTTATGCAAATATAGATGAACACCTATATCGTCGGTACCTACTTATTTGAATAGAAGTATTTTGATATATTTTATATATGTTTTTTATACCAAGAAGAATTTACGTTTGTTTTGTATTTTTTAATTATAATATAATTTTTTATAAACTCATCAATTCATTTATCCCGTAAATGCAAGGGTGGCCGTATATCCGGGGTTTGTTCGGCCCACGGCCGAAAACTAGACTACACTCGGCCGTTAACTGGCACAACTGTAAATAAAGGGTGGCCGTATAACCGGGGTTTGTTCGGCCCACGGCCGAAAATTAGACTACACCCGGCCGGTAACTGGCGCACGGTGGCTGAAAACAAGAAAGTCGACACCATTCACAATTTTTCTTATAATTGATCTCCTAAACACTTCAAAAGAATATTTCCACTTATTCAATCAAATATTGATATTTTGACCTTTCTAGTGATGGTGAGTAACTATAAAAATTTACATATTCATTATTAAGACAGTGGAGTAAAATCAGAAGAAACGTTAAGTGGCCGACAACTAGCGCAGTCACCCTACATAATAAAATAATTATTGAATTACTCTGAATAAGCAAAGATTTGCTCAATGATTTTTATAAAAAATCGATACCACTATATTAATAAGTACATATACAAAGTTAGCAGACACAATTATTAACGTTGGTTGTTTTATTTGAATTACTTAAGTTTCTGGCATGGCATAAACCTCATAAAATAACACTATCTCCTTTTCTAAACGACAATTTCCTTGTCTTCTCGACACCTTTTTGGTTCTCGCTTCAAAAAGCGATAATCGTCTGAAGCAAGTGTAGAAAAAGTAACTGTAGCTATTAATTGTAGAATTCTATTGTAAAAGGATCAAGATGGCGATCCAAATGCTGTCAAATATCAATTCGTCGCCAGCAAAACTGTAGCTAACCATACACACGGAATACCGTTTACGTCAAAACCTAGAGATATGTAGAATACTATAATACGGAATCCCACTGCTGTACAAATTTTTCCACTTTAAAGTCTGGTCCGGTAATCAATGCATCGTCAAAAAAAAAGTACTAGATATATGTCTTCTTTAATTTATAGACAATAGTCATAATCTGACCGTCTAAACTATTGATGTGATTTCCTGCTACATATTCATTTTTATTTTCACTCTTCTTCATATTGAACTCCATGATGGTTTCATCAAAACGGAAATCTCTTGATCTAATAAGCTTATTGTCATCTGGCAACCACAATCTATATCCTCCACCAAAATATCCAACCATAACTGCTTTTCTTGCTTTAGGTTCTAATTTATTTTCTTTAGGCATCACTGTATAATAAGATCGACAACCAAAAATTCTCAGTTTGCTGATATCATTTCTGCCATTCCATATTTCTGATGGGGTTTGACGCTGATGTAGGTTGTCACCAAAAAGAATAATTTTCTAATGGTTTACAAGGCACGGTACCTCATGTAGCGGAGAGCTGGACCGAAGGTAAGGACACTCTTGTGGTTGGCTTTGTTGAGCGCCATCTTATTTGAAAAGTAACAAAAAAGGAAAAAGGTGTATCGGTACCTAAGAAAATAACATCCTTGACTAGGAAATGAATTTAATGACTTGGGGTTGTTCAAAGCTGTGTTGTAAGCTGTGTTGTAACACTGATAATCAAATTTACTTATATGTAAGTTACATTACTATCAAGATAAAATTTAAATTGAGAAAATATATAAGACCTTGAAGAGGCAACAGGTATTTGAAAAAGTAAATGTAATGTAAATAGGGAGTTTTCAGCTCTGCTGAAGGCTGAACTTTACATAATATTAGGTTACATCAAAAACAATGATTGCAATCAAATGTGGTAAAAGGTACCGATTATAGATCTATAATGGTTTAGACCAAGTATATGTTAAATTAAGATTTTAACTAATAATTCTTAAAAAGATAAAACCATTGGGCTGCTAAAAAATATGGTTGGATCTGACCTGAACTTTCCTCGAAGGTTACTAGGTACTGGGGAATGTGTTGATTGTTCCAGAAATCAAATCCAGAGATCAGCTTTTGAACGTTTTATTACAATTGAATGAAACTTTTGGATAACAACTTTACATGTTACAAAAGACGACTACGACCAAACGTACTTAACCAAGTTGAAGCAGATGACGCTACATTTACAATCAGTATAGAAAGGGATGAAGATTTCAAAATAGCCCAGGATGAGGTCAGACAACAAGCACATACATGGTTCGCCAGCAATGAATTCATATCGAATGAGAGCAAAACTGTATGCCTAAATTTTGATTGTAGGGTAAATAATACTGCTCATCACGAAGCAACTTACGGAAATGTGAAATTTCTAGGTGTACAAATTGACAGTCACCTCCAGTGGTCACAACATGTGAATTTTTTATGTACTAAACTCTCCAGGGCTGTTTTTGCTATTAAAAAAGTTCGAGACCTTGTAAATCAAACAGCAGCACTAACTTCTTATTATTCCCTATTTCATTCACACCTCCAGTATGCTACTTTATCTTGGAGTAACGCAGCTCAAACACACATAGTTAAACTACTAATTTTACAAAAGTCTGCCATAAGATGTATTACAAAGTCAAATTGGGAGTCTAGTTGTAGACCTTTATTTCCGGCTCTAGGAATAATGACTGTTTATGCCTTAATTATATACCACAAATTATTATATATTAAAAATAATATTGAATGCTATGAAACTCATGAAGAGATACATGAATATGATACAAGGTACAAAAACAGAATAGTTGAACCAAAAACAAGGCTTCATAAAACAACCAAAATTGACACGGGACTCTATAACAACTTACCATCTCAATTTCGAGA
Source organism: Chrysolina americana (assembly GCA_958502065.1). Lineage (NCBI taxonomy): Eukaryota > Metazoa > Arthropoda > Insecta > Coleoptera > Chrysomelidae > Chrysolina > Chrysolina americana. Next base: position 22,071,699 of record OY293419.1, on the reverse strand, counting down.
TCTACCTCCAAAAAAATTCAATTCCAAATTGAAATGTATCTTATCTAGTAACTGTATTCACAACTTCCAAGAATTTACTCAATTGATCGCTGAAAATCGGCATTTGTTCATGGATAATCACAGTGATTGAATAAAATTCCCCAATTTTATTGTTACATTATATCTATATTTTATACATTTGATATTCTATACATTTTACACTCTATATGCATACTCTATATTTTTTATACATTTCACGTTTTATACATTTTAAGTTTTATACATTTCATACATTTTAAATTTTATAAATTCATAATTAGTCATCCCTTGAAATGTATTTTATCTTGTAGATTCCATATCACAATTATTGTTAACTTCGATCATATACCAGCACTACAAATTGTTTCATTCATCAATAGTATTTAGGTTAAGGTTTGGACGTGTCTATAAAATGTAAATTTTCTTGAGACAAATAAAAATGTATGTATGTATGTATGTATGTAAGGGAGATGGGCAACGACTACATTGACTACGCAATGCTACGCTTTGTTTTTGACAGGACAATGTTACCAACATATTATTGTATAGAATTGATATAACCAACACCCCTCTTCAATTCTACAACTAAACATAACAAATATTGTGTTAACTACATGTCATTTAAACTTTCCCTGTGAGTTTTAAATTTTACAGCAGGTAATGATTTGGTAAACATATCAGCAGTTTGTTTATCCGTTGGTACATATTGTAAATTTACTTTACCTGACATTACAAGATCTTTTAAAAAATGGTACTTTATATCAATGTGCTTGGATCGTTTCGTTTCCAAGGTATTACAAATTTTAATGCAAGACTGGTTGTCTTCATTAATTTTAATCGGATAAACTTCTATTTTAAAACATTCATTTATCAACTGTGCTACAAACATGCATTCCGTAATACAATGTGCAAGAGCAACGTACTCAGCTTCTATGCTTGAAAGCGTAACAATATTTTGCTTTTTAGATTTCCAAAATATCACATTATTTGATAACATGATCACAAAGCCACTTATACTTTTTCTATCTGTTACATCATTTGCAAAATCGGCATCTACATATGCTTCCAAGTAAGTTTTATGATCAGTGTATGATTTACAAAATTTCAATCCTAAACCTTCTGTACATTTCAAATATTTCAAAATGGATTTTAGATATTGCCAGTGTTGTTGGCTGTAACAATTTTGAAACATACTAAAATATGTAACTGAAAAACTCAAATCTGGTCTAGAACCAATCATTAAATACATTAAATGTCCTATCAGTTCCTTATAAGGTAAGTTTTTATGAATTTCAATTTCATTTTTATCCAAATACAAATTTGTCTGCATGGGAACATTAGATTCTTTACAATCTGTCATACCAAAAGTTTTTAAAATTTTACGAACAAGATTTGATTGATGTATTGTTATACTATTTTCAGAGCGAACAATGTTCAAACCTATAAATGTCATACAAGAGTTATTGGTTGAATCCTTCATATCAAAAGTATTCATTAACTTTCTTTTAACGTTATTCAGATGTGTTAAACTTTCAGAAACTAACATGAGATCATCTACATAGATAAGCAAATAAACATCATCATTAAAGAACAAACAGGAATCTGTTTTTGATCTAATAAAACCTAAATGTATCAGTTCGCAATTTAGACGTTCGAACCAACACTTCGGTGATTGACGAAGACCATATAAAGCTTTATTCAGTTGACATACCTTTCCTTCTCTTTCTTCTATCCCCTCTGGAATATACATGTAGACAGGTTTCTCCAAAACTCCATTTAAAAATGCACACTTAATATCAAGTTGAATCAAGTGCAGATGTTTCTCAATAACCATCGACAATAAAATTCTGACACTAATCATTCTGACTACAGGTGCATAAATCTCTTCATCTGTGGTAGACTGTTGAAAACCTCGTGCTACAAGACGAGCCTTTTTTATCTGTTTTCCATTAGCTTGTTTCTCACGGAAGATCCATCTGGAATCAATAATTTCCACGTTTTCAGGTTCATCGACTATTTCCCAGGTTTCATTTTTCTTGTGGGCTTCTAGTTCTTCAGCGATTGCTACTTGCCATTCTTTATTTGATGAAATGGCTTCTGAATAGCATCTTGGTGACTCATCTATGGGCAAATCACCTGCTGCGAGAGCGACCAACACATCGGTTTCATAGTCATTCAGATGTTTGGTACAGTTTTCTTTCTGACACTTTTCCTTAGAGTTCCAATTGCATTTTCAAGATTTTCTCCTTGTAAATGACTGTTTTTAGCTTCTATTTGTCTTTCATTCTGGTCTTCCACATCTTTTTCTTCATTTTCTTCTTCTATATCTAACACTCTGTGTTCCAGATTTTTCTGACTTGTATCAGGTTTATATGAAGATTCATCAAAAACAACAGAACAAGCTCTTATAACTTGGTGTTTTACAGGATCCCAAAGCCTGTAACCATTATTCGTGTAACCTATCATATAAGTTTTCACAGAATGCGTATCGAGTTTACCTTTTCGTTGTTCTTTGGCCACATGTGCATAGGCTACACAACCAAATACTCTAATTTTCTTCAGATCTGGTTTTTGTTTACACCATATTTCAACTGGGGTTTTCTTATTACTTAATGTTGATGTAACGGTTCTATTGTTTAAGTAAACTGCTGTCAGGACAGCATCACCCCAAAATGATTTACTTAGATCAGAATCAAAAATCATGCACCTTGCCTTGTCCATGATTGTTCGATTAAAGCGTTCTGCGACACCATTTTGATGTGGATTGGCACTTATAGTGTATTGTATCTCAATACCTTTTTGTTTGCACAAGGTCACTAATTCCTTTTTGGTATACTCTCCCCCACTGTCGCATCGCAATTTCTGAATTTTATTTCCCAATTTTGTTTCAGTCATATTCATGAATTCAATGAATTTTTCTAAAACTTCAGTTTTATTCTTCATCAAGTAGATCACTGAAAAGTGACTAAAATGATCAATGAATGAAACATAATAACGATGTCCATCTCTTGTTGGAGGATTTATCGGACCACAGACATCAGATGATATTATCTCTAGGATTTGGCTGGCCTTTCTTTCTTCAGGGATATTTCTCAATGTAACTTTTCTAGATTGTTTTCCCTTGAGGCACACTTCACAAACAGATTCTATGGGATATTTTGATGAATGTCCCATACGACGATGCCATATTTCAGTTTCACATACTGTGTTTGCCATTAAATGTCTTCTTCTAAAAGTCACTTCATACAAGTTTCCTTTTCTAATTCCTTTCAGAACACACTTGTTCTTTTGGAAGATCAAGACTTCACCATGATGAAAATCAACTTTCAGTCCCTTTTCTTCCATTTTCTGTACTGATAACAAGTTGTAGGCAAGATTGTCACACTCCAAAACTTTTTCTAATGAAATTTCCCTATCATCCATGGTTAGCAATTTCATATCCCATTGTCTTTTTGACTCCACTGTTTCACCAGCTTTTGCAACGTTTATTCTTAAATCACAGTTTTTAGTGTTTGTTAACCAATGACCGAAGTTTGAGTTCACTAAGTGACATGATGCTCCACTATCTATAATAAAAGTTATTTTACTTCTAAAATCGTCTTCGTTTTCATCTTTTAAGGTTAGGTGAGCGGAACCATCACGGATCACAGAACGTTGAATATCATAGCTAACTTCAGGATCAGGTTGACATATGAACGAAACCTCATCTTCTTCTTCTTCTGTCGCAACGTTCGCTCTTCTTTGTGGGCAAGCATATTTTTTATGCCCTTTTCCTCCACAAAGAAAACATTTACCATTGAACACCTAATTTCGTTCTCCAGTAAATTGTTTCTTTTCTCGAAACTGTTTTGAGTATCTCTGTCCTCTGTTTCCTGCAAAAGCATGATGGTCTCCTTCTGTTCCTAATTCATTATTCTTCTGTCTCTGTTCTTCCATCAACAATTTGTTTTTAACAAAATCCAGTGTGATACTGGCATTTGCTTGACTGAACATGATATCGAGAGCAGTTACAACTGAATGGTAGGTGTCCGGCATTCCTGAAAGGAGCTGTATTACTGTTTCCTTTTCATCCAGTACGCCACCGGCCTTTTTCAGTTCTGTCACTGTCTTTTCATATTCTATTAAAGACTCATTCAAGTCCCCTGATCCTGTAAACTGCATGCTTCTCAGTTTCTTTTGAAATTGTATTTGTGTTGCCATGCCACTTTTGGAATATGTTGATTTCAGTGTCTCCATCATTTCCTTGGCTGTATTTTTCGTTTTCACCATTTCGAGTACATTGTCTGCCAAACATTGCACTATGATGTTTCTTGCTTTAACATAATTTTTTTTTAAGTTGCATCTTCTTCAACAGGTGGGTCTTGTTGTAGAACATCTAGCACGTTCCTTTGTTCCAGCGTTAGCTTGTCACGGTATTCCCAGGTAGAAAATCCGTTTCCGTCAAATGCTTTCACGTTCAGATTCTGACTTTCTGACGACGCCATGTTTGTACTTTGTACCTGCCACGTACGCCACTAGTAATTTCCAAAACGATCAATTCCAACTGTTTCACTTGATTTCCAATCTGTTATGGCGATTACTGGGCCCATAACCTGTTGATTGTTCCAGAAATCAAATCCAGAGATCAGCTTTTGAACGTTTTATTACAATTGAATGAAACTTTTGGATAACAACTTTACATGTTACAAAAGACGACTACGACCAAACGTACTTAACCAAGTTGAAGCAGTTGAAGGGAGATGGGCAACGACTACATTGACTGCGATCTGTCAAGACATTTCCAATGTATCCAAAGTTTCTTTGGTATCAAAAACTCCTTCCTAGTGCATTATTCTGTATAATAAAAAAAAATCAGGAACTCAGGAACTTGGGCATCCTGTGGGTATTCCCATTATTCCTACTACGCTACTCTCCTCTCATATCATCATCATCATGGCCACATGCCAGTTAGATGAGATGAAATCAAACGTGTTACTTCCTAGGTTCTAGGGCTTTTCTACTTGGCCTTCAGATCTAAAATGATCAATAGGTTTATCAAAAATTGTAATAGAAAACTTGAAACATTTAATTATGTCTTGGAAATGAAAATTACCTTCAACTTAGGAACGGCCAACATGCAGGTACACCCCGCTTGGAAGACAAATCGCAAAAGGGCCGATCTATCGGTGTGAAATCATAGCTTGCTATGATATCATTTTTTATGTTTACTAATAAAAAATATCTGCGTTGTGGAAATGTCCGTTTCACAGTATCGCATAAAATTTGAAATGTTTCACGGAATGACAGAAAACAGAAACAAAACACAACTCACATTAGCACAGCTGATGTGGATGAAGTATGTTCGTAGTACGTTCAATTAGTTGCGCTCAAAGGTTATCATTTTTGGAAAGATAAATGGAAATTATGTTATAAACAAAAATAGATAAATTGCACCCTATGTGTAAATCAAACAACAGTAATAATCATCCTTCAGTTTAGCTTGAAGAAAATACTTTAGGAACCATCAGTTTGCACTCAGTTGTTGTGATTACTATACCAGGGTCATCAAAAAGATAATTTTAGCGTTACAATCACCTCCCTTCAAAGAAAAAGATTTTTCATTGCAAATGTAAAATTTTCCTAGTCTTTTACAGACTTAAAACTACGGTATTAGGAGAACGTTCTTCCTAAATTCAGTTAAATCTAACCACCCACACTAACTAATTACTTAAGGACCAATGTAATCATCAGCCTAGCCTAATTCTAATTAATACTCTACCTTTACATATATACAACCTATGGGTTCGCAAAAAAATTATCCTAACGGATACTAAACGACTGAGTCATTCCCATGTTCAGATTCATTATCATCAGTGATATCAGAGACATCTGACATTGAACCTTTGTATGGTTTCAAATCTTGAATATGCCAAACACCAGCATCGCTACCATCTCCATTTTTCAAAACATACACAAGTTTCGATTTCTTTTTAGCAATAATACATAAAGTATAACGAGCAGCTAACTTCTGCGCAAAATTTTTAGAAGCATCAGATAAAACCTTGTTTCTCTTCCAAACCTTATCTCCAACGAAAAATTCGACATCACGTCATCGCCAATTGTAATATTTAGCATTTTTCACATGAGCAGCATGTATTTTATTCTGAACATCCTTGAAAATATCTGAAAGTTGACCTAAATTTTGAGCCCAATAATGTCTATCCCCTACTTGTAAGTTATCTATTTTATTTTTACCATAATATTTTCCACTACATGGAATTTCTCTACCAAAATTTAAAAATGCAGGACTATAACCTGTTACTTCATGAACTGATGTCCTGTCCTAAGAGAATATGCTATTTTTCCAATTTCTTTATCCCAAAGTTTATGATTGTTATTAATGTAACTACGGATTGCTGTGCAAATAGTTCTATTAGAACGTTCTACATAATTAGATTGTGGATGATAATAAGGTGTGTAAAAGAATGTAGTGTTATATCCTTTCACTAACTTTTTGATAGATTTACTAACCAGTTGTCTACCATTATCACAAATGATATATTGTGGTACTCCATACACGAGAAAGACGTCGTTTTCAAGAAAACGATTAATACTTACTGAAGTTGCATTTCGACGAGGACACACAAGCGAATACTTGGTGAACCAATCACTGACCACCAATATATACTGATAACCATTTGAACTACGAGGTAATGGACCCATCAAGTCCATGGCAATTACCTGCCAAGGAAATCGTACCTTCTTTTCAACACCCATTAATCCAAATTTTGCATAGTTTGGAGACTTTTGGGAAGCACATACTTCACATGATCTTATGTAGCGGTGAATATCACGGCGCATTTTAGGCCAGTAATAAGTCAAAATAATCCTTGAGTGAGTTTTGAAATAGCCAGCATGAGCTGCTGTTGGTTCATCATGACAAAGTTTTATTATTTTCACTCGTTGGGATTTTGGAACTAGTAACTTCCATTCTGAAATATTTGTATTCAAAGGAATTTTTGAGGGAACAAATTTATACAGATAATTATTTTTAACTGACCACTGGGGAAATAAATTTGGATTTTGTAAAACTTTTGAACGCAAATTGATATAAAGTATCCAAATTTTCCAAGTCAATATCTAAAGTAATATTATCATCTGGATTTAATACAGCAGAAATCTCATTTTCTGTTGTCTCTAAAGGACTCCTGGACAACGCGTCAGGAACCACATTAAATTTCCCTTTTCTATGTATTAATTCAAAATCAAATTGACTAAGTCTGACACTCCATCTGGCAAGTCTGCCTACTGGATCTCGTTTCTTTAAAAGCCATTTCAAACTTTCATGGTCTGAATAAATTGAAAATTGCACGCCTTCGATATAGGCTCTAAACTTTTCACAACCAAATATAACCGCTAAACATTCTTTTTCAGTGGTACTATAATTTTTCTCACTTTTTGACAAACTCCTAGAAGCGAATGCAATAACTCTTTCTTCGTTATCTTGAATTTGTGTCAGGACACATCTTAAGCCACTATCTGACGCATCACACTGTATACTAAAAGGTAATTTGAAATTTGGGCTACATAAAATTGGAGCTGAAACTGAAGCTTGTTTCACTTCTAGAAATGCTTCATCAGCTTCTTTTGTCCAAACGATTTTTTGACCTTTATTTTTATTAACAAGTAAACTATGATTGGTGACATTAGTGTAGAAAAATCTGGAATGAATCTGCGATACCAACTGCACATGCCAGTGAATCGCTTAACTTCAGTTGTGTTTTTTGGTTGAGGAAAATTCACCATCGCGGCTACTTTATCAAAGTCAGTACGTAGGCCTAATCTGTCGACAACAAAACCAAAATATTTTAAAGATGGTCTGAAAAATTCGCATTTGTCGATATTTACTGTAAGATTGGCATCTTGTAAATGTTTTGCAACTTCCTTGAGTAGTTTGATATGTTGTTCGAATGTTGATGAAACAATAATAATATCGTCTAGATATACAAATATATTAGGCTCTAATTCCGCAACAAATATAGCATCCATTAAACGTTGTTGATACTGAGCTGCTCCAGTCAAACCAAAAGACATAACCGAAAAATTCAAAGAACCGCGTCCTGGTATAGAAAAAGAAGTTTTCTCTTTTGAGCTTTCATCAAGAGGAATCTGCCAGAATGCACTCCTCAAATCTACAGAAGAAACGAAATTTGCATCTCCTAACATTTGTAAAATTCTATCCACAGATGGCAATGGATAATTATCTTTTTTAGTGACAGAATTTAACTTCCTACCATCAAAGCAAAAACGATATGAACCATTTGCTTTCTTTACTAGAAGGACTGGAGAAGACCACGGACTACTTGATGGTTCCACCACACCTAGTTCAATCATTTTATCAAGCTCCTTATTTAAATGTTCTAACATATACGGTGAAAATAAATATTGACGTTCTTTGAAAGGTAGTGCATCACCTGTCTCAATATGATAGATAAGTTTATTTGTGCGTCCTAATTTACCATTGTTACTAAGGATACCAAATTCTGCAATGACATTCCTTGCCATACCACTTTGCTCTAATGTCAAATAGTTGAAACCTTTATTACTAGCCACAATATTTTCCTTCGCTTCCACAGTGGATATATTTACATTGTCATTCACATGAACTTGCCAAGTATTATTTTAGAAATCTAATTTCAACTGAAACTTTTTACAAAAATCGCTTCCAAGAATGAAAGCATAATCCAAAGATGGAACTATCAAAAAATTTAATAATTTACATTGACCTTCTATACACAAAGGTAAACTAATCAAACCAGAAACACGCTGATTAACACCATCTGCTGTTTTTACAAACTTAGTAATTGAATTTTTTATTTTGGCATCAAAATTTTTAACTGTGGCCATACCACGCGCACCTAACAATGAAGTATTTGCACCACTATCTAATAAGCAAACAATTTCTTGATCGTACAAGCAAATTGATACATAAGGACGATTATCTCTTTCTTTATTAACAAAAACAGGAGCTAGATCAATTTTTTCTCTTAACATTTTAAAATAATTTTTCACAAATCTTAAATGATTTTTCTGATGTGAAGTTAAAATATTAGAAACTGATTTTGAAACAGAGCTACGTGATATATTGAAATCAATTGCCCAAAAACACTCTTGGGGTCTCGATGAAGTTCCATGCTCCCTCTTATATGAAGTTGCAGACTACATCTTAACACCTCTTACAAATCTGATCAACTCTTCTTTTGTAGAGGGTATTTTTCCTTCTTCGCTAAAAGATGCAGCTTTGGTCCCAATCCATAAAAAAGGAAGCAAAAAAGCCGTCAATAATTACAGAGGCATAGCCCTATTATCACCCTTCTCCAAAGCTTACGAAAAAGCATACAACAGACGTCTTTCTGACTTCATGCACAGGTTTGGGGTTCTGAATAAATATCAATTCGGTTTTCAACAAGGATTAGCTACTGAGGACGCAGTTCTCTCTCTGGATAATTATATTCTTAAAAATCTTGACCTCGGTAATAAAACCTTGAACATATGCTTTGATCTTACTAGGGCCTTCGACACGGTTGATCATAATTTACTTCTCAGTAAGCTATACGACCACGGTGTGCGAGGCTCCGCACATAGTTGGATCAAAACATACCTCCAAAATAGAACACAACGTGTTAAACTGAATGCAAATTCGAATGTGTACTATTCTGATCCTCTTGTTGTCACCACCGGCGTCCCCCAGGGAAGTGTTCTGCGACCTACATTATTTATTTTATTCGTCAATGATCTCTGTACTATAAACAAAAATAATTTCACCACCCAGTTCGCTGATGACACTTCTTTTGGTGTGCACTCTGATGATATCTTTGTACTCTCAGACAAAGCCAATAATTCAGTTTTTAACATGAAATCTTACTGCTCCAGAAATGGTCTTGTTCTAAATAACTCTAAAACGAATAGCATTGTATTCACTCCGAAAAAGATCGATTATAGTGTCCTAGTAAGATACGATCATATCTCAATAGAACAAAAAGATGTCATTAAATTTCTTGGGGTACAAATCGACTCACACCTCACTTGGGGTCATCACGTAGACTATATAACTAAGAAGCTATCTAGTCACTGTTATGTTATATGGAATCTTAGAAAAACTGTTCCTCTGAACATCTTACTCAATTACTACTACGCATATGTCCACTCCACCCTCAATTATTGCATCATGTGCTATGGAAATTCAACCAGAATCAATGAAGTATTAGTACTCCAAAAGAAAATCCTAAGAGTTATGACTTTCAAGGGTCCCAGAGACTGATGTAGGGATATATTCTCAAATCTAAAAATTTTGACAGTCATCTCATTATGTATAACTTAATTGTGTATCTTACGTGAAGTCACACAATGAAAATTTCACAAGCAGAAAAGATTTGAGTCTAGTAACAGGATATAATTTACGCGAAAATCAGATGATGTCGATTCCACTTCATTACTCATCTGCTGTTTATGTCTATAAAATTATATAATAATCTTCCTATCGACATTAGAAACCTCACAAGTCTGAACTCATTCAAAAATGGGGTAAAATCTTTTTTGCTGAAAAATCCATTTTATTCCACTAACGAGTATCTTAATCAACACTAATCGATTTATATCTACAATGTGTATGTGTATATACAGTGTGGTCCAACGAAAACTTAACACCTCGATTTTCCGGCTTTAAAATGAAAATGTGGAAAATCGCTCGGACCCGTCAATTTCTAATACGGGGGGGAACAACTTTTCCGCTGTTTTTATCCCCGTAACTTCAACCCCCTAACGGGGGTGAGCACAACCCCTTGATTTTGAATAGGGATGCGGGGTGTTGCGATACCTCATTTTGAAGATCTCATCGTGTACTATCTGACCGTAAAATTTCGCTCCAAAATATCAATCGATAATGAAATAACAGCGAAAATAGTGAAAGAGGCAATATGGAATTTATCTTCTCGTATTAGAAATTGACGGGTCCGAGCGATTTTCCACATTTTCATTTTAAAGCCAGAAAATCGAGGTGTTAAGTTTTCGTTGGACCACACTGTATGTCTACAGTGTATTATGTACATATATGTATGGATAATATCCTATGTAGTGTTAAATAAGCCTTTTAATATGTATGTGTGAGCAATTCGATTTTGTATTGTTAATTTTATTTTTAATGTTAGTACCTATATTATAAGGACATTTGTATTTTTATGATGTATCTGACGCATTTCTATGTTTATTTGTATAAACCTGAAGAAATAAAGATGATGAAAAAAAAAATAAAATGAGCCCCAGGTAATAGAGGTAACGATGGGCTAGTACAATTGGACCCCGTTATGCAATAAGGAACCAACTGACATTTTTAGGCAAAATGAGATATGCCGTGTTTCAGAACTCAAATATCTTTCTGAAGGTTCTGCAATAGAGAACCAACTATTAGGAGTATAGTGTTACTTACATTGCTAGTGTCTGAACCAACTGAAAATTGTAAGAAGCGCTTATCGTATTTTTCAATACAGAACCAGATATACTTGGTGCCTTGTTGCTGAATACTAAACAAAACTGTTGTGTCAAAATGGATCCAACGTTGCGTGGATCTCTTTTGCATAATACAATTGACAGACGTCATCGAAATCATTTTGTTGTTGGTTGACTACTCGTGACGAAAACTCTTCGTGTTTCAATATAAATGTACTCCCAAAGAACAAGATTTATGGTACAATTAGGAAAAGCATTAGCTGTTTCGCCAAAGGATAATACACATATGATAAAACACACTAAAATAATTTTTATCTAATTTTACATTATTCTAACCTCAAATTAAATAAAAATTTTATACAACTTGGCTTTTTTACGAGTCTTTTTTTGTCAACCTGTTAACAGAACAAGGGTTGCATGTTATTTTATATTATTATCAAGTTTCGTTACTTATTAGATACCTATTGTTAGGTTTATTTTTGAGTGACATAGTTGGTTCCTTATTGAAAATTTCTATTTTTACAGATCTTGGAACAAGATGTTACGAAGTATAACAATGAGTATATAACTACTAATATTGAGACTACGACAGAAACTACTGAAAAAGAGCCCATTGAAGAATACCCCAGTGTAGAAACGGCAGAATGTTTTCAGAAATGTAAAAGTATTGAAAGTTTAAGTAAACATATTGAAAATAACGATTCCCAGGAATTTGAAGATTCTGAGACTTTTTTGAACAACACAAATTTTGAACCTGTTACTAATGTAGAAAATAAAATAGATTATCAACAGGAAAACCCTGCTAGTATTTCAAGTTTAAATAGAAATATTGAGAAAATGCTTCGCAAGTGTATGAAGACTCCGACGATTCTGTGAATGACAGACATTATGAGCCTCATTCAAGTGATGCATCCTCGGACGATGATATCAATGTGCAACAAAATAATATCATACCCTTATCAGAAATGACAGAAAACATTAATAACGATAACATCAGCCTTGATCGTAAAGGCCGTTCGAAAAAAGGAAGGAAAAGAAAATATGGAGAACAAAACAGAAACCAGAGAAAGAAAAGTAAAAATAGTAACACCAGCAATATTATTCAGCCAAAGGAAAACTAGTACAACCGAAAGAGTTTGTTGATTGGTTGTGTACATGTGTGATAAAGTGTCATGAGAAAATTTCTTTTGAAGAAAGAAGAAAGTTTTTTGAACACTATTGGCAGTTAGGGAACTACAATGTTCAAACTTCATTTTTATGTGCATACGTAAAAGAAGAAAAAGCAAAGAGGAAAAATACAGCGGCAAGAAATCCAGAGAAGCGACTATTTTCTAGAGTATATTCAATTGATAAAACTGTAATCTGTAGAGACATGTTCGTCAAAACATTGGGGATTTCTACCAAGCGTATTAATACTGCACTGCGTAAAGTAAGAACATTAGAAACACTTGATCGACGAGGTATATCTGGAGGTCACAACAAAATATCAATGGACCAAAAAAATGCCGTTATTGATCATATCAGCAAATTTCCTAGATATATATCTCATTACTGCAGGGGAAAAAAAGACAAACAAGAGTTTCTGGCTGTAGGCACAACACTTGCCCAAATGTATAGGCTTTACAAAAATGAAAATACGGACACAGTGAGCTTTGCTTCATATAAAAAAATATTTCTAAAAGAATTCAATTTAAAATTAAAGAAACCGAAAAAAGATACTTGTAACAAGTGCGACACATATGATGCCAAAATTAAAAATTTACCCGAAGGAGACGAGAAAGAAAGAGCTAGTTCAGAGCATAATATGCATCTAGAAGAAGCTGAAAGAGCTAGGAACGCGATGAACATTGACCTTAAAAATGTAAGTGAAAACGACGCCACAGAAACATTGACTTATGACATGGAAAAAACCCTTCCTTTACCGCGGCTAACTACAAACATAATATTTTATAAAAGACAGTTGTGGTTGTACAACTGCGGGATTTATGGGGAAAAGGAATCAAAGTCAGTTTTTAACTTGTGGCTGGAAGGACAGGCAGGTCGAGGGTCACAGGAAGTTGGTTCTTGTTTGATGCTCTACATTGAAAACAATATTTCGAAAACAGTGAAAAATCTCATATTATGGAGTGATTCATGCGGCGGCCAAAACCGTAACATAAAAATGGTTCTTATGATGAAATGCATACTCGAACGTTCCACACATTTGGAAACCATCAGACTGCGTTTTTTAGTTTCGGGGCACAGTTTCTTGCCAAACGATAGCGATTTTGGCGACGTAGAATGTGCCCTCAAGAAACTTTCCAAATTATTTTCTCCTCAGGACTACGTGGAGGTAATGGAAACTTGCCGAAAAAAAAAACAATTAAAGTAGTTTCTATGAAGAGTGAAGACTTTGTAGGCACGGAAATACTGGAAAAACAAATAACAAATAGGAAAAAAAGCTGCGAAAAAGAAAAGATTAACTGGCTGAAAATGAAAGAAATAAAGATTTTGAAAGACAAACCTTACAGTATATTTACAAAAACGAATTACGAAGATGGCGACGGGTATACAGAGATCAATATTAAAAAAGGAAAAGGAAGGCAGCCAGAAACATTAATTTCTAGACATATAACTCCACTATGGCCCCATGGTAAACCAGTAGCAGAGGCGAAACTTCAAGATATCAAAAGCTATTTGCATTTAATTCCTTCTGCGGACCATCCGTTTGATCTAAACCTTATTGGCGATGATACAATCGAGGAAGACGTAGAAGGTTATAATACAAACTTGGATTTCCAAGTGGAAGATGAATGATATTTAAAAAGTCATTTTTGCAAAAAAGACCCAAGTGTCTTTATTTTTAGTTCTACTCAAAATTTGTATTTCATTTGTTTATAGTTTGTTTCCTAAGGTTATAATTCAATAAAAAAAATTAAAACAATTATAAATATCCTTCTTCAAATACAATATTATTTTCAGTAATCACCAGACACCTTTTTTCTAATTTTACTCTTAATCATGTATTTGTCGGTTGGTTCTTTATTGCATAACGGGGTCCAATTTACCTCTGCCCTGCGTTTCCCAAACAAGTATCACAATTATTTTTAGTTACATCAGGTTTTCCACATGAAAAGCAAAATTTTTTACGTTTTTGTGTACAATGATGATGAGTATGATTTTTCATTTTACAATTCCAACAAGTTATTGATTTATCCCTATTATTATCATTACTACGCTGATTATTATTAATACGTTGATTATTATTCCCCCCATTATTATTAGTATTACTATTAGAAAAAACATGTGAAGACCGCTGATTATTTCTGTAAACCCTGTTCGATTACCAAAAGTTACATCATTACGTCTACTGAAATTTTGAGAAGTACTACTAGTACTTGCAACATCTTGAGTTCTTGACTCCACTTCAAGATCTAAATCATAAGTTAAACTATTGACTTTCGGTAAAACATGACCTCTCGAACTAATATCTTTATAGACTTCTTCAATTAATTTTGCATCTTTGATTAAATTTTCCAATGAGGTATATTCATGAAGAGCTAAACGTTCTACAAACTCCTTTCTCAAATTTCTTTTAATCCATTTAATTTTTGTTGAAATTACAGGTGTTTTACCGAGGCGATTGAATAATTGCTCCATGACAGCAACAAAAACTACTACAGGTTCATCATGTAATTGTTTTCTGTGTTTGATTGTATCCCACAATTTTTCATCATAATCTTGATCTAAGATATCAACTTCCAATTTATTCACAAGAGAATCCCAATCAGTAACTAACCCTGAATCTTTTACATGACGAAGCCATAACAATGCTTTTCCAGAAAAAAGATCTACTGCTGATTCAAAAAGTTGAGTTTTATTAACATGTCTAGCCTCTGCAAGTTCTTTAACTCTTTCAAGAAAAGATTTTACACTCATAGTCTTTTTGGTGCCATCAAATTTTAAATCCCACTTATAAATTGAAACTGATTTGTTATAAGCTGGTACTGTAACAGTAGGTACTAAAGCTGGAACAGGCATAATATGTGTTGAACAAGCTGCTTCATCAGTTATTCGGCTATCAAGGTCTGATTCTAAAGTCAAAACTGTTGCATATGATTCATTTTTAAAAGTTATTTCATCAATTTCTTCCTAAGTATTCTGTTGGTAATATGAATCAATCTCGATTGGAAACGCAAGTATAAACTATCCTTTACAGAACCTTCAAACTCAGAAATTTGTTGTTTAATGTTATCTTATGTTGTATTAATAGCAATTTTCTCTGATTCAATTTCATAAGTTGGATCTTCAAATACCAATTGTCTACCTGCTTCTTTTAGCAAACATTTACTCAAAATTTTTCTCTTATCATGAATGTCTCGGGTTGTAGTAATACCACGTATTCGCAAGTCATAATTAATTTCTTCAATAAGTAAATTTCTAGTTTTCATTTTGAACGACATTGTGAAATGTTGAATCACAAAGAAAACTTATAACCAAAAACCCTGTACATTAGTTACCATGTAATGATAGAGTTAAATCAGACAGGTAGGTACTAATAAAGGCTAATCACCCTGTAACAAAATTCCGTTATTAAATAGAATAACTTTAAGAAAAAATCTTCCAATCTGAATAGTATTAAAACGCTCTTTCTTAATTTCTCTACAACTATCCGAGAATTATTTCTAATAGAAATAATTAATTAAGATACTAATAATACTTGAGCATCTCTACACATTATCAGTTGAAAGAAACCGCTAAAGTTGAGAAGTGATGGTGATTTGTTTTCTGTTATAATTTTGGTTAAAGGAAGGTACCTCCAAAAATATTCAACAAAAGACTTCTTAGCCGAGATAATTTGAATTGATCTTTAAAACTTTCAAATAGATTGAAATCAAAAGAATGCTCGTTCTCAAATTCACTAAAAACTATCCGAGAATTATTTGACAAAGAAATAATCAATTTTTAGGTACTATCAATACTAATGCCCTCTGATAATCAACAACTAGGAAGAAAGAAAGTATAGTGATGGTGTGAGACTTTCTCTGTCGGGATACCTCCTTGAAAGTATTGGCAATTCACCAAAACAACTGTGCACAAACTGAAAGACAGTTACCGCTGCAATTCTACCAACTACTATGTGCAATTCTTGTATAAAATATGCAAACAAATAATAGTAAAAGTACAGATATAAAAATTAAGCAGTCCAATAGCTGTAAAACAACCACAAAAATGTCAGGCCCCACGTTGGGCGCCAAAATTTACTTGTCACCAAAATGAATAATTTTCTAATGGTTTACAAGGCACGGTTACTCATGTAGCGGAGAGCTGGACCGAAGGTAAGGACACTCTTGTGGTTGGCTTTGTTGAGCGCCACCTTATTTGAAAAGTAACAAAAAAGGAAAAAGGTGTATCGGTACCTAAGAAAATAACACCCTTGACTAGGAAATTAATTTAATGACTTGGGGTTGTTCAAAGCTGTGTTGTAACACTGATAATCAAATTTACTTATATGTAAGTTACATTACTATCAAGATAAAATTTAAATTGAGAAAATATATAAGACCTTGAAGAGGCAACAGGTATCTGAAAAAGTAAATGTAATGTAACTAGGGAGTTTTCAGCTCTGCTGAAGGCTGAACTTCACATAATATTAGGTTACATCAAAAACAATGATTGCAATCAAATGTGGTAAAAGGTACCGATTATAGATCTATAATGGTTTACACCAAGTATATGTTAAATTAAGATTTTAACTAATAATTCTTAAAAAGATAAAACCATTGGGCTGCTACAAAAATATGGTTGGATCTGACCTGAACTTTACTTGAAGGTTACTAGGTACTGGGGAATGTACTGCGATCTGTCAAGACATTTACAATGTATCCAAATTTCCTTTGGTATCAAAAACTCCTTCCTAGTGCAATATTCTGTATAATAAAAAAATTTCAGGAACTCAGGAACTTGGGCATCCTGTGGGTATTCCCATTATTCCTACTACCCTACTACAAAAATTGTAAGTGACTGACGCTACTCTCCTCTCATATCATCATCATGGCCAGTTAGATGAGATGAAATCAAACGTGTTACTTCCTAGGTTCTAGGGCTTTTCTACTTGGCCTTCAGATCTTAAATGATCAATAGGTTTATCAAAAATTGTAATAGAAAACTTGAAATATTTAATTATGTCTTGGAAATGAAAATTACCTTCAACTTAGGAACGGCCAACATACAGGTACACCCCGCTTGGAAGACAAATCGCAAAAGGGCCGATCTATCGGTGTGAAATCATAGCTTGCTATGATATCATTTTTTATGTTTACTAATAAAAAATATCTGCGTTGTGGAAATGTCCGTTTCACAGTATCGCATAAAATTTGAAATGTTTCACGGAATGACAGAAAACAGAAACAAAACACAACTCACATTAGCACAGCTAGTGTTTTGACAGCTGCTAACTGAGATGACCGTATTAGAAAAGCGAAATTCAATAGTAAACAAGGAAATTTGAAGGTTATCATTTTTGGAAAGATAAATGGAAATTATGTTATAAACAAAAATAGATAAATTGCACCCTATGTGTAAATAAAACAACAGTAATAATCATCCTTCAGTTTAGCTTGAAGAAAATACTTTAGGAACCTTCAGTTTGCACTCAGTTGTTGTGATTACTATACCAGGGTCATCAAAAAGATAATTTTAGCGTTACAAGGTGCCCTGTTGAATTCGTACACAGAACACTTTACGGCTTCTCCCCATAATGCTTTTGGTCTACCTGATTCAACAAATTTGGTTCGTATCATATTTAAAAGCGTTCGATTCATTCTTTCAGATTTTTCATTGGCCTGGGCTATATGGCATTTTATATTCTAACTTTATTCCCTTATGTTTACAAAAAGATTGAAAATTCACCTCCATTGTCAAGTTTGAATCTTTTTACTTTCGTATTGTACTGTCTTTCCAATTCTTGTACATATTCTTTAAGGTTTTCTTCTGATTCATTTTTGTACTTCAAAATTTTTACAATGACGAAATGAGAAAAATCATTCAAGATTACTTGAAAATATTTACCATCATCAAAAGTGTTTGGTGTGATTGGAACACAAATATAACTATGAACTAGCCTCCCAATATTGTCACGAAGCCCAATAACCAAGTCAGAATCAAGTACGAAACTATATTTAATTAAATAATTTTCCATTCATTAATTTTTCATTCCAGAAGGTTATTACATGCGAACATTCAGGTGATGATCACCTAGTACATAGGAAATCCAGATTGCTCATTCACTTAGAGGAAATAAAAGAGAAATTGTTTGTAAAAATCAAAAAAATTATTGTCTGTTCTACTACTGCAAAAAAATATTTAGTTGTTAATTGTTATGAAGTAATTGAAAATTACTTTTCACTTCCCTGTAAGTCATTATTTTTCTTTTATGGAAAAGTGGGGGAATTGAGTGATATAGATGAATTAGTACCTGTGGAAGATATTCTAACAAAAGTTATACGATATGAGCAATATTGTATTTCCATGATTAATCAAAAATGAATGTCCAATTGTTCCATGAGTATTGGGATTTTTTTTAAATTTCATCCTGCAAATGAACTATTGTATGAAACTGCCAAAGTCTTACCTATTGTACCATATTAGAAGATTCGCTAAAAAAACATCAAAATTTAGAAGTGATAAAAAAGCTTGCAGTATCAAAACTTCCTCAGAATGGAAATATTCACAAACACCCAGAACACACTACTCGAAAAATGACAGAACAGCTAGTTTATTATAGTAAGATCAAAAACGCCAATTAATGTGATGGTCTCGTTTTCTTCATCACAATGTGGAATCGCAATTTATTCAATTTCTTAGAAACGGGAAAACTGTCAAGTTCGGTTCACGTGAATTTCGCACATTCAGCACATAATAATAATAATAATACTCCCTCATAAACACTCGTTGAGTGTACCCAAAGGCATAGCCTGTGCGGGTAGAGGACGGCTTATTATTATTTGCCGTGGCGCTCCGGGGCGACTTACTGATGTTTTAGGTATTCACTTTTCAGCTGTAGGAAAACCCGGAAAACCTACAGCACCACCTCGGGTGGTCGGTGTGCACTCCAAGCTAGCACTAGACGAGATTGGCATCTAGACAACTCACAATACACTTGCTTTTCAACAAGGCATGCGGTCGCCTATCGATCCGATATAGAGTATTTGAAAAAAAATCTCTAGTATCTACATCGGACTCGAACCGACTATCGCTATGCTGGGGTTTCGAACGGCCTGTGCGATTAGACCGCTAAGCCACCGGCCACCCACATAATTGTGTACATTCAAAGGCTATAGAACCTCCTTTTGAATTATAACCTTTTTATATATAATTCAGTGAATAGCATTTATTATTATTAAAATTTAATTTCAATTTTACTTCAGTAGATATTACTATAATGCTATTTATTGAATTATAAGCGGTTATAATTCAAAAGGCAATTGACCGAGCCTTTGAATGAATACAAGTACACAAATAAAACAAACAAAAGTCTAGTACAATATGATATAACACGTAGTTAATTCAATATTACTATAAACTAGCTGCTATCTATAATTTTTCGAGTTAAGTGTGTTCTAGGTGTTTGTGAACATTTCTATTCTGAGGAAGTCTTGTTACTGCGAGCTTTTGGATCACTTCTAAATTTTGAGGGTTTTTAGCAAAACGTCTTGCAAGTGCTTATAATCTGACACCATTAGCAGTTTCGTACAATAGTTCATTCGCGAGGTTGTGAACAGGGTTGTTTGGGTGTCTTATTTTTGTAATTTTTCTTAGGGCTGTAGTCTTTGCAACGTGTATTATCTTTCTGGCTCCTTCATTAATATTGAGAAAGAGGAGGTGGCCATATTGCAGCAGAGGGCGACAGATGAAGGTGTATATTTTGCTTCTCTTTGCTATATTATCTCACAGTCTAACTTATGTAAAATTTTTGACTTGTTTTATACCTTGTAGGTTTTTGAAATGAATAAAGATTACTATTATTATTATCAAATTTGCATTGTCCAACAGATTGCGAAACTCTTTCTCTGACAAGTTACTAATTAATTTATTGGTCTGTTTACTGCTATATTTACCCAGCTTTCATAGGACTGACATTACAAGCTATTAATTTTTATAGAAACGACTGTTTAACAGTATTTAGGTTCTATTGAATTTCAAATTTAGCTCTAAAATAAATTATAATGTGGTGTTTAATTGGAAAAACAATTTTGATTTTTCGCACGTTTTTGGGACAACCTGTATACTTCTAAATATTTTTTAAAGATGCAAAATAAAATATTCTAATACCTATTTCAGAAAACAAGGCTCTTTATTTAAAGTCATTCCTGTTTTTTCCTAATCCCTACAGTTCACTCAAAATTATTAAATTATTCGTACCAGAAAGGTGAGATAAAGGACTAAACAGTTTATCCATTGATGTTGCTTTACCAAAAATTTCTTTTATATGGATTATGTATTGTTTTCTAGTTTATATATGGGGTCATTAAATTTGAGATTGACAACATTCTATATGTATCCAGGGCACCATTAAGGTGGATGAATATAGAAGAAAAAACTTGTTTGTGGCCACCAAGGAAAGGCAAAGAAAGGAAAGAAATCATGAAAACGAACCACAAGAAGATTGGATAGTACTTGAAAATATTTCACTTTTGGGAAAATATGGTAAGATTTATTCATACAAGTGGCTGATTCGTAATACAGATGTATCTATTTTTCAGCAACCTATACTGAGGCCCTTTTTCATGAAAAAAAGAAGATTAATTCTGATAGTGAATCATCTCAAGAAAACAGTCAGAGAAAAAGGATAAAAAACAGGAAATACAGGGATGACTCCGTTTCCCCACCACCTACCATCTTGGAAGGTAAGTTTTCAAGTAAGAATAGTGATGAAATGTCTGTTCTGTGATACCATCTATTTTGAAACAACTTGTCAATAAGTATGGCATTCACATTCTTCTTTTTATTTTATCCTCTTCAGGAAAACGCAACAATCTTTTTTTTTTCATGTAGAGCAAGAATCGGAGAGTGAAAATCAAAGGAATTCCTCTCATTCATTTATTGTGGAAAGTGATTCCAAATTGGACAATAATGGAGATTTTGAAGAATTGATTGAAAGAGCCGAAGTTGTATTTACACGAGAAGAAGATTCTGGAAAACAAACTGGTGACATTTTATATAAATTAGAAAAAATTATGGAAATTCTTCTAACTCTCAGAATCCAGCAGAATATTCTGTCAGAAAAAATTGATAACATGGAAACTACGATCAAGATACAACGTTCAGTTGATCTGAGTGGAAATTAATATTCACTCCCAATTCCATTCAAAGAAGTCAGTGATCTCTTGGAATTTGAGGATATATTGAAAACCAATGAAGTAGCTTCCAAAGTATTGGTAAGAATACAATTTTACTAAGTTATAATTACATATTGATGATGGTGGTTTCATTGCAGTACAATTTCCTGCGCCATGTGGGTGGAGTAAACAGTAAAGCCAATATTCAAAGGTGCCTAGAGAAAGTGTTCTCCAATTATTTTGGACAGTTCTGTTGTTGGACGGGCAAAAGGGGAAACCTGAAAGTTGCTGATCTAAAAATAATTGAAATCATTAAAAGTGAGTTTATAAATAATTTCAATCCACTATTAGATGAATTTTCTCCAATCAAATCGAATAATAATTCCCCTTCATATTCAAGTTGTTTCAAATTATTTTCATTAATCATATGAATTATAGTTTATAATAAAAAGTTCAGTTATGCAGCCATAGTTGAAGAAAAAATAATTCAATAATTTCATTTACTTCCAGCTATGAGTGATTTATCTGTATATATATATATTTTTTTTCAGAGACTGTTTATGTTTTGTTTCCTGACATGGATGATAGCTATTTTGAGAAAAACGTTATGATATGGTTCCAGTACGCAAAAACACGTTTCACCAGGCAAAACGTGACAAATTCTAATTAAGTCATTTTCTAAATAAATATTTTTTTTCCTTACAAGAAAAATACTTTTGTTTTTTTATTGTTTTTGTTATTAATACTTATTGTTTTTGTTATTGATATTTTTTATTCGTTATTCTTGTATTTTTTATGTTCTTTTTTATATTTCCTTAGAATTTGCTTGTTACTTTTTTCTAAGAATCCCATTAAATAGCAATTTAAATATTTTGTGTTTATTATTGGTACAGTAGCAACTTGAAATTATCCTTGAAAAGAATCCCAAATTAATAGTAGCTGTGGTACTAATAAGTACTTAAAAGTAGTGAACCTGAATGTAACTCAATATCTTGACTAAATATAGTTTCTGTTGAGAGTTCGCTAAAAACCGCCTAGATGTAAGTTGGCAGCAACGGTAACAACACTGTAATTTCACACGTCAACAGAAAGAAAATAGCGCGCACACTACTCTAAAAAATATATGTAATGGGGATATGTATGTATTGTTCAAGTCCGTAAAATAAAAGCAGATATAAAGTACAACAGGATTTTATTCCCAAAAACATACAAATCAGAAGGTAGAAGAAAGTATTAAGTTCATATAAAACAAAAGGTTATGGGCCCAGGTAAAAGGGATTCCAAGGATTGAAAAGATACAAATAATCAAGGTTAGAAAATGAACATGTCTCAAGGAAAATATAACATCGAAGTTTTGTCGAATGATAATTACCTGAACTGGAAGTTCCGAATGCAGATGATATTGGCGGAAAATGGGGTAAGTGATTACGTAGAAAAATCCATTGATACTACGAACTTCAGTGAAGCTGAGAAAACAAATTTCAACAAATGTGATAACAAAGCCAAGTCATTAATTGTTCAGTGTGTTTCTGATGCACATATTGAAACACTGAGAGACAAAAAGACAGCATATTTGATGTGGAATGTATTAGAAGACAAGTTTCAGAAGAAGGGCTTACCCGGCCAATTATACTTGAAAAGGAAAATGCTCTCTATGAAATTGAAAGAAGGAGAGTCGCTTGAATTGTTCCTGACTAAATTTGAAGAGATCATGAGGCAATTGAAGGCAACGGGAGTTCAGGTAGATGAAAAGGACACAGTATGTAACCTATTGATGGCACTTCCAAAGTCTTATGAAACGGTAGTAACTGTCATTGAAAATCTCGAACCTGCTATGTTAACATATGAAAATGTCAAAGGGAAATTGCTGGCCGAAGAAGAGAAGAAAAGATTAGGAAGAAGGAACACAGATACGGTGGTTAACGAAGCAGCTTTCAGTGTTGAGAGAACATGCTACAGGTGTGGGAAACCAGGACATTTCAAAAGGGAATGTAGGTCCAGGCAAAATGGCAATTCAAATAGAGGAATGGCAAGCTATCAAGGAAATATGGGAAATTTTGAAAATAGAGGCGTCCACAGGGATTCACAAAGAAATGGAAATTTCCAAAGACAAGGTTTTCAAGGACATCGGGGTTCCCAAAACTTTACTGAAAGTAGAAGAGGATATGTTAGAAGTAACCATGCAGGAGGAAGAGGACAAAGTAGGCAATACACAGAAAGTAGTAGTTACACAGGAGGAAGAGGACAAAGTAGGCAGTTCACAGAAAGTAGTAATTACACAGAACAAGGCGAAAATGATAACGAGGTATGTGAGGAGGCAAGAGTCTCCTTCTTAGGTGAAAGTGAGGTATGTTATTCAAACTTTCAAAATAACGATATATCTTTTTATATAGACTCAGGGTGCACTGATCATTTGATCAATGACGAAAAAGTATTTTCTGAATTATGGTATAAAGTAAAACCAGATGTAAGTCATTTCAGGATATTTGGGAGCACAGCATATAGTCTTGTGAGAAAAGAAACTAGAGACAAATTTGATTCAAAGGTTATGAAGTGTGTTTTAGTGGGATATGCTCCAACAGGGTATAGATTGTGGGATATAGAAAAGGGGAAAGTTATAGTATCAAGGGATGTTAAATTTGATGAAAATAATTTATGGTATAAAAATAATAATAAAAATGAAGTAGAGGTTCATGTGAAAAGGGAAGAAATCAAAGGGGACATATTAAATGAAAACGATAAATCTATTCAAATTGATGATGGGAATTTGGTGGAGGACTTGATCAGAACAAATGAAAATAAAAGGCAAATAAAGCCCCATCCTAAATATGATGATTATGAATTATATATGGCATTTGACGCAATGAGGTTCATTGATGATGTGCCTAAGGATTATAATGATTTACAAAACCGGGAAAACAGAGATAAGTGGGAATCTGCTATGAATAGGGAATTGAACTCTATAAATAAAAATAACACGTGGGAAATAGTCAATCAACCAAAGGATAGAAAAATATTAGACACGAAATGGGTATATACATTGAAATCATCAGAGGAAAGGGAAGAAAATAAATATAAGGCCAGACTGGTTGTAAGGGGTTTTGCACAGGAAGGGACTATGGATTTTAATGAAATTTATTCGCCAGTTGCTAAGATGACAACTATAAGAGTACTATTGGGCATAGGAAATCAATTTGGATATTATTTCAGACAATTAGATGTTAAAACTGCTTTTCTTAATGCAGAGTTAAATGATGATGTCTATATTTATTCACCTATGGGTTTCAGTGTTGATTATGGAAAAGTATTAAAGTTAAAGAAATCATTGTACGGATTGAAACAATCGTCAAAATGTTGGAACAATGCAATCAATCAATTCCTAATTGATATAGGGTTCACTAGATCAGAAAATGATTATTGTTTGTACGTGTTTTGTAATGAGAGAAAAAGGATTTACTTACTTCTATATGTAGACGATATTTTGATTGTTGGAGGAGACTTACAAGATATCAACGATGTTGTTAAAAAATTGATGAAAAAATTTGAAATTAAGGATAAAGGAGAACTCAAGCATTTTCTAGGCATCGAAATTAATTATCATAGGCAACAAGGTATACTAGATTTAAGTCAATCAAAATATATTCAAAAAATACTTACCAAATTCAATATGAACGATTGTAAAGGTACCGATCTACCTATAGATCCAAAATTGAAAATATCTATTAATAATGAGGATACTTTAACTGAAAAACCTGTAAGACAACTGATTGGTAGTTTAATGTATTTGATGCTGGGGACTCGTCCTGATATTTGTTTTTCTTTGAACTATTTTAGCAGATACCAGGATAAAGCTACTGACCAAATATGGATACATTTGAAACGAATACTTAGATATTTAAATAAAACAAAGAACATTACATTAGAATTCCGAAGAAATAATAATCTTGATCTGAAATGTTTCGTAGACTCCGATTGGGGTAATGATTTAAATGACAGGAAATCAGTCACAGGGTTTTTATTCAAATTGTTTGGCAATACAATCCATTGGGTAACAAAGAAACAAAATTGTGTAACGCTTTCTACAACAGAAGCAGAATTAGTTGCTTTGTGTAGCTCTGTAAGTGAAGGCATATGGTTAAAGAAACTTTTACTAGATTTTGATATTGATGTAAGTAAAATTATTTATTACGAAGACAATCAAGGCTGTATAGCTATAATCAAAAACCCAGGTAATAATCGTAGGGTGAAACACATAGATTTAAAATATAAATTTGTATGTGAACATCTGGAAAAGAAACACATTGTAATTGAATATATTGAAACTGTTCTGCAAGAAGCAGACATCTTGACAAAAGGCTTGCAAGGTGCTTCTTTCTCAAGATTACGATATAGTTTAGGACTTAGGGATTTTAGCGAGGGGGAGTGTTGAGAGTTCGCTAAAAACCGCCTAGATGTAAGTTGGCAGCAACGGTAACAACACTGTAATTTCACACGTCAACAGAAAGAAAATAGCGCGCACACTACTCTAAAAAATATATGTAATGGGGATATGTATGTATTGTTCAAGTCCGTAAAATAAAAGCAGATATAAAGTACAACAGGATTTTATTCCCAAAAACATACAAATCAGAAGGTAGAAGAAAGTATTAAGTTCATATAAAACAAAAGTTTCTCGGTATGATTGAAGTTTTCTCTTTGAAGTATCGTTAATTGAGACTTGTTTCAGCATTCTTTCTAAACATTCATTAATGAAATCTGTCATATTTGTTTGATATGTTCTAGGTAGAAGAAATAAATATTTAAGAATTAAAGTAGCAACTGTATGTAAAAGAGTGATGTGAAGACCTGCCTACAAAATTAATGAAGATTGTGTGGTAAGTGGGAAAATCGCTATATAAGGACTCATTCGAATATTACTATGCATTGGACAAGAAAGTATAAAAGATCTACATAAGCCTAAACTCGTTCATGCTTGCAAAACACATTGAATGTACATAATGCCACATGATAACATAAGTAATTGTTGAAAAATTTCCATACATTTGATACGTTCATCGATGGTACTTTTATAACTGGACTTGCATTGGGTGAGATAATAAACAATGCCATTTTTGTAATAATATGATACAGTCACAAACATTTGAGCCATAATTGTCTTTGTGAAACATATTTGAATGGAATGTTCTTTCTTTTTCATTAAAAATTTTTGATTTCGTATAATTTTTGATGGTTCTTATTTTGCCTAAATTTTAGTATCGTTTAAATAAACATCAAAGTCACATCTTGGCGTTTCCTTTAGTACTTTTGGATATGCAGGTTTCAGAGAGGAAATAATTTTTTTTGCATTGTGAACCTTTCATGATACAATCATGTACAGGATCTTTCATAATTGAATGCTGATCCTAATGGGCGACAATTCTTGAGTGATTATAAGACAAATTCTTCATATGAACATTATTGTTACTCAAGTGCTTTATTTCTGAGATACAGGGCGTTGAAGTTTGTAATCAAAATAATGATACACCGCTGTTTTTTTTTAATAAATATTAGTTTAATAATTGTCCTCTATCTTCTGTTAAAAATTGTCTTCGGACTTTTTCGTCCTGCAGACGGTTTTCGATTAAAACGCATTCTTTGAGACTATGAGAAAAAAAATCACAAAGGGAAGCAAATCTATGCATTATATTAATTAAATTGGAAACCTTTCGCCGGGCGAAAAAAAGACTGGAGACCATTTTTATGAGAAAATAGAAGACAATTTTGATTGAAAATATTGTAGAGCATGTTAACATCAGGGACGCCATCGATGAAAACTAAAAAATCCTTCATCTTGGAAAAGATGTATTTTTGTGCGTACTTTGCATGTTCCAAAATTGAAAGAAAAATACTGAGATATTCGAGAAAAAATGATTTTTTTGTTGAAATTCAACACCCTGTAATTTCCTCAAAATCATCCAAGGTTTATCGCTCTTAAGGATCAGCATTCAATTATGAAACACCCTGTATAAACAGGCACCAACCCACAAAACAGAAATCTGATGTAAATTGTGAATGACTCCTTCCATAACTGGTTTCCCACTTACAACATTTTTGTTGAAGACATTCCTTAGATTTACAATGAAAATAAATCAATATTGCTGTTAGCTCACTCTCAACTTTCTCAGCAATTCTCAATTAATTCACATGATATTTTCAGTAATGTTTTGTAGACTTTTATAGAAGTTGTCTATGAATTGTGTACAAGTTTTCATATCATTTCAGTTATACTTCCTGGTAACTTCAGTTATAATTACATCAAGTTGTCTGTAAACTCGCAAAATACAAGTATACTTTTGTAAGTTATGGGAGAGGAAGATGCCATCTCTGAGATAACTTGCTGGCAGTTAAATGTAAAGTTTACACTCACAAAACAAATTTTGCTGCAAATTTACAGCAGTTTTAAATTGTTTAGTGGGTAGTATTCTCAATGGAAATTTAGTATTTTCATCCAACATGCCAATATGCGTCATTCTGCTATTTTCATTCAGTCAGGGTTCTTGTATAGGAGGGGTTATGAAATAAGTGAGCATTTAGACAAGGGGGTGACTGAAGAAGGGAGGGATTACGTCATTGGAGGGAAATTAAGTTGGATATCCTGAAATTGCTAACTTCGGTTAGTTTGGTTATGTTTTTACTTGTTTGTTTTTGAATTATTAGTGAGATTAGTGTTTATTAGCTTATATTTTTTTAGTGCTTTCATTTGTGAAGTTGTTTAAAATGCCCGGACATTTTAAGTTCTGCGTTAAACATTGTACCAACACTTCCACATATCCTGATGAGTTTTCATAGATTCCCCAAGAATAATACCTTAAAGCAGGCTTGGGTCAGTTACTGTGGTAATTCTGAAGAGTGGACCCCCAAGGATTTTTCTAGGATTTGAAATTAATCTTCAAGAAGTCAAGAAGAATGCTTAGGAAAAACGGTGAGTTCATACTGTTTTACTTCATAAACATAATTCAGTTTGGTTTTGGACAGAACCTATTGAAAGCCAAAATTTTTGTTATAACATTACAATAAATGTTGGTGTCCTTTTTAATTATTCCCACCAAGACGTGTTGGCAGAAATCTAATGCAGTTCTATCAAGAGGAATATGGCATGAATCTGTTAGTAATAATTTATGCATGACTTTCAAGAAGCACCTGCAGTTCCATTAGATTCGGAGATATGCATGCCCACACAGAGAAAACGATTCTAGGTGTACAGGTTCACTTGGGAATATTTTAATAACCATTACTAAACTATTCAACTTTTGTATCATAACACCAAGTAAAAAAATGTTTCTGATATCGAGTTTCAGGGACAGGTGAACCATGATTCTACTACAGACAATTTATTTTATAACTAATTCAGTGTTATTGAAGTATTCATTTGTCATTATTCAACAGCTTCACTTAAAATTAGTACAGTTGTCACAGGAACTTCGGTTTCGGTGATATGAAACCAACTGTTTGTGGTTATTAAATGTTTAGTATTGGCAGGTTCATACATAGTAGAGATGGGCGATATACATCGATGTTTTTAAAACATCGATGATGATCATTCGTTGATCCGATGTTTTAGTATCGATGTCGCAAAATGAAACATCGATGTTCAACATCGATGGTTGAATACCATCGAATTTCAACATCGGTCATAAACTAGACGAAGGTGCAATCAAAAAATATTGTCGTCCGTATTACTGACCAGAGAAATGAGACCAAAGAGTGACTTTTCCAAGTATTTTTTAAATTTTTGGTCTGATTTTTATCTTGAATTCATTACGATTTTTATTTTGTATCATTGAAGAATTAGTATTTTTGTAAATATATACCAGTAGCTCTAAAATTTATACCTATTCAAAATACCATCTGTGAAGAGTCAAAAAAAAATGAAAACATCGATGTTAAAAAAACATCGATGTTGCAAGACCGATGTTTGCAAAATATCGATGGTGGTTGAAGTGTATCAAATTCAAATAGGTAAAGTCAACAAAGCTTATGATGTCATTCTTGAACTCACTGGAGCAGTGGGGCCGACAAGTATTTGCCGAAAACTTCATTGGTGAGTAATTTTTTTTAACAAGTACCTAGGTATCTCTCGTGGCGTGGCTTAAATCATGCCGTGTATTATGTAGCTTTTCAGGACTTCTCAGTTCCTTATGTGAATTTCATTCAACGGTGATTTAAAGCGAAAATGACTTTCAAACGGTACGACCACGTTTAATATTTCTTTGAAGCATCTACATACACACTGGATTTCAAACAAAATTACGGGTTTTACCACCGTAGGTACCTAGGTAAACAGAGTACAGTCAGTACAGTCACTCCGAGTCGGCACCTTTGATACTTATAAGATGCCTAGAAACTAGAAACCCAGGCATCTTAGATACTTATATGGCCTATCGTGTCGAGATTTTATTTTTTTTCTGGCATGCGGTGGAGCTAGAGCAACTGTCTATAATCCTTGGAGCTAGAGGGGTTGGCTGAAAGCTGTTCTGTCTCGCTTGTTCTCAACATACCAGTGTTCGGTCTCTGTTCGTAGTCTAAGCACAGAACACCTCAGACCTCACCTACACAGAAGCGTCATTCAAGCTTCCCGCCAAAACGTTGAAAAATTATTTAATTTTTCAACTGACGAATGTTTGGCTAGTTTAATGTGATTTCTGACCGGTAAATTCAAATTGGTACTCCGCATTTTTAATTAGAATTTGTGTTCAGGGGGTTCCATTGCGTAAATAGGCCATATAGGGTAAGTAAGTATGGAGGGCATGGAATCTAGCTATACTTTTCACCTATGTAGAATGGTTTTATTATTACCTTAGTCAAATCCGCAAACTAGGTAATTCATAAGAATATTTAAGAAATCAATAATAAAACAGTTTGTTTTATATGGGATGGTCCTACAAACTGATTTTTTTTTAAGTTTCCATCAACCAGTTGTAACGAAGTTACTAAAGTCCGGTTGAATGTAGTACAGGATAATGAAATATTATCTCCGGTAATACTAGGGTTAAAAATACCATTCTTTTTGGAAAATATACGTATCAGTGTTGGGAACCTGTTCAGAGAGCAAACACCCTCGCGTTTCACTCAGGGTAGTAAGAGGGTGAAATGCCTTTGTGTGCCGTGCTCTTTCCGACATCAATATTTGACGCGCGCCGACAGTGAGTTCCAGCATTCGGCTGAGCGCGCCGGTCATGTGGTGGGGAGAAATTCGAGTCCCTAGCGACAACAACGATTTCAGGCAGTAGCTGCACCGACCGAACCGCAGACCAGACATACCAGAGCAAGCCAGCACCGAGCCATCCGAACGAAGCCGAGAGTGACCGACGGGCCGACTGTTTTGGTAAGAGATTTCCGATTGTGCTTTGCTTTATTAATATATTTCCGCTTTGAGAGTTGTAGGGCTGTCTCGGAACGGGATCGACCGTTTCATTGTTCGTATCGAAGGGAAGACCTCTCATACTGCTGAGGGGTGGCACTCTTGATAGTAGGCCGATCCAGAAGGATAGTGGGATACTCCCTGCCTTGTTGGATTGCAAGCCAAGTTGACCTCTCATACTGCTGAGGGGTGGCATTCTTGATAATAGACCGATCCAGAAGGATAGTGGGATACTCCCTGCCTTGTTGGATTGCAAGCCAAGTTGACCTCTCATACTGCTGAGGGGTGGCATTCTTGATAATAGACCGATCCAGAAGGATAGTGGGATACTCCCTGCCTTGGTCGCGAATAGAGATCCTTCCGACTCAGTGGTACCGATCCAGAAGGAACGTGGGGTAATCCCTGCCTTGTGCGATCCAAGACAAATCCAATCGCGTTTAATAGCTACTACCCGCGAAAGCTCCAACAGATTAGGATCGTGGGGTACTCCCTGCCTTATTTGAGTGGACTACGGGATTTTGAACTGGTAGCTTTCCCCCCTGTAACGTTGAACCGATCGGATGACAGCCTGGTACCTTATTGCTCGATTGTTGTAACTTGACTCCTCTTACCGGCCCCGCTTTTAAGGTTGAATTGTGCTTGCTAACGTAGAATTACAAAGCTTTCACCGGCACCGTTTGTAAGGTTAATGTGCTTGCTAACGTAGTATTCTAGAGCTTTCACCGGCATCGTGTGTAGGGTTGTTTTGTACTTGCTACCGTAGTGTTACTAAGCGTAGAATCCGTCCTAACAGTCCTGTCCGTACCTAACCGCTCGCGATAGTTACGCATGCGCGTTGGCAGAAGCTAGGTGTTATTTAATTAGAGTTAATAATATAATAAATCAGTTATACCGAATCCGTGTCTTTTTATTGTTTCCTATTCATTCTTTCGCAGCTGGTAAGCAGTATTTTCTCCCAGTCAAGGTCAAGTAAAATCTGCCCTTCTGGCCACATTTTATTAGTCAGTACTTACCGTATCTCCACTAAGCTGCCCGGTGCAGTGGTGCTTCCCCACGGTAAATAACGAAGCTGGCGCCCGAGGCAGCCGTCCACGCATGCGCAGATTGTAAAGTGCTAGGAAACCACGTTAAAAATTTGGCGCCCGAGCAGGGACATGATAGAAAGTGTACTAAGACCGTAGACCACCCAGCTTTTGTCAAAACGCAAATACGACCTCTTCAAGGTAAAACAACTGTTTGAGATCGCTGAAATTACCGCGAAACGTTTCCGGACCATCGTCCAGACCGAAATACGCAAAATCGCGCACCTGTCATATTTTGACAGGTTGTGTTAGTCGTCTATTATAACGAGCGACACGTCGTGTGATAGGTTTTCGAGGACGGGGAATCGAAATCAGTCATTTCTAAAGCCGTTCGACTTATCACTATCGAGTTACCGGCTCAAAATCAGGTGCTTGCGTAGCTGACGCAAGAACCTGAGCTCTAATTGGACAAGAGCAACTCATAAATCATGCCTGATTCACCCGATAAGTCTGGTAGTTCCCCTCCGAAGGGTCCCGTCACCCCAGACCTCAATCTCAACACTGTTTTTAATTGGGGTAATGACCCAACAGATACACGTGTGGGATGGGTATATCTATTACGGAAAAACGAACTGGACGTTGAGCTTTCCAAGTTTCGATTAGACATGACTGGCACCGTCGATGAAAAACGGAAGCGCCTAATAAAGTTTATTAGGGAAGGCCGCCCATCACCTAGTGTTCAAACTATACCAGCACCTTTTACTTTTCCCCAACCGCAAATTGCCGTGACTCAAACGGGAAGGACTGTGCCCGTGACGACGTCCATGTCGACAGCTAATCCCAGCATCACAGTGAACCAATCCAGTAATGCTCAGTTCCGTAACCTATCTTCCTTTCGTTTGGGTGCTCCCCTGCTCCTAGAGTCACACCTTTACGGGTGCAGGACTGGAGAATTGCCTTCAATGGTGAAGGAGACCCAGCAGCCTTCTTAGAAAGACTGGAAGAGATCTGTGAGGCGCAGAACGTTCTTCCAGACCAAGTATTACCAGTAATGCCAGAGTTACTGGAAGGTATGCCTGCGCTTTGGTTCCGTAACAACCGCTCCGCATGGCCAACCTGGTAGGCGTTCGTTGCCGATTTCAAAGAGTTTTTCTACCCGGTCAATTATCAGATTGACCTGGAAGCTGATATCAGTAGACGGGTACAAAGACCCAATGAGAGGGCGGCACAGTATATTACCGATCTGCAAACGTTGATACGCCGCCACGGTAATATATCTGATGCCCAAGAACTACAATGGCTGTACCGCAATCTAAGTCCAGAGTACCGACAACAGATTCGCAGGACAGAGAAATCCGTCCGAGAGTACGAGCTACTCGAAAGTGAACTTCGAAGCTCGGCTCGTTCCTCAAACCAATATATTCCCTGGAATAGTGCACCTAACACATCCGAGACATTGAGAGTAGTCCCTGCCAAATCAGGCTTACTTTCACGCCCCACCAGCGAACGCGACCGAGCGGGTCCCAGCCGAACCACCCACCAACAAGCCGATTGTTGGCGTTGCGGCCAGCCAGGACATTACAGAAGCCAATGCACGGCTCCGCCAAAATTGTTTTGTTCGCTATGTAAACAGGAAGGCGTGATGTCCCGGGACTGTCCGTGTCCAAGGTCGGGAAACTAGACCGGCGTTGTCTCGACCCGAGGTACGAACAATGTCGCCCCCAACCTACCTCGAATATACCAGCTCCAGTGGAACATGGGGATAACCGTCTCCACATTACTGTAACGGTGCCAGAAGGGACGGCCAGAGCCTTGCTGGACACCGGGGCGGCCAACTCATACGTGGGCGATCGCCTCAACGACAGTTGGCTAGGGCTAGGGTTGCATCCGTCCAAGATTCCGTCATGCTCCGTCAGGATGGCGAATGGTCACCATATCGCTGTGCCGGCTACAAACCATGTAGCCCTGACCATAGGGGTGACGTGCAGCGTTGAAGCGATTAGATATCTGCCCGGATTGTCGTCGGACATGGTTCTAGGTATGGACGTGCTGACGCGACGTCATTTCCGTTTTTAACTCGATACCGGAAGTATCTGGGTCGACGACTCTCCAATCAAGTCATACTCGCGACCGGTACCTTGTAGTCCCATCGATACCCTTGCTTCTGATACCTCTGACGCGGTCAGAGCGCTCCTCACTCTGGCTCCGGAGCAGGAGAGGCGACTCAACGAATTCTTAGAAATTGAGTTGCGGCCTTTCAATAGTATCTGCGGGGTTACGCCGTTGCTGGAACACAATTCGTTTATCCAACTCCGAACCCATCAAACAACGTTACCGGCCGCAAAACCCGCGAATGCAAGCTATTATCAACACTGAGGTCGACCGTATGCTTCAGGAAGGGGTAATAGAACCGTCCGTTAGTCCGTGGAGTTCCCCGGTTGTTATTGTCCGAAAGAAAGATGGTAAACCCCGTTTTTGCATTGACTTCCAAAAGGTAAATGCGGTATCCTTGAAAGACGCGTATCCTCTTCCATTTATTAATTCGGTACTAGACAAACTTCGCCGGGCACGATATATATCTTGCATCGACCTCAAACAGGGATACTGGCAAGTCCCACTGGCGGAAGAGAGCAAACCGATCACAGCATTCACAGTACCTGGCCGCGGCCTGTTCCGGTTTCGCGCATGTCATTTGGGCTCCATGCCGCCCCCGCCACTTTCCAACGCCTAATGGATCGTGTCATAGGGCCGGAAATGGATCCCTATTGTTTTGCATATCTAGATGATATTATCGTCTTGGGGGACATTTTCGATAAGCATTTGGACAACCTTCGGGAGGTGTTTCGGCGCCTAAGGGCCGCGAACTTACGGGTGAACCCAGACAAATGCTCATTTGGGCGTAGGTCCCTGAGGTATCTGGGACACCTAGTAACGTCAGAAGGGATTCGAACGGACCCTGAAAAAGTAGCCTCCATTGTAGGACTAGCTGCCCCCGGGAATGTGCGAGCCTTACGCAGATTCTTGGGTATGGCCTCCTGGTACCGTCGCTTTGTACCTTCTTTTTCGGAGATAGCCGCTCCGCTCCGCAAACTTCTAAAGAAGGGTTACCGATGGCGATGGGAAACTCCTCAGGAGGAGGCGTTCCAGAGGCTTAAGATGTGTTTGACCGAATCCCCCGTACTCGCCTGTCCGGACTTCAGTAAGCCTTTTACGCTTCAGACGGATGCGTCAGACAACGGTCTCGGAATAGTCCTAACCCAACAAGTGGATGGAAGCGAACACGTTATTGCTTACGCGAGTAGGCCACTGACATCCTCCGAAATTGCTTACTCTGTTACCGAAAAAGAGTGTCTGGCTATCGTATGGGGCATCGAAAAAATGCGCCCCCTGGAAGGATATCATTTCACTATACTGAGTGACCACCTCTCCCTTCGTTGGTTGCACTCTATTAAGAGTCCTTCTGGAAGATTGGCTCGATGGAGTTTGTTTCTCCAACAATATGACTTTGATATTCAATACCGCCGAGGTACTCTGAATAAAGTGGCTGACACCCTATCTCGAGAACCCATGCCGTTCGATACTGATGAGGAACTTTTCGGTGAGTTGGCCGCAGTCATTCCAGAGATTTGGTGCTCTTGGTATGATAATCGGAAAGCGGAAGTCGAAAGAAACCCATCTCTGTATCCGGACTATTGTATCCGAAATGGGCACTTGTATCGCCATTTTTGGGATCCGAATAGTATCATGGAGCCAGAATTGTGCGACCCATGGAAACTGTGTGTGCCAAAGTCAAAACGAGAAGGGGTCTTACGAGAGAATCATGCTGCTCCTACTGCTGGCCACATGGGCATTGCAAAGACCATAGCGCGTATCGCTCACCGGTATTATTGGCCAGGGATGTTCCGTGACATCGCCAAGTACGTACGCTCCTGTATGTCGTGCCAACAATATAAATCTTCGCAAATGAAACCATCTGGTAAGATGCAACCGTCTCCTAACCGCCGACCCTGGGAGTGTGTTAGCACGGACCTAGTAGTGGGACCACTACCTCGGTCCAGCCGTGGTCACAGTTATTTGGTTGTATTCCAAGACCAATTCACTAAGTGGGTGCATTGTCGTCCTTTACGTAACGCGACCGCCCGAGCCGTGAGCCAGGTGCTATACGAGGATATAATTACTCGCTTTGGGTGCCCAAAACTCGTGATAAGTGATAACGGGTCTCAATTTACTGACCAGACTTTCACCACTATGCTGCAAGATCTGGGCATTAAACATTGTCGAACGCCGCCGTACACCCCACAAGCTAACCCGGTCGAACGAACTATTAAAACGCTCAAAACAATGATATCCCAGTTTTGCGTCGACGAACACAGGACTTGGGACCGACACCTTCTCCAACTTTTATTTGCGCTTAATACGGTGCTCGACATGACGCCACGGGTTATTCACCGGCTTTCCTGAACTTCGATCGTGAACTTGAAGTGCCCAACGCTGTGTACCGTACAACAGCTGCATCACCCGGTGAAAACTCGAACTCGGAAAGCATCGATCAGATCGACAAATAGAAACAACGCTTGCACAAGCTGCAAGAAATCTTTGACGTAGTACGTATAAATCTTGGTCGCGCATTCAGTAACTAAAGCCGACATTATGACTTGAGACGACGAGACTGGCGCTGCCATCTCGGGGACCGAGTGATGAAAAAAGAACATCATTTATCATCTGCCGGTGAGGGTTTTGCTGCAAAGTTGGCTCCAAAGTATTCAGGTCCATACACCGCAACTAAAGTTTGGTCCCCGGTTGTATACAATCTCAAAAGCAGCACCGGTAAGAAGCTCAATAGAATACATATCAAGGACCTGCGACCTGATCACGGTCCAGAAGAACCATCACGGGTAACGTCCCTTCCTGTTTCAGGAGATGTCGCGTCGTTTCGAACAACCGCCAAAGGGAAAACACGCTACCGCACCCCTGCTTTCGCCGACCGACGATGCGAGGCGGAAAAATGCCAAAGCCACCATTCGCATGAGAGCCATACGCATTCTGGCCCGAGACCTAAAAATGCGCTGGCCCAAAATCGCAACGGTGGGGCCGCCATCTCGCCAATCGCCTATCTTCCTATAAACATGGTCTCTTGACATTTTTTCGTCAGACGGACGGATTTCGATTTAAAAAAAATCTATTCGATTTTTTGTTGTTCTCATGAATGCATTTTGTTTTTTAAATCGAAAACTGTTCGGCGTTATGTTAAATTTCAACACCCTATATCTCAAAAATGAAGGCCTTGTGGACCCAACTTGCTTTTATGAACGAAATGGTGAAACAAATTGTAGTTTAAAAAAAACTATAGAAACACGTTTTTATAGTAATATGGCCTAAAATGTAAAAAATAATCTTCAAAAATTAACTTTATGTTGAAAAAGCATAATAATCACAAAATTTCCGAATAGCTTTAGCAATAAAAAATAAAGATAACTGATATCAAGCACCCTTTTTTAACAACATAGTAAATTTTTAAAGATTATTTTTTAATTAATTTCTATACTACCTAATATTCATGACTTCCAAGAAGGCAATGCAAATTCCATTCTGCTTGAATCTAGTTACCAGTTCCATTTGTATAGTAATCTTATTAATATATTTCATTTCATTAAATAGGACGACAAGGAACAATTAGAAATAATCAGTCGGAGGAAGGCCCGGGCCATCAAACATGAATGTCCGGTAAACTGGTGGGCCTTGGCTGGAACTAACGGCTCAGTGATGGCACCGGTAGAAAAACGGTGGACCAGTGCACGGAAATAAAAGGCAATTACGACACGGCATTCCGTGCTTCAAAATATGTTGGGCCTCCACACTCGTGCCATCTACCTGCCATAGGCATATTTACAGATCTGGGCCGTGTCTGGGCCATTTCAGGAGTTCAGCAGTCTCACGCTGCTTTCGACAGAGCGCATGCACGTCATGAGCCTAGGGCCCAGGAAGAGGCTAGCTAGATGACTGGGTAACGGAACGGGGACGGTGACTGTGGTGTAGAGGCTAATGGCGGTGGCGCCATTATTACATGTTCTGTGTTGTGATTTGTGGTTATGTTATGGTTATAGATTGAGCGCGAAGCGGTGTTTTTCTCCGACTCCATTCCATTGTGTTTATTTACTCATGAAAGAATCAAAGGGGTAAGTTAACTTATAAATAATAAATACAAATTATTATTTATGATGTCTATTACATTGAAAAGAAAAAGCAAGCGACACATGAATAGGTTGATTAAAAGAAGTACCCAGATAACTCTAAACACAATTACTGCCGAATCAATAGCAAGGAACAATATTGCATCAACATCCAATCAATTAGAAGTTGATAGTGAATCACCACTAATCAGATCATGCTTTGATTCTGAAACACAGTTTGAGGATTGCTTTGAAGCTTCATGTTCATACGATCATAAACTTCTAGATTGTTCTGACTCAGAGGATACTTCCGATTCACAAAATGATTCGCTGTGTTCCAATCCTAGTTCTGATTCTGATAACATGTTGGAGCCCAATGACATGGTTCTCAAGAAAATAACACACCCGCGATTGAAAGTTATAGTCAAATTGTGGAGCCCTCTCCAGGACAGGCTGTTGGTAGAGTTCTTGAGTGGGTGGGCATTGGAAAATAATGTTACCCATACAGCCCTTACTCAGTTATTGAAATGGTTCAAAACTGAACCTAATCTGAAAGATCTCCCTATCGATGCTCGAACATTGCTCAATACTCCATCGAAATGATATTTGACAGTCATGGGGGAAGGTTATTTTTATTATTTTGGACTGAAGGGTGGAATTCACAAAATTCTAGAGAAGTACAAGGATGACCGAATTCAGTGTACCCTTGACTTCAACATAAATGGTCATAAAAGCACCAAGGAGTCGTTCTGGCCTATTCTATGCAAAATAGATGAGTATCCAAATGAGTCTCCATTCCCTGTCGCAATATACTCTGTGCCATGCAAAACCCCTTTGAATCTCTATTTCAATGAATTTGTGTTGGAATTAAAGAGCTACTTAG
Organism: Chrysolina americana; assembly: GCA_958502065.1. Lineage (NCBI taxonomy): Eukaryota > Metazoa > Arthropoda > Insecta > Coleoptera > Chrysomelidae > Chrysolina > Chrysolina americana. The sequence continues at coordinate 22,032,403 of OY293419.1, read as the reverse complement.
ATGATGGAATGGTGTTCCAGAATAGTGTAATTAGCATTGCTTGTCGATCATTTTGTTGTGATACTCCAGCCAGAGCTTTTGTCAAGAATACAAAAAGTCATAATGCCTATGTGGGTTGTGATAAGTGTTTGGTGAAAGGAATATACATTAATCATAAAATGACAGATTTGAAAGCTACTTTAAGAACAGATGATTTATTTTCTTCTGGTGAGTATAGTGACTATCAAAAAGGTCCTAGTCCGTTGAGTGAGCTGAATATTGGGATGGTGTCAAAAGAAAGAATAGCTTACTATATATTGAGAGAGCATTACAATTTCTTCTCGAATAGCTCAAATAAGGGATATCGAATTTTCCGTTGAAGTGTCGAATGGGATAACAGGAGGGGAGAACAGCATTGCATCTCTCTTGAGTATGAATTATCATAATGTAATATATGGACCGACTGGCGAAATTGTTCGCTTCTCAATCCAATCATCCGTCAGTGCGTGGGTTCGAATCTCAGGCGATCATAGGTCCCGTGCATGGTATCACACGTCGCACAAGTTTCTGACAGAGAGTTGTCGTAAGGATGCAGCCGGTTGGCGGAAACAACAATTTTAACATATTTTTAACAACAAATTGCGTTCCTTGTTACTCTTCTAGATCCGTCTATTGAAAAAAAATGTCCAAGCTAGGGAAGACGTAGCCCATACCTCTTAATGTGTGATGCCATGCACGGGACCGGTGACCGCTTGGGACCTAGAGCAATGATTGGATTAGGAAGCAAACTCAAGACATATTATTTCTGATACTGTATAGACTCAAGATGAATAAAAATAAATTTTATAATAGTGTTTTGTGGTCTTACGCTGTACTTCTAATTTCAGTCTTCCCAGTTCCAATTATTAGGTAGGAAAGATGCGGCTGAAGGGACAAGAAAGATATTGGCAAATCTCATCACACACCAATTGTCTTTAACAATGAACTGGAGTGGAAGGAACAACAAAGTGGGATTTTGTGCTTTGAAGAAAATACTCACACTCATCCATGGTGAGTCAGAATCTTGCCTTGTGATTACTTCTGTTGTTGAGTCCGCTTTTTTGATACTCTTGGCTACACTGTATATAATCGCCAACAAGCCAGCCAAAATATTCCCTTTTATCGTGTATAAATATGTATACATTATTTAAATGTGTATTTATATCACTTTATTAACAGTCCCTTTTTTATTTCAGTATGCCTTAGGAAAAACCCATTAGCCCAGAATGCCACATTCACAGAAATAGAAAATACAGTGAAGGTTTGGTTAAGGAATGCCTCAGACAGGGAAGGAGGTAGGGCCAAGAGGGCCAATAAAGACAGTAACAATAAGGAGTCCCATGATTGAGAATATATAATTATTGAAATATCCACCTGTTTTATGTTTCGAAAAAATAATTTATTTTTGTAATATTTCTTTCATGTTTGTTTATTACATGTTTATTTTATGTTCCTTATAAATATAAATAAATATATTTGTAGATCTAATGAATTCGTAATTGTATGTAACACCGGTTATACAGTGTGTTTCACATGGAAACACCCTAGTATCTTCCGTAATTTATGACGAAGAATCATAAAATTTTCAGGATCAATCGATACACTTTGAATGAACTCTCTGCACAAAACAGGTCATCCTACGTGATATACACTGCACGCCAGCAGCGATGGAACAACCAATTTTTGCGGAACGTTATACTAGGAGGCAAAATTTGCCCGAAAAACCTTTGGATTCGTGTTTAGGATCCCCTAATTACTACTAATACACCTGTCTCCTGAAAAAAATTCAGTCCTGGAAATTTGTAATTTGTTTCACTTCTCATGGAAACGCCCCCGTATTTTCCGCAATTTTCGACGTAGAACCGTGAAATTTTCAGGATCGATAGATACACAAGTATTGAACTCACTCAAGGAAAGGAGCCATCCTACGTAATATACACTGCACACCAGCAAGATGGAACCCATCGCTACTGGCGTGCAGTGTACATAAATAACAAAGGATGGCCTCTTTCGTGCAGTGCGTTTTCTTGAAGTGTATCTATTGATTACGAAAATTTCATGATTCTACGTCGAAAATTACGGAAGATGCGGGGGTGTTTTCATGAAAATTGAAATAAGAATTTTTCAGGACTGAACAATTTCAAGGAGGCGGGTGTATTTGTAGTAATTGGGGGGTGCTAATCACGAATCTGAAGGAATTTCGAGGCATTTCTGCCCCCTACTATGTTTTACCATAAAAATGGGTGGTTCCATCGCTGCTGGCGTGCAGTGTATATCGTGCAATAAGTTCATTTCTAGTATATCTATCGATCCTGAAAATTTTATTTCGCCAAAAATTACGGAAAATGCGAGGGTTTTCCCGTGAGAAGTGAAACACACAGTATAGTGGGTAATTGATGGCTCAGTAGCGTGTTGAGAAGTATACCAGAAAATCACCGCCATCTAGAAGTGCCTGGGTGAGTGCTATAACCATTGCATATAATGACCACCATCTTACCGATTATTTCCCATCAAATATGGGCCAGCAGTGGTCAGACAGTGCCGGCAGAGCCCTTGGTGCGTTCCACTAACATAACTACCGGCTATTGTTGCGGCTCTGTTGGCGGCCGGCCGGTGGGACGCGGGCGAGCTGGCCCAGTGAGTTGTAGACGGTTATGGGCCATTCCGTTGTCTGCCGGAGGCAAGCATCTCGCCTTCGCAGGGCCATTTATGTGATGTTTGCTGGGTAGTGTTTTCGATATCACCAAAATTCTTAAAATTCATTCTCTGAAAATATTCAGGTGCCAAATTTAAGCCAAAGGGGAGCCTACAAAATCTGTAGCATCCAAACGGGGTTGAGAAAGTTGTAAGATTCATTTGAGAGTTTCACTTGATAAAATCCATCCTTAAAGTCTAAAACAGAAAAATATTGCTTGCCTGCCAATTTGCTGCTAATTTCCTCTAAACTAGGGATTTCAAAAAATTCTCTTTCGGTACACTTGTTTAACTCTTGAGGGTCTAAACATAAACGTAATGTTTTGTTGGGCTTTTCAACAATAACTAGTGGATTAACCCAACTCGCTGGCACTATTGACTTTGGCAATTATTTTCTGTTCCTCTAAGCTTTCAAGTTTGGCTTGTAATCTCTCTTTTATTATTAACGGCACTCGCCTACATGGCCTAGCAACAGGAATGCTACCTTTTTTTGAGGATATGTTGCATTCTTCGGAAAAGAGCCTAAACCTTCTTGATTCTCTTTTATAAATTGTTCCCGATTGTTTATAGAATCAATACTACTTTTCTTCATTAAACCTACATTTAAATCTAGCACCAAGAAGTCCAACTCTAAAGATTTATCACACAGTTAAGGCATTACTTTACACAAAAGAAGGGCTTCAAGAACTGGGGGGGAGCGACAAATTCAAGCCCACTGAGATATTGTTGAGGAAATGTATTTGGAAGTAGGGCCTATTTGAATGAAAGTAGAAAGTGTATACTTCTGATAATAATATATACATTAGGTTTTTTTAAAACAAATTCTAAGTAACTAGTCTGTCTTGATTTATGTACCAATGTTTTGCTGAATATAATTTGAAAGTTTTATTTTTTTTTAATTGGTAGGTGTTATAACATAAGTACATATGAAAGACTAGACCCAAAATTTTTTGTAAAAACACTTTATTCAGACTTGAGCGGTTCAGAATAAAGTGTTTTTACAAAAAAATTTGGGTCTAGTCTTTCATATATATATATATATATATATATATATATATATATATATATATATATATATATATATATATATATATATATATATATATATAACAACCCATGAAGAGGATATTGAATTCTTTAATTATGTGTTTCTATTTTTTAATCCTAATTTTACAGACTATGAATTTTTCATACACTTCCGCATGTCAAAAAATACATTCAGTAAACTCCTGAATGAAATAAATAATCATTAATTAGGGGGGCCCAATTTAGAAAAACCATATACTGGAGGTGGAGAACCCATTTCCCCAGAGTGGCAGTTGCTTTTAACCATTTCTTGGTTGGGACAAGACCATATACTTTATTATCTGTCTCAGACATATTTAAATTATAACTTCTAATAGTCTGGCAATTACATAGTCTACTGTTAATAACATATCTTCCAGCTGTATTTGGACCATACCTTTCATTTCACACATTTTCATTTCTCTTTCAGAAAAAGTTATTTATTTACTGTTTTGGTTTGAAGTTTTTGAATTCACCGAATTCAACGTCTTCAACTAAAAATTACACTTGACGTGCGTCATACTCTTTTGAAACATCCTCCCGATGTGATTTTGAAATACTTTCAATATTTGACAGTTGTGACGTCATAGTTCGAAATAATTCCATCGAGGAAATAGAATATTTTCAAATTATTTGAAATACTTTCAAGAGAAAATATGGCTCAACTCCCTTACGATGGGTGTGTTCAGGGAGTACGCTATCGCGCTATGCAACGCAAATGCTATTCGGGCTGGAGGTTTTAGTACCATTTAGATTGTTGGCACTATTTTGCTCCGTGAACAGCAACAGCCATTTTTAATGTTTATATATAAATAAAAGGTGGTTGACGACGATAGGCGCAATGTTTTGAGTGTGGTGGCGGTGGGTTTGCAAATAATGAATCAGATTATTGATTCGACTTCATCAGCAGTGTTGCCAACGATACAATTCAATTTTACTGGCGATGTATGATGGTATTCTTGGCAATTACTGGCAAAACAAAATGAAAATCCTGGCAAATTCCTGGCACACAAAATTTCGTTTTACTGTTCTTATTTTCAAATGACAAATTGAAAAAAATACCCGTACTTGTAGGTACCTGCACTGTTATGATATATATATATATATATATATATATATATATATATATATATATATATATATATATATATATATATATATATATATATATATATATATATATATATATATATATATATATATATATATATATATATATATATATATATATATATATATAGAACAGTTCTCTCGAAGGAGTAGGCAGATTGAGACCTTAGAAAGAAACAGTGACGAGACATGGGGAGTAGGCAGATTGAGACCCCGACGTCAAGTCACAAAAACCGAACGTAATTATACCTGAGGAGTAGGCAGATTGAGACCTCAGCGTAGAATTACGTTTCAACCATTTATAAATTTTCTTATTTTCTTTCTTTTTCAGTTCTTGAAAATGGCTCCAAAATCGGAGCCGAAACGTCGAATTTCAACAAATTCCAGACGCGGTTCAACCCGAACTTTTAGTTTTCATATATATATATATATATATATATATATATATATATATATATATATATATATATATATATAATAACAAAGTATTCTCGACCGAACTCTATTAACTAAGTAGGAATTCTCGGGTAGCGGTCTGTTGAACAATGAAACTCATTCGATTTAAATCTTCAATATTTCGTCAACCTTTATTGACTTCTTCAGGAAAAGCTACAATTAAAAAGGAATATAAGTTGTTGAAGGACTACATAAAAATAACATGATAACTTACAAAATTCACAGAGTTAGTTCTAACCTACGGAACATTTGGGAGGACAATTGTTATTCTCCGCTACAGACTAATCGCTTAATTTACCTGACTGGAGTGTTACTATGGTTTGAATAAGGATTCGTTTAAATACAATGGTATTAATTAGTGTAGGTATTCCATTGGCACCAACTGTCAAACTACACACAACATTGAATGGAATTTAAAATATTACAATATATACTACTAAGTTGTCCTGTATCGGTTTTGTAGTTAACTGTGTTAGGATTTTTGTTGATATGAACCATCTCAAGGAATAACCTGTTTTTTTGATTGCTGACTTTGTCTAGAATTTTTGGATTTGAATAATCAAACCGGTGGCCTGTTTTCTGGGTGTGGTCGACTGCTGCACAGGAGTTTTTTCCCAATTGGGCATCACTTTTGTGCAAAGCTAGCCGTTGTTTTAACCACTGTGAGGTCTGTCCGACATAACTACCTTCACAACCTTGGCATGGTAGTTCATAAATTACATTGCTAAGGAGTGGAGTTGGTGTTTTGTCTTAGATTTTGGAGAACAAGTTGGAAAGTTTTGTATTATTACGCTTGGCTATTTTGATTTGTGGAAAGTCATTGAAAATTTTTATTATGCGGTTGGATACTTTGTCGATGAATGGGATTGATTTGTACTTATATTGTATTGTAACGTCATCAGTTTGTCCGTCATAAAAGTTGGAGTTATAGATTAGTTTTTAGTCTGCAGCGGAGAATAACAATTGTCCTCCCAAATGTTCCATAGGTTAGAACTAACTCTGTGAATTTTGTAAGTTATCATGTTATTTTTATGTAGTCCTTCAACAACTTATATTCCTTTTTAATTGTAGCTCTTTCTGAAGAAGTCAATAAAGGTTGACGAAATATTGAAGATTTAAATCGAATGAGTTTCATTGTTCAACAGACCGCTACCCGAGAATTCCTACTTAGTTAATAGAGTTTGGTCGAGAATACTTTGTTATTATATATATATATATATATATATATATATATATATATATATATATATATATATATATATATATATATATATATATATATATATATATATATATATATATATATATATATATATATATATATAATAATATATATATATATATGAAAACTAAAAGTTCGGGTTGAACCGCGTCTAGAATTTGTTGAAATTCGACGTTTCGGCTCCGATTTTGGAGCCATTTTCAAGAACTGAAAAAGAAAGAAAATTAATAAATGGTTGAAACGTAATTCTACGCTGAGATCTCGATCTGCCTACTCCTCAGGTATAATTACGTTAGGTTTTTGTGACTTGACGTCGGGGTCTCAATCTGCCTACTCCCCATGTCTCGTCACTGGTTCTCTCTAAGGTCTCAATCTGCCTACTCCTTCGAGAGAACTGAGGAATTGTGGGTTGAGGAACTGTATTTATAGTGGACGTGGCTGTAATGGCCGTGTGCAATGTATTGGCGCGAGGTGAACTATGGGCGGGAACAGAGTTGGCGCTAGACGAGGGTGCGTGATGACTTCTCTCTAGGGATAGTGGCTTTCTTGGTTTCGGCTGGTAGTTTAGAATTATTGATCAGATTTTTGGTCTTCTTTTCGAGGTAGGTTGTCGGGTCTCGTATCTACGGACTACCAAAAATACACAAGCCTGATATCCCACTCCGACCTATCGTCAGTGCCTTTGGATCACCAACCCAGAACCTCGCCAAGTATCTAGCGAGTACTCTTCAGCCACGAGCAGAAGAAGCTTCATCCTACGTGAAAAATTCATTCCACTTCTTAGACCTTCTCAAATCCTATAGAATCCAGAACACAGATATCCTAGTGAGCTTCGATGTTGTCTCCCTCTTCACAAATATTCCCCTAACGGACACGCTAGAAATCCTTAAAACGAAACACAGAATTCCAAAAGACACCCTGGACCTCATCAGTCACTGTATGAACAACACGTACTTCCTCTTCCAAGGAACTTACTACAAACAAGTGAAAGGTGCTCCCATGGGTTCCCCCCCTTTCTCCAGTCCTTGCAAACCTTTTCATGGAAGACTTCGAAACCAGGGCTGTAGAAGCATTTGACCTCAAGCCTACTTGCTGGTTCAGATACGTTGACGACATTTTCGTCATATGGCCTCATGGTTACGAAATCTTAAACAGGTTCTTAGATCACCTAAACGATATCCATCCCAACATGAAATTTACAATGGAGACCGAAATGAACAACTCCCTAGCTTTCCTGGACGTTCTCATCACGAAATCCAATAACTCTTTCACCCACACAGTACACAGGAAACAGACCCACACCAACCGATACCTACACGCAAACTCTCATCACCATCCAGCACAAACAAACTCCGTATTGAACTCCCTGATATACAGATCAATTCAGCTTACCGACAACCAGAATAGACCACAAGAGTTGGACAAACTGAAATCAGCCTTACTTCAAAATGGTTACAACAATTCGCTAATCGACAAGTCTATCCGCCATCAACTGACCCGTCCCCCAAAAACAAATGATCCACTAGAGAGTATTCAGCCACACAAAGCTTTCCTACCATACATCAAAGGTGTGACAGACAAAATCAGTAATATCTTGAGAAAACACGAGATAAAAACAATATTCACGGCCAACAACCAAATATCCAAATTCCTCAGGTCTCCCAAGGACACAATAGCAAACGATTCTCAAGGTATATATGAAATACCATGTTCAGACTGCCCGAGAAGTTATATTGGACAGACTAACAGACGAGTAACTTCCAGAGTCTACGAACACGAACTTGCTGTGCGTCAGGCATCTTCCACTTCCGCACTTTATAAACATCAAGAAGACACAGGTCACAAAATAGACTTCAAAAACACAAAAACAATTTCCACCGAGAAAACTCTGCAAACCAGGATCATCCGAGAAGCCCTTGAGATAGAGAAGCGCCCCAATTGCCTCAACACTCGCGACGAGGGACGTAGACTTCCCAATACCTGGAAGCCTCTCATTGCACGCATCAACTCATTTCCTACCAACCCAGTTCCCGCACACAGCTCACTTAGCGCCAACCAAGTTCCCGCACACAGCTCATCTAGCGCCAACTCTGTTCCCGTCCATAGTTCACCTCGCGCCAATACATTGCACACGGCCATTACAGCCACGTCCACTATAAATACAGTTCCTCAACCCACAATTCCTCAGTTCTCTCGAAGGAGTAGGCAGATTGAGACCTTAGAGAGAACCAGTGACGAGACATGGGGAGTAGGCAGATTGAGACCCCGACGTCAAGTCACATAAACCTAACGTAATTATACCTGAGGAGTAGGCAGATTGAGATCTCAGCGTAGAATTACGTTTCAACCATATATTAATTTTCTTTCTATTTCAGTTCTTGAAAATGGCTCCAAAATCGGAGCCGAAACGTCGAATTTCAACAAATTCTAGACGCGGTTCAACCCGAACTTTTAGAAAGAAAATTAATATATGGTTGAAACGTAATTCTACGCTGAGATCTCAATCTGCCTACTCCTCAGGTATAATTACGTTAGGTTTATGTGACTTGACGTCGGGGTCTCAATCTGCCTACTCCCCATGTCTCGTCACTGGTTCTCTCTAAGGTCTCAATCTGCCTACTCCTTCGAGAGAACTGAGGAATTGTGGGTTGAGGAACTGTATTTATAGTGGACGTGGCTGTAATGGCCGTGTGCAATGTATTGGCGCGAGGTGAACTATGGACGGGAACAGAGTTGGCGCTAGATGAGCTGTGTGCGGGAACTTGGTTGGCGCTAAGTGAGCTGTGTGCGGGAACTGGGTTGGTAGGAAATGAGTTGATGCGTGCAATGAGAGGCTTCCAGGTATTGGGAAGTCTACGTCCCTCGTCGCGAGTGTTGAGGCAATTGGGGCGCTTCTCTATCTCAAGGGCTTCTCGGATGATCCTGGTTTGCAGAGTTTTCTCGGTGGAAATTGTTTTTGTGTTTTTGAAGTCTATTTTGTGACCTGTGTCTTCTTGATGTTTATAAAGTGCGGAAGTGGAAGATGCCTGACGCACAGCAAGTTCGTGTTCGTAGACTCTGGAAGTTACTCGTCTGTTAGTCTGTCCAATATAACTTCTCGGGCAGTCTGAACATGGTATTTCATATATACCTTGAGAATCGTTTGCTATTGTGTCCTTGGGAGACCTGAGGAATTTGGATATTTGGTTGTTGGCCGTGAATATTGTTTTTATCTCGTGTTTTCTCAAGATATTACTGATTTTGTCTGTCACACCTTTGATGTATGGTAGGAAAGCTTTGTGTGGCTGAATACTCTCTAGTGGATCATTTGTTTTTGGAGGACGGGTCAGTTGATGGCGGATAGACTTGTCGATTAGCGAATTGTTGTAACCATTTTGAAGTAAGGCTGATTTCAGTTTGTCCAACTCTTGTGGTCTATTCTGGTTGTCGGTAAGCTGAATTGATCTGTATATCAGGGAGTTCAATACGGAGTTTGTTTGTGCTGGATGGTGATGAGAGTTTGCGTGTAGGTATCGGTTGGTGTGGGTCTGTTTCCTGTGTACTGTGTGGGTGAAAGAGTTATTGGATTTCGTGATGAGAACGTCCAGGAAAGCTAGGGAGTTGTTCATTTCGGTCTCCATTGTAAATTTCATGTTGGGATGGATATCGTTTAGGTGATCTAAGAACCTGTTTAAGATTTCGTAACCATGAGGCCATATGACGAAAATGTCGTCAACGTATCTGAACCAGCAAGTAGGCTTGAGGTCAAATGCTTCTACAGCCCTGGTTTCGAAGTCTTCCATGAAAAGGTTTGCAAGGACTGGAGAAAGGGGGGGAACCCATGGGAGCACCTTTCACTTGTTTGTAGTAAGTTCCTTGGAAGAGGAAGTACGTGTTGTTCATACAGTGACTGATGAGGTCCAGGGTGTCTTTTGGAATTCTGTGTTTCGTTTTAAGGATTTCTAGCGTGTCCGTTAGGGGAATATTTGTGAAGAGGGAGACAACATCGAAGCTCACTAGGATATCTGTGTTCTGGATTCTATAGGATTTGAGAAGGTCTAAGAAGTGGAATGAATTTTTCACGTAGGATGAAGCTTCTTCTGCTCGTGGCTGAAGAGTACTCGCTAGATACTTGGCGAGGTTCTGGGTTGGTGATCCAAAGGCACTGACGATAGGTCGGAGTGGGATATCAGGCTTGTGTATTTTTGGTAGTCCGTAGATACGAGACCCGACAACCTACCTCGAAAAGAAGACCAAAAATCTGATCAATAATTCTAAACTACCAGCCGAAACCAAGAAAGCCACTATCCCTAGAGAGAAGTCATCACGCACCCTCGTCTAGCGCCAACTCTGTTCCCGCCCATAGTTCACCTCGCGCCAATACATTGCACACGGCCATTACAGCCACGTCCACTATAAATACAGTTCCTCAACCCACAATTCCTCAGTTCTCTCGAAGGAGTAGGCAGATTGAGACCTTAGAGAGAACCAGTGACGAGACATGGGGAGTAGGCAGATTGAGACCCCGACGTCAAGTCACAAAAACCTAACGTAATTATACCTGAGGAGTAGGCAGATCGAGATCTCAGCGTAGAATTACGTTTCAACCATTTATTAATTTTCTTTCTTTTTCAGTTCTTGAAAATGGCTCCAAAATCGGAGCCGAAACGTCGAATTTCAACAAATTCTAGACGCGGTTCAACCCGAACTTTTAGTTTTCATATATATATATATATTATTATATATATATATATATATATATATATATATATATAATAACAAAGTATTCTCGACCAAACTCTATTAACTAAGTAGGAATTCTCGGGTAGCGGTCTGTTGAACAATGAAACTCATTCGATTTAAATCTTCAATATTTCGTCAACCTTTATTGACTTCTTCAGAAAGAGCTACAATTAAAAAGGAATATAAGTTGTTGAAGGACTACATAAAAATAACATGATAACTTACAAAATTCACAGAGTTAGTTCTAACCTATGGAACATTTGGGAGGACAATTGTTATTCTCCGCTGCAGACTAAAAACTAATCTATAACTCCAACTTTTATGACGGACAAACTGATGACGTTACAATACAATATAAGTACAAATCAATCCCATTCATCGACAAAGTATCCAACCGCATAATAAAAATTTTCAATGACTTTCCACAAATCAAAATAGCCAAGCGTAATAATACAAAACTTTCCAACTTGTTCTCCAAAATCTAAGACAAAACACCAACTCCACTCCTTAGCAATGTAATTTATGAACTACCATGCCAAGGTTGTGAAGGTAGTTATGTCGGACAGACCTCACAGTGGTTAAAACAACGGCTAGCTTTGCACAAAAGTGATGCCCAATTGGGAAAAAACTCCTGTGCAGCAGTCGACCACACCCAGAAAACAGGCCACCGGTTTGATTATTCAAATCCAAAAATTCTAGACAAAGTCAGCAATCAAAAAAACAGGTTATTCCTTGAGATGGTTCATATCAACAAAAATCCTAACACAGTTAACTACAAAACCGATACAGGACAACTTAGTAGTATATATTGTAATATTTTAAATTCCATTCAATGTTGTGTGTAGTTTGACAGTTGGTGCCAATGGAATACCTACACTAATTAATACCATTGTATTTAAACGAATCCTTATTCAAACCATAGTAACACTCCAGTCAGGTAAATTAAGCGATTAGTCTGTAGCGGAGAATAACAATTGTCCTCCCAAATGTTCCGTAGGTTAGAACTAACTCTGTGAATTTTGTAAGTTATCATGTTATTTTTATGTAGTCCTTCAACAACTTATATTCCTTTTTAATTGTAGCTTTTCCTGAAGAAGTCAATAAAGGTTGACGAAATATTGAAGATTTAAATCGAATGAGTTTCATTGTTCAACAGACCGCTACCCGAGAATTCCTACTTAGTTAATAGAGTTCGGTCGAGAATACTTTGTTATTATATATATATATATATATATATATATATATATATATATATATATATATATATATATATATATATATATGAAAACTAAAAGTTCGGGTTGAACCGCGTCTGGAATTTGTTGAAATTCGACGTTTCGGCTCCGATTTTGGAGCCATTTTCAAGAACTGAAAAAGAAAGAAAATAAGAAAATTTATAAATGGTTGAAACGTAATTCTACGCTGAGGTCTCAATCTGCCTACTCCTCAGGTATAATTACGTTCGGTTTTTGTGACTTGACGTCGGGGTCTCAATCTGCCTACTCCCCATGTCTCGTCACTGTTTCTTTCTAAGGTCTCAATCTGCCTACTCCTTCGAGAGAACTGTTCTATATATATATATATCTAATATATAAAATTCTCGTGTCACGGTGTTCGAACTTGAACTCCTCCGAAACGGCTCGACCGATTTTCGTGATCCTTATCGAGGATACTAACCAGGGGGGAGAATCGGCCAACATCTATTTTTCATCCCCCTAAATGTTAAGGGTAGTTCACCCCTAAATTTTTGTTTTTATTTTTTAGGCAAAATTTTTTGTTTTTATTTTTTTATGACACAGTCTACAAAAATACATACAACCCTAAATTTTCACCCCTCTGAGATCAACCCTTATTTTTTATTTGTTAATTAAAAACTTTAATTTTTTGGCAAAATTTATTTTTTATTTTTTGATGACTTACAATAAAAAATCTCATATTACTCTAAATTTTTCACCCCTCTACGATCAACCCCTATTTTTTATTTGTTGATTAAAAACTTTAATTTTTTGGCAAAATTTTTTTTTTATTTTTTGATGACTTACAATAAAAAATCTCATATTACTCTAAATTTTTCACCCCTCTACGATCAACCCTTATTTTTTATTTGTTAATTACAAACTTTAATTTTTTGGCAAAATTTTTTTTTTATTTTTTGATGACTTACAATAAAAAATCTCATAATACTCTCAATTTTTCATCCCTTTACGATCAACCCCTATTTTTTATTTGTTAATTCCTATCCAGATATTATAATTTCAAGTTCCTTTAATTATGATTTTTTTTTAAATTCAATTTGATCTCCCGCCCTCACCGTTCGACTACTGATCAACTATCAATCGATCAGTTATCCCCGCCAGGTGTCACCACTTATCCAGCAAACATTACGTAGTAGGGATGAGGACGCAGCCGGTCTCCTGTCTTACTCACTATACATTTTTCAGCCATGTTTTTTTAGTTTTATTTGTGTATCAATCGTAGCAGTGACTGTTATACCTATTATTTTAATTTTCCTTTGCAATTCTCATATTAATTTTACTGTCATCATAAAATTATCATTAATTTCCAGTGCAATAATTTATTTACTATTTATTAATCTGACAGAGACAGTTTTAACTCTCAGTTAATTAAGTGATCTCATGTAAATAAACACGTGTTGTAAGCTCCCGCCAACAACGGCCATTACCGTACCTGTATATATTGTACTTAGCATTTTTTGGGAATTGTTTTAGATCAAAACGAAAACGTGTACGTGGTTAATAAATTAAAACGAAGACGTATACGTGGTTAATGAATATACCTGTTTTATTATTGTGAAAGGTAAGTCAAATAATAAGCAAATGAAAACTGTTTAAATTAAGTCACTGTTTTCTATCAATACACTGATAAAAGGATTTATTAACTATTAATAATTTATTTAATTTGTTAAATTTAAATAATATATTTTAACAGTCAGTAAATATTTATTTGAGATGAAAGTACATTTATTAATTGTTAATAAGTCTTTATTAATAGTTAACAAATATTTATGTCACAAATATCTATAGTATATTCAAAAAAATTAATAAATATTTCGTTGAGTGAATTTCTTCTGCTTGCAATTTTATATTATCTGAAGATTGCTTACGAACATAAATCATCTTTACAAATTATTTATATTTATATAATTTATTAATATCATTTATTTATAAATGTTTTTTTTTTTATAACCATTAATAAATATTTATTAACTATTTGTAAAATGTACTTAATAAATTACTTACTGATTGTTAATAAATATTCATCAAATCGTATGATGTTAAAAAATCATTTAACAGTTGATAACGCTTATCAAATATAAACAAATTTTTCTATCCGTTTAAGTATTTTAACTTCATTTATTTATATGTTCTATGTACAGTCAGCAATGCCAACAAAACGCAAAGGGGCCAATTTGAGTCGTCGAACGATCAATTCTAGAGCCCGGCTAAATGAAAGAGTACAAAGATCAAGCGAACAAATTCAAGAAGTCAATGCTGATGCGCGTAGGAGAATGTCGCAGTTACGTGAATTACGATCACAAGAGGCACGAGATGAACGAAATCAACAAAGACAACTAGAACGAAGAGAAACTCGCAGATTCATAGTCGATGGACGTAGAGGAATTGACCAACAACGCCAACAAGTTCATCGAGCATTTACGTCAAATTTATTTCTTCGACTAGCGTTCCAGTACGAGCCGGATGTTGAATATGATAATCATTCTAAAGTGGTTATTGGTTCTTTGGAAAAGGAATGCCCGCATTGCCATGCACTTAAATTTAAAAATGAGCCAGTTGGGATGTGTTGCTCATCAGGAAAAATACAACTAACCGAAATTGAAACACCACCTGAACCATTGCACGGTTTACTTATCGGTACAGATCCAGATTCTAGCCTATTCCTGAAGTCAATTCGCACATTCAATTCATGTTTCCAAATGACATCATTTGGAGCAACAGAAATAGTTAACAATACTGCCGCAAACGGTCAACAATTTAATTCCACGTTCAAAATCAAAGGCCAAGTTTATCACAAAGTGGGCTCATTGCTACCAATGCCAAACGAACCTCATAAATTTTTACAAATATACTTTATGGGTGGCGAGGATTCCGAACGTGCACTCGCCAATCGCGTGGATGCACGTTGCGACTACCATAATCTTAATTCACCTTTTGCCAGGCGTATCGTCAGTGAGCTGGACGCTCTGTTAAATGAGCACAATGAATTATTAAAATTCTTTAAATCACACATGCCCAAGCTACAAAGTGACAATCACGCTATTGTCATCAATCCTGATAGAACACCAGCTGGAGAGCATGTACGTAGATTCAACGCACCTGTTGTTGACGACGTTGCTGGAATTATGGTTGGCGACCGTACAGCTACGCGACAAATCGTGATTCGAAGAAGAAATAATGATCTTCAGTTCATCAGTGATACCCATCGTTCATATGACGCTCTCCAATATCCACTAATTTTCTGGAAGGGACAAGATGGATATTGCGTAAACATTAAACAACGAGATCCCGTAACAGGTAATTCTTTCATTATTAAGAACACAGCTATTTTATTATTAAAGAATAAATCTTCAATTTATTTAAATATATATTATTACAGGAGCTGAAACAAATAAGAACGTTAGCTCGAAGGATTTTTATTCATATCGTTTGATGATTAGACGTGGCCGAGATAATATCATTTTACGATGTCGTGAGCTTTGCCAACAATTTATGGTCGACATGTATGCGAAGATAGAGAGTGAACGACTACGATACTTGCGATATAATCAACAGAAGCTGCGTGCAGAAGAATATATTCACTTGCGAGATGCTATTGCGAACAACGCTGACACTGCCGAAATTGGTAACTCTGTTATCTTACCATCATCGTACGTAGGTAGTCCACGTCACATGCAGGAATACATTCAGGATGCTATGACTTTCGTGCGTGAATATGGACGTCCGTGTCTTTTCATTACTTTTACATGTAATCCAAAATGGCAGGAAATTACATCATTGCTATTGCCAGGACAAAATGCAATACATCGTCATGACATTACAGCACGTGTGTTTAAACAAAAATTAAAGTCTTTAATCAGCTTCATTACCAAATTGCATGTATTTGGCCCCACACGTTGTTGGATGTATTCAGTTGAGTGGCAAAAGCGTGGATTACCTCATGCACACATTTTAATATGGTTCGTCGACAAAATACGTGCTGAAGACATTGATAGTTTGATTTCTGCAGAGATTCCAGATCCGTCTACTGATCAATTACTGTTTGATATCGTTACTACAAACATGATTCATGGTCCATGCGGAAATCTGAATCGTTCATCACCTTGCATGGTAGATGGAAAATGTACAAAGCGTTTTCCTAAAGATTTCACTAACGATACGGTCACACATGTTGACGGATATCCAATATATCGTCGAAGAAGTACCGAAAATGGCGGACAATCTTTCATTAAAACTATCAACAACGCAGACATCGACATTGACAATCGTTGGGTGGTACCATATTCTCCTCTGCTGAGCAAAACATTTAATGCTCATATTAACGTTGAGTTATGCAGTTCGGTGAAGAGTATCAAATATATTTGCAAGTATGTGAATAAAGGAAGTGATATGGCTGTATTTCGGATTGAAAATAATAATGTTCATTCTCCTCCGTTGAATCAAAATGATGAAATTACGAATTACCAAATTGGCCGGTATATCAGTTCCAATGAAGCTGTCTGGCGTATTTTCGGTTTCCCAATTCATGAACGGGATCCAGCAGTTATCCATTTAGCTGTCCATCTTGAAAATGGCCAGCGCGTATATTTCACGAACGATACAGCGCTTGATCGTGCTATAAATCCACCGAAAACTACGCTCACCGAATTTTTCGAACTGTGCAATCGTGTGGATGCTTTTGGTGCCTTCGCACAAACACTGCTCTATTCTGAAGTTCCGCGGTATTTTACATGGGCTCAATCGAAAAAATGGTTACCCCGCAAGCAAGGGATACCAGTTGATGCGTGCCCCGGTTTATTCAAATCAAATAGTTTGGGTCGTGTATATACCGTCAATCCAAGGCAGACTGAGTGCTTTTATCTGCGACTATTGTTGGTTAATGTCACCGGACCATTGTCATTTCAAGATATACGGAAGGTAGATGGACAACAGTATCCTACGTATAAAGATGCATGCCTTGCTCTAGGCTTGCTAGAAGACGACAATCATTGGGACAGCATGCTTGCTGAAGCAGCATTAAACTGCACAGGAACACAAATTCGTCTACTATTTGCTATAGTACTGACTACATGTTTCCCGGCCCGAGCACAAATGTTGTGGGATAATCACAAAGATTCAATGACTGATGATATATTGTATCGACATCGTACAAGGTGCAACGATCTAACAATATCATTCAGTGAAGCAATGTACAATGAAGCATTGATTGCTATCGAGGATCTTTGCATTGCTATTGCGAATTTACCAATCAGTCATTTCGGTATGAGCTCACCGACTCGAAGTGCATCTGATTTACTCAACACAGATATGAATCGTGAACTACAGTACGATACTGTACAGATGGCGAGCATTGTTAGCCGCAATGTTCCACTACTTAATGATGAACAAAAAATTATCTACGACCGCATCATGCTGGCAGTTTCGGCAGGACAAGGAGGATTCTTTTTTTTAGATGCACCAGGTGGGACTGGCAAAACATTTCTTATTTCGCTCCTTCTTGCCGAGATACGATCAAAAAATGGCATCGCATTGGCCGTTGCATCTTCTGGCATTGCAGCAACTTTATTAGATGGAGGCAGAACAGCTCATTCAGCATTTAAGCTGCCGTTAAACATTCAAAATAATCCAGATGCAATGTGCAACATAAAAAAACAATCGTCTATGGCCACAGTGCTGAAACAATGTAAAATTATTATCTGGGATGAATGCACTATGGCACACAAACATTCGCTTGAGGCATTGGATAGGACATTAAAGGATATAAAAAACAACGATAAACTATTTGGCGGCACTTTGTTAATCCTTTCAGGTGATTTCAGACAAACACTTCCCGTTATTCCACGTTCAACCTACGCTGATGAAATCAACGCGTGCTTAAAATCATCGCGACTATGGCGTAGTGTTGAAAAAGTACAACTGACGGTGAACATGCGCGTTCAAATGCTTCAGGATCCATCCGCCGAAACTTTCTCTAAACAACTGTTAGATATTGGCGATGGGAAAGTTGCTGTACATGAAAACACTGGATTCATAAAATTACAGACGGACTTCTGCACAATCATCGACTCGCAAAATAGTCTCATCGATCACATATTTCCCGACGTACACACACAATATGCAAATCATAAGTGGCTGGCAGAAAGAGCGATCTTGGCAGCTAAAAATGTGGACGTCAATGGGTTAAATTTAAAGATACAACAGCTGTTGCCTGGGGACTTGGTGTCATATAAATCTATCGATGCAGTTTGCGATACCAACGAGACTGTGAATTATCCAATTGAGTTCTTAAATTCATTGGATGTGCCAGGCATGCCACCACATCATTTACAATTGAAGGTTGGATCTCCGATTATTCTACTTCGAAACTTAAACCCACCACGGCTATGTAATGGCACACGATTAGTCATTAAAAAATTAATGAAAAACGTTATTGAAGCCATCATCTTGAATGGCAAGTTTCAAGGCGAAAATGTGTTGCTGCCACGAATCCCTATGATTCCTACAGATGTGCCAATTGAATTCAAACGCACTCAATTCCCAATTAGATTGGCATTCGCTATGACAATCAATAAGTCACAAGGACAAACATTGTCTGTATGTGGCTTAGATTTGGAAACACCGTGCTTCTCCCACGGACAACTATATGTGGGATGTTCTCGCGTGGGAAAACCATCCAGTTTGTTTGTGTTGGCTAAAGACGGACTGACCAAAAATATTGTACACTCTATTGCGCTAAGAGATTAATTTTTTTTTTTTTTTCAACTGCCATAATTGATAGTAAAAATATAAATATTTTGATGTTTAGATAGCTATCAAAGACTGTTATTTAAAATATATTCGTTACTCTAATAAAGATTTATTTATTAACCTAAATAAAACATACTTTTATTCTTTATAATGCATTCGATTATAAATACTTCCCCGCACACTTATAGTAGATAATTATTTTTATTTAACTATAAAAATGTTTCCTAGAAATAACATACATGGCAAAACAACGTTTGCCGGGTCAGCTAGTATATATATATATATATATATATATATATATATATATATATATATATATATATCATAACAGTGCAGGTACCTACAAGTACGGGTATTTTTTTCAATTTGTCATTTGAAAATAAGAACAGTAAAACGAAATTTTGTGTGCCAGGAATTTGCCAGGATTTTCATTTTGTTTTGCCAGTAATTGCCAAGAATACCATCATACATCGCCAGTAAAATTGAATTGTATCGTTGGCAACACTGCTGATGAAGTCGAATCAATAATCTGATTCATTATTTGCAAACCCACCGCCACCACACTCAAAACATTGCGCCTATCGTCGTCAACCACCTTTTATTTATATATAAACATTAAAAATGGCTGTTGCTGTTCACGGAGCAAAATAGTGCCAACAATCTAAATGGTACTAAAACCTCCAGCCCGAATAGCATTTGCGTTGCATAGCGCGATAGCGTACTCCCTGAACACACCCATCGTAAGGGAGTTGAGCCATATTTTCTCTTGAAAGTATTTCAAATAATTTGAAAATATTCTATTTCCTCGATGGAATTATTTCGAACTATGACGTCACAACTGTCAAATATTGAAAGTATTTCAAAATCACATCGGGAGGATGTTTCAAAAGAGTATGACGCACGTCAAGTGTAATTTTTAGTTGAAGACGTTGAATTCGGTGAATTCAAAAACTTCAAACCAAAACAGTAAATAAATAACTTTTTCTGAAAGAGAAATGAAAATGTGTGAAATGAAAGGTATGGTCCAAATACAGCTGGAAGATATGTTATTAACAGTAGACTATGTAATTGCCAGACTATTAGAAGTTATAATTTAAATATGTCTGAGACAGATAATAAAGTATATGGTCTTGTCCCAACCAAGAAATGGTTAAAAGCAACTGCCACTCTGGGGAAATGGGTTCTCCACCTCCAGTATATGGTTTTTCTAAATTGGGCCCCCCTAATTAATGATTATTTATTTCATTCAGGAGTTTACTGAATGTATTTTTTGACATGCGGAAGTGTATGAAAAATTCATAGTCTGTAAAATTAGGATTAAAAAATAGAAACACATAATTAAAGAATTCAATATCCTCTTCATGGGTTGTTGTTAATAATAATAACCTGTTCATGTTTGGATTAAGTGGTTATGTTATTGTTTATAAAGTAGAGTTTATACAGCAAATAAAACAAAATAAGAACTAAAAATAAAATAAGAAAGTTCAACATGGGCATATCCATGGAACCGGTTATACAGGAAATAAGTTGAGCATAAGAATAAGAATAAAATAAAAGATGGCCAACTTTCATCTTTTTTATTTTATTTTATTTGTAAAATGATAATGCGCATGAACCAAATCAATTCTGTCTCCGTCATTTGACATTTCCGTCATTCAACCGCCGCATTCAAATATTCACAGTCCTAACCTAGTTTTTGTGTTTTGGATTTGAATAAAATTGTGTTTTAAAATGAAGGTGATGGACAAAAATAATATTCTGCTGGGGGCAATGATGTTACTGATGACGACTACTGCGATTGTAGCCATATGTAAGAAAAGAAATAGACGTTTCAAGTTTCGCCCCTTGAATATTAAAAACAGAAAATGTAATATTTACCCGAATTTGTTGACGTATGCGGAATCTCACGATAGGGAACAATATTTTGAATACTCAAGGATGTCTCCTGAGATGTTCGACAATTTATTGAGACTTGTGGAACCTCATATCAGAAGAGACCCAACAAAACTTTCCATAGAACCTGGACAACGGCTGGCTATTACCTTGCAGTGAGTACAATCATTGAATATTGTTTCCCAATATACATCGAATGAATATTTCTTTACAGCTATTTATCAGAAGGATGTTCCATGCAGGAGCTTGCCTGGAACAATTATATTGATAAAACCACAGTGCATTGTATATTAGAAGAAACGTGTGATGTTCTATGGAAAGTATTAGCACCCATTTTATTACCACAACCAAGCTCAGCAGATTTGTTACAAGTATCTGAAGGGTTCTATAAACGGTGGAACATACCTAACTGTATTGGTGCAATAGATGGCAAGCACATTGTCATCCAATGCCCAAAGCTTTCAGGTACTACATATTTTTCCTACAAGCAATCCTTCAGGTAAACTACACAATATTTTCATGTAAATCAATAAATGTGCAATTATTTTATTTTTAGCATTGTACTCATGGCTGCATGTGATGCCTACTATAAATTTACATATGTAGATATTGGCTCAAACCATGACTCATACATATTCCAACATTCAATATTTGGAAGGGCCTTGATCAACCACACACTGGACATACCTAAACCAAAGGTATTAAAAGGAACTCAAATAAATTTCCCCCACTTTTTTGTAGCCGATGAAGCATTCCTCTGCATAACAATATAATGAGGCCTTATGCTGGAAAATATTTGGATGAAAAACAGAATGTTTTCAATTATCGATTATCTAGAGCTAGGCGAATGATTGAAAACACATTTGGTATTCTTGCTCAAAGGTGGCGGCGTTTGAGATCACCAATCATTGCAAGCATTGATTTATGTGATAAAATTGTGATGGCATGTGTTGTGCTCCACAATTATATCCAGAAAGGAGAAGACATTCCAGTCAAAAATAGAAGATACTGCCCCACAGGATTTGAAGACTCCTTCAGTGAAGGACATACAAACTTGACATCTGTAGGACGTCTTGGGGCCAACAATTCATCTACTTCTAATAAACTTCTTAGGGATACACTGGCTGATTACTTCATTTCAGATCAAGGAGCATTACAATATCAATGGGATTTGGTGAATAAAGGAGGTATTCCCGATCATTTCAAGACGTAAATGTATACTGGATAATTGCGGAGGAAATGTACTTTTATTATTCATCAAAATAAATCAAAATGAGTTCAATATAGTTTTTTAATTCAGGTACCCAAGCTTGTCTGAAGTAGAACTAAAACAAAAAATCAGTCCACTGTTTTGACAATGTAAAAAATAAAAAAATACTCTTAAAAACAACAGATATAAAATAAACAGTCCATTGAAGTAAAACTAGGAGTCAACAAAATATCAGTCCATCATACTCTCAAAAACAACAGGCACAAAATGATTAGGTTACCCCCAGCCTAGGAATCTTCTATAGATTCTAGATAATCAACAACAACTTGATACATTTTCTTTTTCAATATTATCTTTTGTTTTTGTGTAAATATAGACATGTCTGCAGCTAGGCTCCTCACAAAATGTTCTTCATCTGTCACTGTCATAGATGTTGGTTGCTGCTCATTGATATTTTTCTCCAAAACCTTGTTGAATGTCTCAAAACATCCACCAATTTTCTCAGATAATGATGTATCAGATTCAACTTTTTTGGAGGGAAGGGTATGTCTAGGAATGGTTTCATCATGATTTCTCTTGAGAGTTGTAACATTTGAACTTGGTTTGCAATATGGAACTTTGCCACTTTTACTGCATCCTGGATTCTGACTTTCATCTACCCTTTCTGAGAAATGAAGTTTTTTTGAAGAAACTGGAGTTCCAGCCCCTTCTTCCTCACTTTCTGGTAAAACACCTTCATCTGGTGAGTCATTCTCCTGGCTATCACTTGGTTTAGAAGTTATTGTTGAAAATGAATCCCATTCTTGGCTTTCTGGCCTATTGGCTTTTTGCATATTAGAGTATGACCTAAAAATCAACAATAGTATTAAATGTTTCAACTTTGACCAAAAGACCCACTTCCTTGTTTAGAGAAATTTGTCTAAGAAGCCCATTGATCTAAAATAGGGCCAAGAATTCTCACTGGCCTCAGAACCAGATGGGGTACTCTTTTTCCCGTTTTAGGCCTGTATATTTATTTCTGAGAAGCTTCCAGCGATGTTCACAAGCTTCAGCTAAAAAAAAATATGATTTGAAAAATCGGTCTCCTAATATCGTTTTCCAAGCATTTTCTTTCAATCTAATATTTTTAAATCTAGAATCAGATTTAGCATAAAGCTGCGGAAATCCTGAAACCTGCTCAATAAGAAGTCCGTCGTCCATTGATGATTTGAATTTTTTCACAGATGATACGAATTTTCTTCCAGAGAATTTTTTTAAGATAATCTTATTTTGTATAGGTTAGATTGTTGTTGTTCTTGTTAGGGTTAGGTATGATGAGATAAATAAACTTGCAAAAAATATATTGACAGATGACAGCTCAATTTGACAGAATTTACACAGAACATGAAATGTCAATGTCATCAAAGCCGTGATTGGATTCTTTGAATTTTTAATCATTATTTTATTTAGTGATCTGTATAAACTGTGGTTTTTATTCCTTATTCCTTAAATTATCTTATCTTATTCATTATTTTATTTTAATTGCTGTATAAACTCGCCTTTATTCGACGATTGACAATTTTGAAGTTATGTTATGACGTAATTCTTTCGAAAACATTCATTTTCGCGACAACAAAAACGATGACGTAGTTATTAAAATTAGGTTTCGAAATAATTTCAAAATCTTCTTCCGAGAAAATATGGCTTTGAATTTATTTTAACTTCGTACGATATCGGATAATTTGTTAAAATTTTCAGATAGAAATTGACGCGAAAACTGTTTGACCAATCAGAGTTTCGTCGGATCATCGTATCGACGGATATCGAATGCATGAAAAGTCACCTTAAGATGCCTAAAAACCCTGTTGTGTCAACTGATTAGATTTTGTTTAGATTTTTTTGAAGACAAAACAAATGAAATCGTGGTCTATTTCTTTAATCGGATCCAGAGATGGCGCCTCGTCTTCATGTCAATATTCCAGGGACATAGTGATTGTGATTGATATTGAATTTGACAGAATGTCAATAAACTTTTTAAATATAATTCTAAAGCAATATAGTTTCCATACTCGAAGTGGCAGACCAAATTTTTGGAAAAATATCACCACACAAAATCTGTTATTTTTTTAAAATAATGGGTATATTCAGGCGGTCCCAGCGGCTAGAGCTGCTTAGTAAGCGGTCCACCTGAATGTTCCGCTGCTTAATAGCCGTTCGACAGCCGCTGAGTGTTTTGCTCAGCGCAGAAATTTGTCGCTTTATGAAAGCGGAGAGAAATTTAATATGTTAGAGTTAGGTTATGTTGTCTTGTCATCATCTTATCAATGTAATTTTTGCGGGTTCCACTGAACTGTATGAGTAGGTGAAAATAATATGGATGTTACTCCAGAGACTCATTTCTTGGTGGTTACCAAGGAGGGACATCCGGTAATCGAAAATAATAGGGTGTTATTACAAACTATCAAGGGTATGCATATCTTGGACTGTTTAGATTGTATATTTACTGAGATAGGTTGTAAAAATTTCAGACGAGTCTTTCGTTTATGTGTCACTGAGTCCCCACATAGAAGAAATGTCTGGTCTGGCTGATGTGGCCATAGATACAAGGGAAACACAAGCAAACTATGAGAGTGAAAATGTTGCCAGTTTAAATACCATCCATGCTCCAGATGTATTAGGTAAATAACAGTTCAACTAATATATTAACTTGTATGTCAATCGTGTATTGATGACTGTAAATGCATGATAATTTTACTCATCTTCAATTACTAAGCATTGATATTAGGAGCTATAACTGAACTTTTTTCAGAGCGACAATTTTTTTGGGATAACAAGAACACAATGTTAATGTTAGAGGAATACAGAAAAAGAGTACCAAAATTTAAGAAGTTATTATGGGAGGAAATCACAAATACCATGAAGCAAAATGGATACTTTGTTGAGGCGGATGCAATCGACAAAAAAATGAGAAACATGAAAAATACATTTAGAACAATAGTTGATAATAACAATAAAAAAAAACTACTGGCAGAGGGCGTATGCAATGGCCATATTTCAAAATTTTTGAAGATATTTTTAAGGAGGACAGAACAATTAATATTGCCTATGGAATGTCTGGTACCAAGAGTGAAAATATACCGTCACAAATAGATACAATTTCACAAGTAAGTGAAAAATCATCACCACATGGTGTGGATACTATTGAAATTGAGAATATTGCATCTCCTTCACTCAGTGCTGTCGCTGATACCACGCCTAAAACAAAGACAAAGTGCAGGGCTATTGGATAGGTGGAGAAAACGCCAGCTTCAAAGAGAGTAGGACAAACTTGTAGAACTGAAGAGACTTCGAGAGGCCATTGAAAAAAGTAACGAAATTCAAGACAGGAAAAACAAATTACTGGAAAAATTGGTTGAAAAGGCCTGAATTCGACTGTTATTTTTTATAGCCAGTAGTGGCAAAGCGCCTTATGGTTTTTCATATTATAAGTTATCAAAGAGAGAACAAGATATTTAAGTTATTTTTGTTATGAAATAAAACACAATTGAAAATAGGTACAGTTTTATTCAATAAAAGAAACAAGTTGATATTTGGGCAACTTTCAGTTTTGTGTTAGCAAGCCAGCAATAAAATCCCGCTTTCTCTCACCCAATGCATTTGTTGTTTTGTTCATTAATGTCCATATTGACATTCTCCTGTTCAGCAGCTTCTGGTTGCTCATCTCCAATTACTCCATCATTTCTTAATATGATATTGTGTAGCACACATGCAGCTACAATCACAGCCGGAAGAACCATATCGATCCTAGCCATATCCAGATACTTCAACCTTCGAAATTTGCATTTGAGTAACCCAAAAGTTTGCTCGATTAAGACTCTCACAGAACTCATTGTTGTGTTGAATGTAATTTGGGAAACGGTAAGGTGTCCATTATCCCGGTAAGGTGTTAGGAAGGAAAGGGGAGAGAGGATAAGCACTGTCACCAAGAAGATGCTCTGTTGGTGATATGGTATCCCCTGCCAAATTTTCTGTTAAATTATTAAAAATTGGACTGGTGCGATACACTCGAGCATCATGTACTCTACCAGGTGTTCCAGCAAAGACATCTATAAATTCCTTTTTATCATTACATATTCTTTGTAAAACCACTGAATGGGAGTTATTTCTATTGTAATAGTCCACACTATTGTTTGGTGGGGCTTTAATGGCAATGTGGCAACCATCAATTGCTCCAATAATTCCTGGTATCTACAACAAAACATACCTAATGAAGTTTTTCTTGTATTCTGATAAATAGAAAATCATTCTGCTGCAGTGTGCTGTCTATATTTATTTACCAATGACATTTTTCTACTACTTACCCACACGGCACTCGACGTCTTAAAGTCGTCCATTTTAGGTCCATTATATGCCTGAATGTCCAGAGGCATAAAATGGACATCTTTGAGACATCTGTTTACGTACATCTTAGAGATATCCTGTAATGAACGTCTTTGAGTCGTCTTATACAAGTACATCATAATGATTTTATTTCAGAAACCAGTGGCATTCATTAAGGAAAAGTACTTATGTTTATTGTTAACTACAAAAAATTGTTTGAAATCTCATTTTGCGAAATTATATAAAATTGTGGGCACATTATTTTTATGTATTAAATCGATTCAAACAGTGAACTTAGTATATTTTTGCTATAATCTTTCAAAGATCTGTGATTCAAATATATTCGCCATGACTTTTGAAGTTTTTTCATATATCACTTATCAGTAACAGTTTAAAATAAATAACTTTCCGGTATTGCTATTGGTGGAATTCCACAAATGTCACTTTCTAGCCAATCATTATGCTGGGATCGAATGCTTCACTACTCTTTTCAATGAATAATAAACGAGAAAGTACTAAACTAAAGCCCGATATACACATGCTAGTATACTCGTCCGAGTTGGTGACTGGGCCGAGTACTCGTATTGTGTAAACAAGTCTCGGCCTAGTCTGACCATGGCCGAGCAAACTCTGACTGTGCTCAACTTTCTAGGGCCCAGTGGTGCCCTCGGCCAAGTAATCGACTAGTCTAAACAGTACTCGTACAAGATAGTAAAGTGTTTGAGTTTATGGTAAACAAAAATTATTATTGTCGACAATGAGTAGATTTACGGAAGCAAAAACTTTGAGATTTGTTGAATTATGTTGATACCCACTAAAAGCTTTCATTGCCATCTAGCGGTTGTTTGACTTAGAGTCGGGTTAGTGTTTTGAGGTTCTATGCTCTATGCTCTCCATTTTAGATTAAGAAATGAACGCGATCATGTCAGGCTATGTTGTTTATATTGGTTACTGAACATTGTTTAGGTATTGTTTTTGTAGTTGTTGTAATATGAACAAGAAAAGTAATACAGATATATAAAAGAAAGGAGCTTCATTTTATTATTTCAATCCTGGTAAAGTTTATTCAAGAAATTATATGCACAACACGAATGTCTGTGGAATATAAGAGTTTCTCTGTACAAAAACAGACAGGCAACGGATACAGCCAATAGAAATATTGCCGAACAAATGAAAGGGGAGAATTTAACAGTTCAAGACGTAAAAAATAAATTAAAAAATTTGAGATCGACATACAATCAAGAATTGAAAAAGATTAACAAATCGAAAACAACTGGCGCCGGTGGTGATGACGTATATGTACCTTCTATAACGTAGTTTGAGGTGATGAGAAATGTTATGGATGTAGGAGAAATGAGGGAAACAATAAACAGCTTGGTAAGTTCTAGTTTTAATAATACTTATAGTCTAAATGAAAGTAGTGTACCAACATAATTAAAATATCATTTTATTTTGCCAAGGAACTGCCCAAGCGCCTACAAATTTACGAGCAAAGTTGTCCGTAATGGCGAAAGCATCTTGAGAATAATTATTACTTCCCAAATTCCGACGGTTATTAGGTGCAGTTGCAGGCACGTCTGCACGCCATGCTCCTAAAATTATAGTTCCGTTGTCAACTTCCTCAAAGTCAGAACAAGATCTTGTTATATAGACAGAACAGGTTTTTCTGAGCCATTTGTGTAGGGCACATGAAGCTAATACAATCAAATCTGCTTTATCTGGACACAACGGAATAGTTCTAAGAAATATTCGGAACCGGGCAGTCAAAATTCCAAACGCATTTTCTACAATACGACGTGCTCTTGACAATCGATAATTGAAAATTTTTTCTTTCATAGTTTTGAGTACGGTTTCAACAAATATGTTTTCAGAGGAAAGGCTGAATTACCGTCAATTACGTGATCGGGTGACATTTTTAGCTGATTTTGTGATAAACATTTTCCCAACGTGGAATTATCAAAAACCCCCCCATCAGATGCTCTTCCGTTACTTCCAACATCGATATATGTAAAACGGTAATTATCGTCGACTAGCGCAAGCATTATAATACTATTTCTATGTTTGTAATTGAAAAAATCTGACGAGTCATCAGGAGCGTTTATGGAAATGTGTTTACAATCAATGGCTCCGACACATTTTGGAAAATTCCATTTGGTTCGAAATCCTTCTATAATATTCCACTCTTCGGTCGTGCTAGGAACCTGAAAAAGAAACATTACAATTAATCTGTACACAGCCACCACACATGATTTTTTTTTGTTTTCAGAATACCGATACAACTGAATATGAAACTGAACAGAACGACGCATCAGCATCTACTTAACAGGAACACACATCTACCGAGCCAACATCTACCGATATTAGTACTACCCCTAACGAGGCTAGTGATATTGGACCTCGAAAAAAACGAAAAGTTTTCACAAGTAGTATTGAAAAAGTGACCAACGCTATTAGTCAGCTGAAGGAAATTGCAAATAAATCAGTTGCGACACCAACAGAAGATGAATTTCATTCATTTGCAATGTCCATTTCATCTCAATTACGCCAAATGCCTTTAGAAAATGCGTTAGAATGTCAAAGTCGGCTGCAGGATATAGTCAAGTGTGAAAGATTGTCCATTTTGCGCCAACAACGAGTATCACATCAGTCCTCTACAGAAACATCGTCTGGATGCAGTTCAAGATTCACTCGATATAATGAGCCTTCCCAACTTTCAATGATTAATGAGTGCCACGATTCTCCATAACAGGAATATTGAACAGACGGGGAAGATCCTGAGGCAACATCCTCTCCATATCTTTCACAAAGCGAGTACACCGACGAATCGTCCTTTCAATATGCTGAAAACATAGAAGTTGCTCCATCAAACACGAGGTCCTCTGATCTGCTGGCTACGGCATTAAAGTAAATTTACGACTAAAATGAGTTTTTGTGCAATAAACAATTTATGTTCCTTTTTGAAATATAATTAAAAGCAATTGTGTCGTTTTGTACTTACCTTAACATAATATTGAAGGGAATCCCATATAGCCTTCAACACTTCAGGTAAAAACTGAGAAATACTTGAACGAGGTACACGATATAAATACTCTAAGGAGCCAAAACTATCGCCAGTTGCTAAATATCTCAAAGTCACTTACAACTTTAACTTTGCAGGAAGAGCATCCCTCATATGTGTATCAGAACGTTGAATTTGCTTACTAACTCTTTTTAAAAGAAAATCAAAATTTTCTGGTGTCATTCTCAGGTGATTTCTATAACTTGTAGGGTCCTCGGTACGAAGTTCTGACAAGAGAGAACTTGAGGCTCCGATATATGAACGACGTTCAATCCACTTTCGAACCCAAACTCGTTTCTTCCTGTTCTTATGTTGTTCCAACTCATGTTTAAGCTCATCAGTTACGATTTCACATAATATGTTTACAACATCCCTAACTATTTCTTGTGTTTTTACCATCTTTTCAGAATCAGTTTTCACAAACAACTGAACTAGGCCGATTACTTTCCTACGCTGCCTAGTGAATGTGTGTACAACTCTCGCACCAGTGCTCTCGGCCCAGTCACCAACTCGGACGAGTATACTAGCATGTGTATATCGAACTTAATTCGAAATCGTGTGAAGTGAACAAGCGGGAATTCCCGGGATCAATCGGTCTCGGATCGTACATTTTACGAACATCTATTTCTTTTGGTGACATGTGAATAATGTATTTCCTACTGCTGAAAATATATCACATAATGTTCAAAATTTATTGCATATATCAACAGATGTCAAGAACCATGGTCCCCTGGATTATTTCAGTGCATTTCAATTCGAAAATTTCCTACAATCCATTCTTAAATCGATCAGAAAAAGTGAGAAACCCCTGCAACAAATCATAAAACGACAAAGTGAAATGAACAATTTTTCCCCAAATTCAGTTACTGTTAATAAATATCCTATTTTAAAAAATGAACATAGTCCTGGTAGAAAATGAAACTAAAATAATTGGACAAAAGTTCTTGTCAATTACTGATTTTTATGAGACTCCTTGCAAATGATCAGATTTAGGCATATTCTTGTCAAAACCAGATCTTGGACCCATCGAAATTTTTGACCTGAACCAAATTTCTCACAAATGTGTCAAATTATTATATGAAAATGGCTTTGTGATATTTCCATTACTCCATTGTGATATTTCAAGTATATAATTCAGTTTTAATATCAAGTTAGTAATATACACAATATACAGAATGTGTCCTGAAATAGTACACATTTTAATATTCCTGGATATTCCTTTATGCCTTTGTTTCTAAGAATCAAATTGAAGATTCTCAAAATTTTAAAGAACTATTTGATAAATAATTTTTAAGGTTTTTTAAATTTTGTTGAAGATGTTGAATGTTCCCCAAATTGAAAGAAATGACTGCGTTGTGAATGTGTATCTTGCTTTATTTTAAGGTTGATTTTAGACCCTTACTTTGTTAACAAGATTCATTAATTTATATGCTTGTACAATATAGTATTCTTCTTTCTCTCTATTTTTTCCCTATCATGGAATAGTGTTCTTATCGTGTTACAGGATTTTTCTTAATTTTGTGTAATTACTTAGTAAATACTCTCTAGCAGTAGTTCGGTATAATTCGTTTTTGTATTACTAAAGTATTGAAAATTTTAAAATTTTAGTAAATTTGGTAAACATCTATGGTCTCGTTGATTTTTCTAGTTTAGTTGTGCTGTAAAATAGTTTGTCTAATTGTTTCTTTTTCTATGCCCTTGAGAATGAGTGACGAGCCAACTTGGTCGGTGGTACAGTTCATTGACGATCATACCGTTGAGGCTGTCCCCACGGGGTGGATACAGGGTGACTGGTGTCACTGGCCAGCATTAGCATCAGATAAACTGGTGAATGCCATTCGCAAATCTGAACCACTCAATACTTGCTGGGCATCTTATCGAATCAAAATGTTTCGAAATGCAGTTTTTAGTAAGTTCATCAGATATTAATTATTGAAGTTATGATTACTTAAAATAATTTTCAAGTCGTATTGGTTTTCACTTTTTGTTTCAGGTGATTATACTAAAGCCAGAAATAAAGCTCGTATCGCTGAAGAAACCAGTGATCTCGCTTCTGAAGTAGAAAAGGAAGCAAAAAAAAAGAAAAAGAACACTAAAAAAAGTATTTTCGTCCAGTAGCGAAGAAGAACCATTGGAACTGAGTATTCCGACACCTCCCACCATCACAAAAATTCTAAAATCGAGTAAGTTTTTGTAGTTTGCGAAAAGTGGCATGGGTTCACTATCAGGGTTGTGTTCCGTTCATCGACTTTGGTCACATGGGTTTGGTTTTTGGTGTCCCATGAATGACATATTCCTGAAAATCCTTATTAGAAAATCTCTGGGCAACCAGAATAGTCAGTCATATGTTATTTATTGTAATTTTTCATATGGAATTTCTTGTTTTTTTTTTAATGATTTTTCAGTGTCAAAAATAATATTAAATAAATCCTCTTAAGAAATCAGTTTGATGCATCTGACTTTCATGAAGTGATATTTTATGTCAATGTGTTTAGTTCGCTTCAAAGCTTTTCCATCATTATTCTTCATCATGTGAATCGCAGATTTGTTATCCACGAACAAAGGCACCATTTTATCAACAATACCCAATTCCATTGCCAATTGTCGAATCCACAAAATTTCCTTCGTGGCCTCACTGGCTGACATATTCTGCCTCGGCAGTAGAGAGTGCAACTGTGGCTTGCTTTCTGGATCCCCACATGATTGCTCCTCTTGAATAACTTATAACTTATTCCAAACTGAATAGTACCTCTTAAATATCTGAATATCCTTTTGATGGCATTCCAATGACATATTTCCGGATTCTTCATGTATCTACTCAAGTAATTTACCATAAAAGTGATATCAGGTCTGGATACATTGGACAAATATAATAAGGAACCTATGGCTTCTTGATACGGCTTATCTTTCGCTTCAGGTGAGTTTTCAGAATCGAAATTTGTATCTCCTGGATTTGCAACTGAATTCGATTTATCCATCTTAAACTTTGTCAGTATTTTCTTGATATAGTGTTTTTGGTTTATGAAAACATAGTTTTCTCCTTGGAAAATATTCATTCCCAAATAAGATTCAGCTTTTCCGTAGATAATCTCAAATTTTTGATTAAGTTCTTCCATCAAAATTTTGATTTCTGTCAGATTGGCATCTGTCACCAGCCCATCATCGACATATAGGGTCATGATGATTGTTCCCCGTTGGAAAATACACGGATCACTTTCGCATGCAGAAAAACCATAACTATTCAAGAATCCACTGAATTTTTCCTTCCACTTTCTAGGAGCCTGTTTTAGACCATATAGACTTTTCTGTAGTTTACACGCTCGTTCTGAATTGTCTTGGAAACCTTTCGGCTGTATCATGTATATTTCCTCTGTCAGATCACCATGTAGAAAAGCGGTTTTTACGTCAAATTGAAATATATAGAGTTTCAATTTTGCTGCCAAAGCTAGTATGAATCTAATGGAGTCAAACTTTACTACAGGACTGAAGGTTTCTTCGTAATCCACTCCCTGCTCTTGCATGAAACCTCTGATAACTAATCTTGCTTTGTATTTGGCTATATTACCATCCTTTTATTTTATATCAGAGATTCATATTCGTCAATCATTGCATTTTTCCAGTTTTCTATTTTTAAGGCATCTTCCACTTTCAATTCTTCCAAATCGCCGATCAGTGCTGCTTCAAAACGTTCGGGTTTCCTCAAATTGTTCCTTGTTCTTAATTTATAATAATGTTTCTCGGTTTGTAGATCATTTTCATCATTCGAGGTATTTTTGAGCTCTTCTATTTGCATTTTAACTTCTTCTATCTGTTTTTTGATTTATTTTACCTCTTTTTCAACATGCTGACTGCATTCGGTTGATGCAAAAAGGTAACTGATGTTGTTTTCCTTTTGCACAAGCTTCGCAAAAGTAATTTCCTTCCATATCCGTGGAATCAATGGCGTTTTTCTTCAAAATCCTCTTGACGTGTTCTAGACTTTGGTGACCCATTCTTTCATGCCATATTTGTAAGTTGATGGCACTCGTGACACCAATATTAGCAGTTTTTTCTCTTTGGGTATCTTCTATGAAGTTCATTTCATACAATTCTTCGTTTCTGAGACCAGTTGCAACTATTTCTCCATTTTTCATAAATTTGTGTTAGTTTTGATCTGAACTCATAGTATGATTTTTATCAAGAACACATCCAACAGAAAACAGATTACATTTCAAATCAGGAACATATAAAACATTTTTTATTATGGATGGTATCCACTCATTTCCATTGAAAGCTTTGATTAGGGTATTTCCTTGACCTTCTGCTGCTATACAGGAACCATCACCAATTTTAACAAATTTTGGTTCATTGAAGTAGATCAGATCTTCGAATTTATGCTTTTCATTGCACACATGATCACTGGCACCCGAATCCAAATACCATTTATCTTCCATAACTCCTATACCATTAATGAAAGCTGTACTGATGAAAGCATTTCTATCATGGCTAGTTTGCGAACGATCTTTCCTTTTTTTGAACCAACAATCTCTCAGCAGATGTCCACGCTTCTTACAGTAATGGCATGATGGCACTTCAAAATGTTTTCTGGTTGCTACATTCTTTTTACAAAATTTTTGGATGTGGCCGGGGATATTATAATTGACACAATATCCAGAACTTTTCTTCATTTGAGATGTTGCCAATGCCACACCCTCATCTTCTCTGGCATTTTCTCGGTTTTTAATACAGTAGTAGTCGACTGGTGAGATATAACAATGATTTTAAATCACTATTCACAGAATCCCATGCACTTTGGAAATACACGAATTCTTTTGGCAACATCATAAGCACTTTAGTGATTATCATGGATTCAGGAATACTCTCGCCTGCCGATTTCATTTCATACACTAACTTCTTCAGTTTTGTGATGTTCGTAGACATGGATTCTGAATTATCGTAGTTGAAAGAATAAAATTTTTGTTGTAGCAAAGTGAATGAGTTTCTAGTTTTGTGAACATTTCTGCAGATGATGAACAATGAACAAGTAGAGATAATACTTGTTCGGATATATTGGTCACGATCACTCTCTGAGCATTCAGATCATTTTTCAGCCAGGTTTCGATTTCTTTCTTCTTTTTTGGATCAGTTGGTTTCATAGTTCTACCTACTGCAACGTCGTATTTTCCAGTACTTTTCAGTATTATATCAGCTTGAAACCGCCAAGTCTTATAATTGCTTTTACCTACCAGTTTAATTATTTTGGATATGCTGCAATCATCCATGTTGGAAAAAACCTTTTCAAACTGTTTTAAGCTGATTTCTTCGTAGAATAACTTTTCAGATACTTCCAACAGAGTTAGCTTCTGGGCCCATAACCTGTTGTAATTTCAGTGAAAACGACAGAAAGAAAATTACTTTATTTTTGGCTTTTTTACAATGACTGTTTTTTCAATAACATGACATATCTATAGTAATATGTTCAACGGTAAATAGATCAAAATAATAAATATGAAATAATAATTCATTTCAACAGTTTCCTAATTGTATAATTGTTCTAGGTGCTGCCGATAAAAACAAAATTTCAAAAACCAAAAAGGAGACAGAGGGGTCGATCCAGCTTTGGCTGCGGAGGGCAGGCGACCGCATGTTATGCGCAAAAAATAAAAAAAAACTGTAAATAATAGTATAGGTAATAAAAAATTATAGTTGTTTTTCTTGGATTTATTTCAAACCCAGCAAACAGCTATAGTGGTCTATTTTATTTTTATTTCTCTATTAATGCATTATATTTCGAAATAGACCATTAATGACATCTTTTTAAGTTCGCTTCAGATTTGTTTTCTATTTTTCATTCTATTCTCCTTTCTTTGGAGACGAAAAAATATTGTTATGAACTCTTATACTAAAATGCTATTAATGATCTGGAACTTCAACACGCTCGCTACGCTCTCGATCATTATAATATGGCATTTACTAAGTGGAGTGCTATAGATTAACGATGCAGAAAAACTCAAAGTCTTCTCCCCAATTTAATATAACAATCCAATGTTATGTAACGGTAGAATGGTCGAAAACTATCGATCAGTTAAGCAGTATCATAGTAGTAAGTACATGCTTCGAACCTATATGGGTTAGTCATCATCAGATAAGTTCAAATTGTGGAGAGGAAAAATTGTTGTGTAGAAAATTTAATAAAAATATAAATTTGTCACATGTTCCCACTAGGGGATATGCCGGCACAAAAAACATGTGTTTTTATTTTCAAAATAAATTTAAATTTATTTTGAACATGTGGTGACCCATTTTTATTAAATTTTCTATTATAACAAATTTTCCTCCCCATAATTTAAACTTTGCTGAAGATGGATCTATATAGGTTCGAAACATATGTACTATAATGATACTGCTTACCTAAGTGATCGATAGTTTTTGATCGTTCTACCATTACATAACATCGGATTGTTATATTGAATTGTGGAGATGACTGAGTTATTCTGCATCGTAAATTAATATACTGGTTCATCAAACAACTATAATGGACATGAGAAAGTCGTCTTTGAGATGTCCAGAATTGGTTCGATTTTGGTCCATTGTGGACTTGAATTGGACATGAAACGGATGTCTTAAAGATGTACTGATTTGTAACAACGGACGTCTTAAAGACGTCTTGAAGACGCCTTGAAGACGCATTCACAAAGTTACTGAACGTCTTTGAGATGTCCCGAATGTTTTTTGTGGATTTCTTAAAGATATCTTTAGGACGTCTCTGTGCTGTCTGGGTACTTGATTTGTTCTGTAATACACTTGCAATACGCTGCCTTTCATGATGATTCGGCCATACAATGGTGTTATGCCTCAACTGACAAATTCGGTTCACCATGTCAAAAAAAATTGTATGACCTGTTCCAGCAGCTAAGTCAAATCTATCTCCTGCTGCAACAAAACTTTCTGGCTTTGCTAATATCCATATTGCAAACAGCAGTTTTTTCTCCACAAGGATATTATGCTCTAATCTTTCTTGGCCTCTTGATACTTGATTTAAGAGAAATTAAAAAATACATCAAAGTCACTTTTAAAGATCCATACTTATTAGGTACCAAAATACCTGCAAAGTTGTTCGACTCATCCTAAAGTGACACCAAAAATATACTGGGGAATGATTTCTTCATAATAATTTTTGTTTCGTGGGGGCATCTCCCTAGGATTGGGAACAATATTAACAGGCTGGATTAGTTGTTCTACAGCCACGACTACCCCATTGAAATTAATGTCGTCTTGAAGGGCTTCCTCAACAATTTGCCGCAGTAACCCATTAACCATTTTTCTGAATTTGACTACATAAAACATAAATGAGGTTATTATTATGATTTTTGACATTTGCAATAATTTGCATCCGCTGTAAGTTAGCCACGCATTCAGCAGAAACCAACACGCTACTAACAGCGGCCACAACATGTTGAGTTGCGAAACATAGCCGCTGGGGACCGCCTGAATGTACCCAATGTAAATACCGTTTGAAAGTCAAAATAGTAGTGACTGAATCAAAAATTTCGCAGTGCAATATTATTGACTATTAATGATGTTATTTTTTTGTATTTTTGTGTATTTCATATTATTCTCCTAAATAAGTTGACCATAATCCGTTTTTGTGTGGACTAAATTCAGAGAGATGAACACAATATTTCATTTATGTCTTGTACCGAAAGTGAGTACCTACTACTTAAAATCTGTAAAATATATTTGGAACCAATTTGGAACTTACATTGTATTTCTTAACTTGCCAT
This sequence comes from Chrysolina americana, assembly GCA_958502065.1. Taxonomy (NCBI): domain Eukaryota; kingdom Metazoa; phylum Arthropoda; class Insecta; order Coleoptera; family Chrysomelidae; genus Chrysolina; species Chrysolina americana. Next base: position 21,994,830 of record OY293419.1, on the reverse strand, counting down.
GCTCTGATAAACATGGCAAATTTTTTTTCAAATCGATTCAATCAACTGGGTGCGTGTTGTTATACCCTACTATATCTTTAAATATTCCATAAGTTCAAGTTGCGAAAGTTCGTGACAAAGTAAAAAAAATCACCACTTTTACTGAATTCTATCAGTTTTGCATATCGTCAGCTGAGTATTAAATTGTTCTATCTCCACTTTTGGCCAAAATCGAGATGAGCACACCAAAAAATTTATAAAAATTAGCTTGTTCTATATCCCATACAATCGTTAATATCAGAAGTTCAAACAAAAAGATCTCGCTGAACTTTTATGCTATATCCCCAATGGTTTTCAATTTTATAAAAATAGTATTGTTCTAAATCCTCGAATGGATTTGATGTATGCTACGTCCACCCTTTATATTTGAAGTCGGTACTATACTGTTCTATATCCTTTCACCTAATTAAGAAAATGGAAAGTTTCTCAATATTATATTGTTCTATATCCAGTTCGCCTTTACTGTATACACATGGTTATTTACTATTCGACATTATTGTGTAAACTGAGTTAGAAACATTCATAACAATATATCGCTTTTATTGAAAATGGAAAATGGACAAAAATGCTGTGGAATAATTGTTGAGGGAAAGTTGGAAAATACTGAAAGGTACGTGTGAAAGCCATTTCTAACCTCAAATATTTCTTTCCACGGGTTCATAATGTTCTGCATTACAGGCTCAGTTGTGCAAATGAAGAAAAAACTAGTGTTAATAGTTCTCCACCTCCTGGAAAACCTTCTTCCTGTAGGAGTGATGTCTGGGAGTAAGTTCAGATGATTATCACAACCAGGAATTGAATAAATTTTCAAATTTTTTACTTTTTACAGTTCACTGGCTCACATCATAACGGATAGGAGTTCTGACACGAAAAATCAACCTGTTGCTCTTTCAGTTGATTCATCAAGGTAAGCACAGTTATGAGAGATTTTAAAGAAACCCACTTAAAAAATTATTTCAGTGCATCCCAGGGTGAAATTCGTCCTGTCGAATCATCGCAACCCCATATGATCATTTTGGAAATCACAGACATTGATGAAGTGGGTAAGGAAAATACCAAAGCTGTCCAAGAAGAAGAATCTAATATATTACTACTCGAAAACTCTGAGGAGAATAAGGAGAATGTTGAGAATGACGGAAACATCGGGGAAAATAACAATGAAAACGGAGTTGGGAAAATAAAAAACTTGAGAAAAAGGCAGAGATATACTAATAATTGGAAACAGAATAAAAGAAGACAAAAATGTCATCATGGACAGGAATATATTAACAGAAAAGGAAATGTAGTACCGGAAAAAATGTGCAAAAAAGACGTCCTGCAAAAGTCAAGCTTGTAACTTCAAGTGCAACATTAAAATCACAGAACAGGAGAGAAATAACATAAATAGGAAGTTTTGGAGTCTCAAGGATGACAACAAAAATCACTTTTATGCAAAACATGTAAAGAGACCTCTGGCTGCCAGAAAGAGGACAAAAAACGAGTTGAGCAAAAAAGTATTTTCCTACCAATATTTCTTGTATGTGTCGGGTGTGAAAATAAGAGTTTATTTTTCCTCAATACTCTGAATATTAGTAAACAACGAATTTACTATCATTTTAAAAATGTCCAAGATCCAAAGACAAATATTCCGAGATCACCGCTCACTGGGAAACACACAAAAAAAATAATTTCAGAAGAAGACAAGGACATTGTGAGGAGACATATATCGTCTTTTCCTGCCGTAGAATCCCATTATTGTCGAGCTAATTCCACTAAGACATATTTGGACAGAAACCTGAACTTACAGAGAATGTATGATTTGTATAAAACAGACATTGAAAGACCTGTTAAATTATGCACTTACAGAATGATTTGCAACACTGAGTTCAATATCAGTTTCTTCAAACCCAAGAAGGATCTATGTGATAAGTGCCAAACTTTCAATGTGAACAAAAATCCAACTGAGCAGGAAATCAGTGCAACCAAGAGCATATAAAAAGAAAAAATATAGGAAAAGCGGAACGAGACCGTGATAGAATAGTTCATGTCAATGACGAAACCGTGGGAGTGATAACATTCGATATGCAAAATATATTATCCCTGCCAAAAGCAAACATCAGTAATTTTTTCTATAGAAGTAAGTTGACCTGCTACAATTTAACTGCTCATCTGGACAAGACGAAAGTAGTGTACAATGCAATATGGCATCTAGCAAATGCGTTAATAAAAATTTTGAAGAGTGTTATGAATGACAATCCTAAATTAGAGAGAATTATATTGTGGTCAGACAGCTGCGTCCCACAAAATAGAAACTCTATAATGTCGATTGCTTTACAACACTTCCTCAACTCACCTAATTCGAAAAATTTGAAGGTTATAGAGCAAAAATTCAGTGAACCAGGACATGGCACGGTACAGGAAATAGATTCGGCTCATAGTTGCATTGAACGATACACAAGGCATTTGGAAATCTGGAGTCCCTTGACTTTGATAAGGATTCTTCTGAAACTACCGAAAACATGGAAACTAAAATTCAAGGTTCTGCAAATGACACAGCAAGACTATAAAAATTATGAATTAATTTCGAAAACTTTCCAATACAATGTTATTCCATTCACTAAAGTTAAACATATTTTATATGAAAAGGATTACATATGGAACCTTTCCTTCAGAGAATGTTTGGAGGGTATATGCAAAGAAATAAAATTAGCTAAAAAAAAGAATAATCGTATTGAAGGAGACACATATTTTCCTGTAGCTTTGCAAGGTGTCAACTCCTACCCTGTTCTTTCGAACAAAAAAAAGAAGATTTAACAGAAATGATGGCTCAACTTCCTGAAGAAGAGAGGGAATTATATAAACAAATAATTTCTTTGTCAACGACGAATTCGGGAAAACTAACACCCTCATCAAAGCAGAAAACCACTTGCACATCTAGACCTGCAAAAACTTCGAAAAATAGAACCATGCCATCCAAAAAAAGCCAAGAAATAAATCATGTTATGATTTTATGGAGGCCTGAATATTACACATGGAATGCACTTACTAAATACAACACTTGATTGCACATCCTTACACTTGCTTTCACCGTACTGATGAGATCCTTAAGATCGAAACACGTGTCTACGGTTGCATTCTCACTAGAGGGCTTAGTCCAATAAAATGTTCCTTCTTGTTATTCACAACTTCCCTCGAGATCATATTCCTGTTTCATTTATATTCCTGGACTCGGATGTCACGCAGGTAGCTATAGCTGCCTCCGTGGCGACGTCGTTTCTTGCCTTGTAAACACGAGGTGTTCCGACTGAAGCCACAAATGTGCGATTGGCTTCCTGTTTGTTGACTCCGTTCGTTTGTTGTTTCACCTGCAATCAAGTGTTGCACATCCTTACACTTGCTTTCACCGTACTGATGAGATCCTTAAGATCGAAACACGTGTCTACGGTTGCATTCTCACTAGAGGGCTTAGTCCAATAAAATGTTCCTTCTTGTTATTCACAACTTCCCTCGAGATCATATTCCTGTTTCATATATATATATATATATATATATATATAGAGAAAAGGGTAGTCTTGTTTGCTGACTAGTTAGGAAATGAGTTTTTTAATATTTGGGATATGCAGCAGGCCAATAAGGGTACTCTTATACACTTGTTCCAAGCTTTCAATAACTTTTTATTATCATCTTCAGGGAAACTACAAATATGTAAAGACAACTATGAGAATTAAGCCAACGAAAAACGTGGAATAACTTACACTGTTTCGAGGTTACATGGCGTATATTGGCGTATATGTTAAAAATAATCATGAAATATGGACAGCACTGGGAGTAAAACATCATTGATAACAACCAAGAGTAACGTGGATGCACACTCATTACTGATGATACATTATGACATGGATTTTAAAAATTGTTAAAATTCTATAAAAGCACGTGTTCTCCTTGAAGAGGCAAACAACCGCGGCGAGTAATTTTATTCGACTGACTAGCCAAGACCACTGACAAATGACATGAGACAATTGATACATGATATATGACAGGTGACATGAGCCACACGGAATCTTAATCATGGGGAGTGACTGTCACTGAGAGTTTGCGTGTAGGTATCGGTTGGTGTGGGTCTGTTTCCTGTGTACTGTGTGGGTGAATGAGTTATTGGATTTCGTGATGAGAACGTCCAGGAAAGCTAGGGTGTTGTTCATTTCGGTCTCCATTGTAAATTTCATGTTGGGATGGATAACGTTTAGGTGATCTAAGAATGTGTTTAAGATTTCGTAACCATGAGGCCATATGACGAAAATGTCGTCAACGTATCTGAACCAGCAAGTAGGCTTGTGGTCAAATGCTTCTACAGCCCTGGTTTCGAAGTCTTCCATGAAAAGGTTTGCAAGGACTGGAGAAAGGGGATAACCCATGGGAGCACCTTTAACTTATTTGTAGTAAGTTCCTTGGAAGAGGAAGTACGTGTTGTTCATACAGTGACTGATGAGGTCCAGGGTATCTTTTGGAATTCTGTGTTTAGTTTTAAGGATTTCTAGCGTGTCCGTTAGGGGAATGTTTGTGAAGAGGGAGACAACATAGAAGCTCACTAGGATATCGGTGTTCTGGATTCTATAGGATTTGAGAAGGTCTAAGAAGTGGAATGAATTTTTCACGTAGGATGAAGCTTCTTCTGCTCGTGGCTGAAGAGTACTCGCTAGATACTTGGCGAGGTTCTGGGTTGGTGATCCAAAGGCAGTGACGATAGGTTGGAGTGGGATATCAGGCTTGTGTATTTTTGGTAGTCCGTAGATACGAGGGGTGCGTGATGACTTCTCTCTAGGGATTGTGGCTTTCTTGGTTTCGGCTGGTAGTTTAGAATTATTGATCAGATTTTTGGTCTTCTTTTCGAGAGAAAGGTCATCACGCACCCCTCGTATCTACGGACTACCAAAAATACACAAGCCTGATATCCCACTCCGATCTATCGTCAGTGCCTTTGGATCACCAACCCAGAACCTCGCCAAGTATCTAGCGAGTACTCTTCAGCCACGAGCAGAAGAAGCTTCATCCTACGTGAAAAATTCATTCCACTTCTTAGACCTTCTCAAATCCTATAGAATCCAGAACACCGATATCCTAGTGAGCTTCGATGCTCAGATAGCACACAATATCCCCAGGAACTCCCAATTTGATCATCTATCTCTTCCAGAGGAGATTCCGAATTTTTGTCCTACAAATGTCCGTGGGACATCATAAAAACTCCTAATTGGAAACATAGGACATCCCAAATCAGTGTTCGAACCATGACCCTTGGACCTCCCAGCTTGTCCCCCAGGACATTCTCAAATGCTGTCTAGATGATATCCCTAGAATATCCTCATTTGATCATGATTGATCATGGTAGGACGTCCCCAGTAACATTTTATCATTATGTCCTCAGGACTTCTCATTACATACATCCTGAGAACATCGCTACATTATCTCCATCGTTTCCGTAGGATATCATTAGTTTTCAGATGATGGATCTCTCGGAAACAAATCGAAAATACTAGCTCAAAGGAGTAGATCTTTGCTAGCTCTCTTCACTTCATATTATTATATAGGTATACATTTCAGTCCACCATTTCTTAGGTGGGGTGGGACTCCGTGTACTGTGGAATTCTTTGTTGCCTCTGTTTATCACTCTTATCCTCCTGTGACCTGTGATCCTTGTCGAAAAAACCTACTCAAATACAGCATGAGTTATAAAACGAACGATTTGTATTTTTAACGCTTTGTTTACCCCTTATATGAAATAAATTTGGTGATTTTTGTTATGCAAACACTTTGCTGGTGGCATCCTACTTTCAAACAGTAATTCTAATGAACAAAGATGAACTGATTACCACTACGTATGTGAAACAGAGACAATAGACAATACATATTTGTATCCACAAGAATTGTTTGGATGGCACAACTGCGCGCAGCTAACCTAACCTAATCTTAAAAATCTGTAGCGTCGTTCGCGGGAGAATCGGATAGTTCATAGTTTCGTTGCATCGTCTAGTTTTATATTTGATGTGTTGAGTTCGATTATTTGAATTTTTGTGACTTACGTAAGTTGAATTTATAGCATTGAATATGTCCAAGAGAAAAGTAGATAAGGCATTCCTAATGAGAACTAAACGCGCGACAGACAAACTTCTCCGCATTGACAATATCGAAACACAACCCTATACTTCATGTAATATCGAACAAACATCAAGTATTGCGATTGACACAGCTATTTATAATGATAATAATGATGAATTGAATGACTTGAGTAATGACAATTTGGATTTCACTGATTATTCAGGTGATTTAGATTCATACCTACCACACCGCGGAGAAAGTAACCAGAATCACTTTCCTGTTGAAGAGTCCCTTAATGAATGTAACGAGGAAAATAACATTCAAGAGTAGTTGTGTCATTGGTCTCAAGATAATAACGTTTCTCATTCTGCACTCAGTGCTTTGTTGAAGGTTTTGAAGCCACATCTTCCCACTCTCCCTCTTGATGCAAGAACTCTTCTCTCAACACCGAGAAAAAAAATTGTCAAAAAACATATTTCTCCCGGGCAGTATTATCATTAAGGACTGGAAAGGGGTTTGAAATATTTACTAACAAATATCAAAGATTTTAATAAAATCACAAATAATATGTGTAAAGTTCTAGTGAACATTGATGGGTTACCCCTCAATAAGAGTTCTGGTAGCCAATTATATCCGATTTTAATTTCATTATATTCATATCGTCATTTAGTTGCTCTCGTTGGGGTATATCATGGACATAAAAAACCACATAACTCGAATTTATTTTTAAAAGATTTTGTTGAAGAGGCTACATTATTGACTCAAAATGGTTTCATTTTTAAAGATGTCAACTTTACATTTGCTATTGAAGGATTTGTATGTGACGTCCCCGCAAAATCTTTTGTCAAATGCATAAAGTCTCACACTGTTTTTTTTCTTGTTCTAAATGTGATCAAGAGGGAGAATATATGAACAATAGGGTTTGCTTCCCCATGTGTCCCACGGCTAAGGATCGTACAGAAGAGGACTTTTTGAAACAGCCAGAACATCACACAGGAACAAGTATCTTAGAAAACCTTCCTAACTTTGCTATGATTTCTTCCTTTCCTTTGAACTATATGCATCTCATTTGTCTAGGTGTTATGAAAAAACTGTTAGTGGGATTATGGTGTAATGGAAAACCACCTTACAAATTATCTTTTCGTCACATTGAAAGATTATCTGAAAATTTAGTATCACAATCCCATAATATACCTTTAGAGTTTTGTCGAAAGCCTAGGACCATCTTTGAGGCTAAGCAGTGGAAGGCTACAGAATTCCGACAGTTTCTTTTTTATACTGGTTGTGTATTTTCGAAAACTATTATACCTAAAGACAGTTATTTGAATTTTTTGACGCTCCATGCATCTGTAACAATTTTAGGGAATCCAAAATCTACCTCAGATCAAATAGAGTATGCCAATTCTCCCATGGAATATTTCGTAAAGACATTCATTACAATATATGGAAAGGAATTTGTATCTCACAATGTTCATAATGTTACGAGATTGATAAAAGCCCCCTAGCTGCGCCGCTGAGTCCATTCCGCGGACGCCTCATCCATAATTAGTTCCAAGAAGTTTTTATTTGGATGGATCGTTTTCTGTAATGCATGAATAGACTAGATAACGGAGCTGCCGCGTCATCGCTCAATTCCTGGAAATGTGTAGAAGTTCTCCGTTTTGAGTATTCTCGAATCTTCGCGTTTAATCCAGTCTACTCGATGAGCACCTATATAAACGGAGACGTTTAACTGGGAAGGAAGTTTTTATGAAGAGAATTATTTAGGAAGATTAGAAAGTGATAATAAGCAGAAGTGTTTGGAATATTTAGCTAGTTGTATTGTTGTATAGATAGATCTAAGTGTTTTATTAGTCAGTGAAGTGTTGAATGTTTGTTTATAGTGAAGTTAGAAAATAAACAATTTAGTAGTGTGCTCGGCCTATTATTTAGCAAAACGTAACAATAATCTTTTGCATTTATCAGGGGATGTGAAAAAATATGGATGTTTGGATATGTTTAGTGCATTTCCATTTGAAAATTTCATGCAAGTATTATTGAAATTTATTCGAAAACCTCATAACCCAATACCCCAAATAGTTAAAAGATTTTGTGAAGCGGAAAAATCAAATAAAAATATTTTGAGTTCTAAACGAAAATATAAATTAACTAAAAGTGTACAGAGTGAGGGCCCACTTGTGGGAGGATGTGGTTCACCGCAATATTTAGAATATGAGTTTAAGAGTTCCATTATTAGAACTAGTCACCCCAATAATTATTGTGGATTGAGGGATGGTTCCATTATCGTGGTGAAAAATTTTGCTTCAAAAAATGATCAAGTGTTTGTGATTGGACAGAAATATAATAGGACTAATGATTTCTATCTGGAACCATGCCCATCTTCTTATTTCGGTATTTTTGAGGTTTCTGAATTGGGTGAAATGGAATGCTGGCCAGTAACAGAAATAAATATTAAATTTGTGAGCCTAACTTCATCAGAGTGTAATGTCTTTGTTCCCTTACTCCATAGTGAAACCTTAACAAATTAATTTTATGAGTGTTTTTCAAGCATGCAAAGCAGAATAATTTTTTGTGATACTAACTGACCAGTTCCTGAAAGTTAATAAGTTACATTTGCATGAAAACTACTTGGCATAGTTGATATACAGTGCTTTCGTAAAGCAGTACTTCGGATGTTTGGCTAAAAGATGATTTATTCGTAATTTTACGAAAATACTGTATTGAAGCATCATACTTAGCAAATTGAAAAAGGGTCACTAAGGTTTTTGACTTGTGCAGCTTCTGAGCTGTTCTGCATTTGTGAAACTGGAGTTAGTGATATATAACAAGAAATATATTTTTTTATTTGCTTGGGAAACATCTCACATTTATACATGATGAAGGTGCCATACGAGGCATCATTTGATACAGGTAAAATGTATTTTTTTTTGTTGAACTGTCACCTGTTATCTTTTTCTTAATGTTTGAATATTGGCAAATAAACAGTATAATTATTCTTATTATTATATTATTATTATTATTAGTCTACTTTGCTCATCTTCAATCCAAATAATACATTAAAAAAACTTAGTTGGGAGGTTGCACTTGGGCATGAATTCCATTGAATAGTTCAGTTTTTTGTTGTTGTCTGCTGCACCTACAACTTTTGTATGGGTTTCAACAAATTACACATTCTTGGAAAAATTATTTGATATTGTTTATTTGTTTCATGTGATGAAAGAAAATGTGGACAGTAATTATATTTATAAAGGACAACACTATAGAAGTAGTTCCGATCAATTGGCTGATCGGAGAAAAGGACGAGTTATGCTACTGGCCACCAAAAGGAAATATCAAATCTTTGATAATAAACAGTGCCCAACCTTCTGACTCCTGGGAGGTGTATGGAGTGAGATTTCCAAATAACAGAAAAAAAACATTTGGTAAGTTGTTTGAATAAAACTATATAACTTAACTATAACTTTATAAATAAAGTTTAATTTGAGAAGTGACTATATATAAATATATAAAGAAAAAAATGTAATGGGTATAAATTATTGGCTCTTTTAGCTTCTGACTTTGCAACTGTTATGTTTCTGCTCAATTGCTTTTGAAGACAAACCCTCTTATGGAATTATTTCAGATAATTTTCTGAAGGCTCGCGGTGCATGTAATGCACTGGCAGAGGACTTCGAAATTGTGTCCGATGAAGAAACAGAAAAAAGATAAAGAAAAAAGAAAAACTTCAGTAGCAGTGAAGAAGGAGAAGAAGAAGAAAACCAAGCTAAGACTTCTTTACCACCACCTCCACCTCTGCCCAAGAATTTAATGGGTAAGATACATTTTTCATTTTATGCATTACTCAAACAATATATTTTGTGAAGGTTGAGCCAATAGGAAGCATTCGTTTTACTGATCTAATTTTATTGATGGAACCTTCTCACTTTCTGTGACATAATTTTATAGCCTCAAAAAAATGGAATAACCTGATTCTTTACCTTAGAAAAAATTTAAATATTTCAAAACTGAAATGTATGGATAAGGGGGTGGTAGATGAAAAAATTTAAAGAAAACCTGAGAAGATAAACAAAACTGTAAACGGAACGAAATCAATATATATAGAAACCTAAAATAAAATTATTAATGGTTGAATCGGGAATAAAATCTTAAGTAGAATTTCAAACAGAGTTTCATCATGATGTTCCAATTGTGTGCATTTAATGTAAACACTTCAGTTCATTTAAAATATTTTTATTTCAACTTTTTCGTTTCAGGTTTTCTTTGAATTTTTTTTTGCCCTCTTATTTTCTCATTTTTTTAACATTACTTTGAGGATTAAAATAATTTTACCTTCAGACAATGGGCATTCAAACCTGTACCATTCATCACTCAACATAATCCCATCATTTTTTAAATAACGACACTTTACCCCATATTGATTCAATTGAATGAAAAACCTCTTCAAAATCCTTTCAGAAATATTTATTTCGAATCTATAATTATGAGAACAGAGTCCTAATACCAGTTTTATTTTCTTGCACAGATCCAATGCAAAAAATCAACATGAAGAGTTTGAAAACAAGAGTGGAAACACCGGAACCAATGGTTAACATGTGTAACCGTACTCCAACATCCACCTTTCCTTCATTAGGGAATTCGCAAAATAGTTCTGCAGCAACTCCGACCACTTCTCAAAATGGTATGATGAATTATTTTTGTACTGAAACATTATTTCTGATACCCATTTTTCTCCCCATTAGATTCACGAGTACTAAGCCAACTAGTGTCAATAAACAATAAATTGGACAATTTGGCAAAAGATATATTATATATAATAGAAAAACAAGACAGAGCAAGTATACTAATTGAAGAAGATGGGGAAGCAGTAGATCAAGACTTTTCTTTGAAAACCATAGATGAAATTAAAAACTTTGAATTAAAGGTTCAAAACAAGGAATATTATTCAAAATTTGTGAGTAAAAAATTTATTCATCCACTGTGTCCAATTAAATTGAATTAATTAATGTTAATTACAGGTGCATTATATTTCTTTACTGGGTGGAAATGGTAATTGGGATTCAGTCAAGAGAGCAATGGAAAGATGCTTCACTGATGACATAGCCCAGCTATTCAGCTGGTATGGCATGAAGGGAAAAAAGTCATTTGGTTCCCTGAAATTTGCCAAAGCAGTTATTGGTAAATATAACTTAATCAAGTTTGTTGTTCGGGTTATTTTGGTAGAGAGAAGAACTATTTGTTCCATTGTTCTTCTGATTGATATTGGCAAAATTGGACTCTGAATAACAATTTTGGGATGAAAAGTTTCCCTACATGAATTTTTGTAATTTGGGAGATTCATGAAGAATCCTGAAAACTATTAAAGAATTGATACTTCCTAATTAATTCAATATTTAGTTTTGCCAATGTCAAATTCTGTTCTGTCTAGTTGAAAATGAAAATATTCCCAAATATTTTATCGCCTGGCTGTATACCAGTTTGTTGATTGTAGTGGAAATGTAATATACTTTTCCAAATACAAAAATAATGAGAGTACTATCAAAACTGTCTCTTCAATATCCGAACCCTTGCTTCTCAACATATGCTAGTAGTTGAAATTTGAATCACCTGAGAGTAGAAATGTTTGACAGTACTATAATGAATCTGCAAATTAGTACCAAAGTCAGCTAGTATGAAATGTGTTAATATTTGTATCAAAGAAACACCTTGTGAAACTACTTCACTATTATTTTTTCAGTATCTTTGAAAAATCTAAATTCTCACAAGATACAAATGAAAAATGTTGAAACATCAAGTTTAACACCATCTCCTAGGTTTTGTCCTTGATAAATTTGCTTTTTCTTAACTCTTCCCAGTTGCAAATGATATGTGTAAAATTAACAGTATGAGGTGATTTTTAGTGAATTGGAGTAGTATATGAAAGTCTATTTTGTTGTCACCTTTTCCATTATTAAGGGAACTAATTTTCTGATTTTGCCGAAACAGGTTTGAAAAATTTCCAGTTTACTGAATTTGTCTTTTTTTCAATCTAATAATCATCTGCCGACACTTAATCCAGAAATCATGGTGTATAGAGATGTCTAGTCAACCATGCAGGCAATAAAAAGAAATAAAAAATATTGGAAAATATGTGTGCATATTTGTACAGAGAATTCAAAATTATTTTTATTTCAGAAGGAATCAAGAAGAATTAAAAAAAAGAAACTGATGCAAATCTGGAAAAATCAATAAAGAGTTGGCCACGTCATGCTAAAGAAAGATCTAAGAAGAAGTCCAATTGTTAGCTAATATTTATTTCAAAGGTATTTCAAGAGGAAGTTTTATTTATTTTGTTGCAATATTGCTACATTATTCCAAAGAAAGAGCTAAGAAGAAGAACCTGATAATTGTTAGCGAATCTTTAACGATATTTTAAGAGAAATATATTATTTATTTTGTTGCCATATATATATATTGTCACAATATATCATTTCTTGCAAATGTTTTCTTTCATTTAATCCTTATTCATTCTCAATCAGCCTCTCCCACAAAATGGACTGATTCTGACGACTTGATATTGTACAAATACATTTTTTATGAAGGTTCTGTAATGTAGAAACGTGGATTGGATGTCCCTGTTTGTATTTTGATCATTTATCAGTGATTCGGACAGAAGAATGTATACCTTTTTAAAGTAAAATTAAACTTCACAAAATGATTCTATATGAACCCATTTGGGACACTAAAATTTTTAAATTCATTCTTTTTCGAACTATTACACCACACACATTCCCTTTCACATAGTAATTTTTTTACAAACAACTTTATTTTTTCTAAGAATTCTGCATTCTTTTCAGAATGAAAAATAAATGAACGAATTATCTTTCTTGAAACAGATGATGGTTGAAATCAATTAAGTGATAGAGAATATGTGGTGTGATGGTCTGATGAAAGATGCATTTTATGTGTTTTTATCTTTGAAGGATCATATTTTTCAAAGTAATCGAGACTGACAAGGATTTTTTATTTTTAAGCTTTCATAGGAATAACCTACCACATGCAACAAACAAAATTTGTGATCTGCGGGTTATCCATAAACTGCATGTTTACCCATAACAATAATCGTGAGATGTCCTAGGGACATCATTCTCAAGTCCCTTGATCATCCTGCTTTTGTACACAGGATATCTCACGGTTGTCATGAGACATCCTGAGGACATCATTATGAGAGTGTCTTAATATTTTCATCTCCCAGGGACAAGTTTGGGATACCAATAAAAATCCTAGTGATGTCCCAATCATGTAGAAATTGATCCTAGTTATGACCTAGTGATATCCCTCATTCATCCCACTAACTTGCATGGGACATCCTGAGGACATCATAATAAAGCGGAGTTTGGTAACATTTTCATCTCCTAGGAACGTCCTTCGGACAATTTTGGAAACTCCCTTATTGGTCCGAATATGGTCATCGTGCTATCTGGGTTGTCTCCCTCTTCACAAACATTCCCCTAACGGACACGCTAGAAATCCTTAACACAGAATTCCAAAAGACACCCTGGACCTCATCAGTCACTGTATGAACAACACGCTTCCTCTTCCAAGGAACTTACTACAAAAAAGTTAAAGGTGCTCCCATGGGTTTCCCCCTTTCTCCAGTCCTTGCAAACCTTTTCATGGAAGACTTCGAAATCAGGGCTGTAGAAGCATTTGACCACAAGCCTACTTGCTGGTTCAGATACGTTGACGACATTTTCGTCATATGGCCTCATGGTTACGAAATCTCAAACACATTCTTAGATCACCTAAACGATATCCATCCCAACATGAAATTTACAATGGAGACCGAAATGAACAACTCCCAAGCTTTCCTGGACGTTCTCATCACGAAATCCAATAACTCATTCACCCACACAGTACACAGGAAACAGACCCACACCAACCGATACCTACACGCAAACTCTCATCACCATCCAGCACAAACAAACTCCGTATTGAACTCCCTGATATACAGATCAATTCAGCGTACCGACAACCAGAATAGACCACAAGAGCTGGACAAACTGAAATCAGCCTTACTCCAAAATGGTTACAACAATTCGCTAATCGACAAGTCTGTTTAATACTTGTTTTGTAATAAAACTAGAGATTACTTAAACAGTATTATATTCAAAATATCTAAAGAAATCTCAAGGGCTTGACATGCCAGCCATCTTGGTAGTTCGTAACAACAACTGCCCCTTGTCACATAGGCCAACTGTCGATCCTAAGCAATTACATGTCATTGGTGGTTGTCTAACCTACAGGGCCTACCAGCTAGAATATATTAAACATCTCTCCCCTTAGAGATCTAACCTAATTGGTTTTTTAACAACCCTGCCAGACCTAGTTTTAACGTGATTATTATTATTGTTATCATCAGGTTGATTAGGGAGCAATGATGTTTTTCTAAACTCACTTTCAATTTTTTTCTTATTCAAATTCTGAGCACTGGCAAAATTATCAGTTTGATTCGTCTGAGAATTATGATTATCTTGAGTAATAATATCATCATCATGATCATATGATTTTACATAGTCATTATTAGATGGTTTCAGATCAATTCTATTTCTTCTGATAATGTTCCCAGTGTTATCTAACACATTATATGATCTTGGAGCCCTATTTTCATTAACAATTTTTGCAGGTTCCCACGTTTTATTCACATGATTATAAAGTGTAACATTTTCATTATTTTCTAATGCCTTATGACTTTTAGAATTCTTATCATAATTATTTTTACTAGTTTTTTGTTTAAACTCCAATTTTTTGTCAACATTTTCACACAACTTTGGCTGTAACAATTTATGTGCAATTGGAACCTTAGCCTTACATATTCTACTATTCAGTAACTGAGAAGGGGAATAGTCCATGTTTTTTAATGGACTATTTCTATAATTAAACAAAGCAGAATATATATCTTTACCTTCTTCCATTGATTTTTTTAGCAAATTTTTCCCAATTGACACAGCTTTTTCGGCTAGACCATTCGACCTAGGGTAAAACGGACTACGAAACGAAAGGTTAAAGTTCCATTGCTTTGCAAATGCCTTACATTTTTCACTGTTAAAAGGAATATTATCTGCTACAAGTACATCCGGTGAGCCAAATCGAGAAAAAACAGATTTCATCTGTATAATAACTGAATCAGCACTTTTGTCCCTGATCGGTAACATTTCTAACCAATTTGAATATGCATCAAATAGCACAAGATAAGACTGCATACCATAAGTGAAAATATCTGCTCCAATTCGTTCCCAAGCTCGACATGGTAGGGGATATGACTTTAAAGGTTGTTTACACTGTTTTCTTGCATATTTTTCACAGATCCGGCAAGATTTTATGAAAGATTCAATGTCTGAAGATTGCCCTGGCCAATAAAAAATTG
This sequence comes from Chrysolina americana, assembly GCA_958502065.1. NCBI lineage: Eukaryota > Metazoa > Arthropoda > Insecta > Coleoptera > Chrysomelidae > Chrysolina > Chrysolina americana. The sequence continues at coordinate 21,979,316 of OY293419.1, read as the reverse complement.
TTCTTACTCGACCTTTTGTTTTTTCGATTCCTAAATGCCCTTCATGCAGAAGTTGAAGCATTCTGTTTCGTAATACAGTAGGGACTATAACTTTGTTGTCTAAAAATAATAAGCCTTCAGCAAGAAAAATTTTTTCTCTCAATTTATAATAAATTTTTACAATATCAGGAATTTTATGTTTTCTTCTGGGCCACCCTTCATTTAAATATTGAATTACAAGTTGTAACTGAGGATCTTTAAGAGTTTCTTCTTTAAATTCTTTTTTTCTCTCATCTGACATCGGAATATAAGTAACTAATGCATGGACTGCATATTGTATTTCACAATCTGATTCTTTTAATTGATCTATATTTAAATATGCTCTAGAAAGAGTATCAGAGATATACATTAATTTACCAGGCTTATATTGAACATTTAAACGGTAATTTAACAATTTTAAGCGCATTCGTTGAATCCTTGGTGATATTGATTGAAGATCCTTTTTAAAAATTGTTTCAAGTGGCTTATGGTCACTAAAAACTTTAATATCTAAGCCATAAATAAAGAGATGAAATTTTTGCACTCCGAACAAAATTGCCAATGTTTCCTTTTCAATCTGGGCATATTTTTGCTCAGTTTGAGTTAGGCTTCTAGAGGCAAAAGCCACAGGATGTCCTTCCTGGAACAAACATGCACCCAAACCATCCTTTGACGAATCTACTTCCAAAACAACCTCTTTTTCAGGGTCAAAAAATGTAAGCACTGGAGAATTAGTTAATAAAAACTTCAGTTGACTAATTGCTGACTTATGACTATCATTCCAATGCCATTGAACATCCTCTCTAGTCAAATTTCTTAATGGAGCAGTAATTTGTGAAAGATTAGGTATGAATTTGCCCACAAATTTCACCATACCCAAAAATCGTAACAGCTCAGTCTTATCTTGTCGATATTTCATGTCTAATATTGCCTTTATGTAGTTTCGGTTCACTGAAATCCCTTTTTTAGAAAAGATCTGACCTAAAAATTTAACACTGTGTTGTTTGAACTGTATTTTTTACTTATTAAATTTTACATTGTATTTAGTAGCTCTCTGTAAAACTAAACGTAAATTTTGATCATGCTCCTTTTCTGATAATCCCGTTACAATCAGGTCATCAAAATACAGCTCAACCCCATCAATGTCTCCAAATAACTCATAATTTTTCTTTTGGAAGACTTCTGGAGCCGAAGAAATTCCAAATGGCATTCTTAAAAATTTATATCTACCAAATGGGGTCCCAAAACTACATAAATCAGCACTTTTAGAATCAAGTTCGACTTGCCAATACCCATCACGCATATCTAGTACAGTGAAAAATTGTTTTCCAGACAATTTTGATGCTATTTCTTCCACAGAAGGTATTAAAAAATGCTCGCGTTTTATTGCATCGTTTAAATTTTTAGGATCTAGGCACAAGCGAAGATCTCCATTAGATTTTTCAACTATTACCAAGGCGTTAAGCCATTCTGTTGGTTTATCTAATTTTTGAATAATACCTTTGCTTTCTAGGTCATTTAACTTACTTTTAAGCCTCTCATGCAAAATTCTAGGTATTCTACGAATAGGTATGATTTTTGGTATAGCATCATTTTTTAATGAGATATGGTGAGTGGTTGGAAATCTCCCTAAGCCCTCAAACACACTAGGAAACTCATTTACTAGGTCATCAAGTGATTTTAAAGGATACTTTTTTGAATTCAATTCACTACATTCAATCTGATCTATCCTTTTGACTAAATTTAACCTAATGCAATCCTGAAGACCTAGCAAAGGCATTTGATGTTTAGCATCTACTACAGCAAACAACAATTTCACATCATTATCATTCACTCTGCATGGTAAGATTACTTTTCCTACAGTATTTAACTTAAACTTAGAACTACCATATGCAATCAAAGAAATTTCACTCTTGAATATTTCTATGTTTAACTCCAGAGATTTTATCACATGAATAGGTAATATACTAATTTCTGCGCCGGTATCTAGCTTAAAATCTATTTTCTTATTACCAATAAAAACTTGTTTAATCCACTGATTTTCTTTCTCTTGCCTAACCTCTTTTGCCACTGCACTAACATAAAACTCATTTTCACCTGTTTCTTCGTCACTGAAATCACTGCTTTCAGTATCTTCCTTCTTCATTTCGTTCACTTTTTTCTTGATCACTTTCTGGCTACTCTTCATTTTCTCTTCTTTTTGCCCATATTTGCACACATTGGCAAAATGATTTTTTCGACTGCATTTTGCACACGTTTTGTTGTACGCAGGACATGTTTCACTACGATGGATATAGCCACAATTATTGCATTTCTTGTTTGATGCTTTTACTGCACTTACGCTTGCTGTTTCGTTGTGCAATATTTTTGATTGGCTTTTGCTTACTTCCACTGCTCTGCATAACTCAATAGCCTTATCCAAAGTTAGTTCACTAATTCTCAATAATTTCTCCTGTGTATTTTTGTCAAGTATGCCCATCACTATGCGATCTCTTCTTTATTACTGTATTCTGTCGTCTTTACTGCTCTGCGTAACTCTGTTACAAAATTGTCAAAGGGCTGTCCCTCTTTTTGACTAACGCTATTGAATCTAAATCTCTCATAGATCACATTTTTCTTAGGGTTACAATGATTACCGAATTCTTCAAGCACTTTTTTCAGGGTCATCTCATTTTCTGGAATATCAAAGGTACTATACAATTCATGGCCTTCATCTCCAACAAAGTTTAATAAAACTGCAATCTTTTTCTTGTCACTCTCGCTTTCCAAACCAGTCGCCGTCAAGAACACCGTAAATTTCTGTTCAAATCTACGCCAATTTTCGGCTATGTTACCGTCCAAGGTCAAGGGTTCTGGTGGTCGTAAATATTTCCCCATCTTTCCTCTCGTTATTTTCGCTTTTCAGACGCGATTAGAAGGTTTTCACATCTGACACCATGTTTAATACTTGTTTTGTAATAAAACTAGAGATTACTTAAACAGTATTATATTCAAAATATCTAAAGAAATCTCAAGGGCTTGACATGCCAGCCATCTTGGTAGTTCGTAACAACAACTGCCCCTTGTCACATAGGCCAACTGTCGATCCTAAGCAATTACATGTCATTGGTGGTTGTCTAACCTACAGGGCCTACCAGCTAGAATATATTAAACAAAGTCTATCCGCCATCAACTGACCCGTCCTCCAAAAACGAATGATCCACTAGAGAGTATTCAGCCACACAAAGCTTTCCTACCATACATCAAAGGTGTGACAGACAAAATCAGTAATATCTTGAGAAAACACGAGATAAAAACAATATTCACGGCCAACAACCAAATATCTAAATTCCTCAGATCTCCCAAGGACACAATACCAAACGATTCTCAAGGTATATATGAAATACCATGTTCAGACTGCACCAGAACTTATATTGGCCAGACTAACAGACGAGTAACTTCCAGAGTCTACGAACACGAACTTGCTGTGCGTCAGGCATCTTCCACTTCCGCACTTTATAAACATCGAGAAGACACAGGTCACAAAATAGACTTCAAAAACACAAAAACAATTTCCACCGAGAAAACTCTGCAAACCAGGATCATCCGAGAAGCACTTGACATAGAGAAGCGCCCCAATTGCCTCAACACTCCCGACGACGGACGTAGACTTCCCAATACCTGGAAGCCTCTCATTGCACGCATCAACTCATTTCCCACCAACCAACGGGTAAACGGTGTAGACTACATGGCGTTTACCCTTAAAAGTTGTCGTTGGTGTACACCATCCCAGCTGTCTGGGCAACGTGCCACCGCGGCTTCAGCAGATATGTAGTAGGCTGACACAGGGAAACCTGGGCCGAATGGCGACCATTCTCGGCATGATCGGAGGCTCATGATTAATGGTACTGAGGGTGGAGGGGAGCCCCGAGTATCGGCTAGCTCGCCCCTCCGGCTGGTGTTGGCTTCTCAGGGGCAAGTGGTCCGCTAGGAGGACTGAGGGGATTTTGGGGGACCCATTCGTGCGCATGCATGATCCTTGGGTAGCGATGCTGTGACAGCTCCGGCAACAACTCGAGTTGAAAGTTAGAGTTATAGTGAAAACTATGTTAGCAATGAGCTAGAGAGATGCGGGTTGGTCCGGGGATGGTTACAGTCCCTTGCGTAACCTTTTCCTGTAATGATGAATTCACGGTTCCCGCATTGAAATCGTTAGCGATCATAGCTAGGACGCATAGCTAACACCCGGGGGAAGTCATAATGGGGGAAGAAGTCAGGCTCGCTAGAGCACATCAGCGTAAGCCCGCCCATCTTGCATGGGAGTTCGGGTGAAGCTGGTGGGGCCTGACCGGCCCCCCCGGTGCGGTCGTAACTATGACTCTCTTAAGATAGAGAAGCGCCCCAATTGCCTCAACACTCGCGACGACGGACGTAGACTTCCCAATACCTGGAAGCCTCTCATTGCACGCATCAACTCATTTCCCACCAACCCAGTTCCCGCACACAGCTCACTTAGCGCCAACCAAGTACCCGCACACAGCTCATCCAGCGCCAACTCAGTTCCCGCCCATAGTTCACCTCGCGCCAATACATTGCACACGGCCATTACAGCCATGTCCACTATAAATACAGTTCCTCAACCCACAATTCCTCAGTTCTCTCGAAGGAGTAGGCAGATTGAGACCTTAGAGAGAACCAGTGACGAGACATGGGGAGTAGGCAGATTGAGACCCCGACGTCAAGTCACAAAAACCTAACGTAATTATACCTGAGGAGTAGGCAGATTGAGACCTCAGCGTAGAATTACGTTTCAACCTTTCATAAATTTTCTTTCTTTTTCAGTTCTTGAAAATGGCTCCAAAATCGGAGCCGAAACGTCGAATTATATATTTTTATATATATATATATATATATATATATATATATATATATATATATATATATATATATATATATATATTGATATTTGCGTCTATACACCTATACACACCCACTTTCATACATACTACCTACGAACCCAGGCCAAATCCCACCAACTCAGACCCGCCTTCGGGCTTGACAACGTTTAGCTATGTTAAACTGTCAAGGACGGTCAGGAGGCTCATGGGACGAAATTTTGGGAGGGTCCAAAAAGGCGGTAAAATCATGATTTTTATACAGATTTAATTCCATCATCGACTGTGTAGGGGGCGCTTCTGCGGATCGTGTATATGGTATATAATGCATTGCATTTCACCGACTAATACCAACCCAAGATTTGGCAACCGCGCCGATTGAGTAGTAAGGCCATTTAAGCGTCGAATTTGGACCCTACTGTTAAAATATTGTAATTTTATATGTTTTGAGGATATCTATAGTTCAATGGAAATATGTAGAAGAAGCAGATTGTAATATTTTGCCCAATTCATTCAGGAATATGTTTCTACTAATACAAGTCGAACAATAATCTATTATCAAAAATGATTTTTTCATATTTCAGTTCATTTTTGAATTAACAGGATGAGAAAAAAAAAATATTTAACTTCATCGTCAGTAACTCATATGCAATACCTAATCAAAAGATAGAGAAAACCATTTTTTATGTCAATAAGTTATTGGATACTTGATAAAATACAAAACTTTGAAAAGTATAGTACATGCAACATTTTCGTGAAAATTTTATTTTGAATTGACAGGATATGATTCGAACGACTTTCGAACACATACTGATATTTGAGAAAACATTTCTGTAAACATCTTCCAATACTCATATGCAATCAAAAGATAGAGAACGCCATTTTTTCATGTCAGTAAGTTATTGAATATTTGATAATATTTTTCGTCTTGGGAACTTTTCCACTTACATCACTCGATACACAACAAATCTCAAATATTGGTAGGTGTATCACGCAAGTGATTTTCAAATTATAAGGTAATAATTTCGATATGTACCAAACATGCGTATTTGTTAATTATAAAATGGTAAAAAGAAGGTTCTCGGGCCCAATAACGTGGAAAAAATTACGACCTGAACGTTGAGACTTCCTATCTATTCTCAATATCTGTTGGTAGGTAGCGAAGTGGCCAGATGTCGGCCGTTGAAACTTCTATTGGCGCTTGGCCAGGTGAGAATCCTGAGTGAGAGAGAATGTTTTCCAATTTCATCGGAGTCGATAGGCGATTTGAATTGTCTAGATGCCAATCTCTACGTCTGGTGCTTCCTTTAAATGCGCACCGACCACCCGTGGAGGTGCTGTAGGTTTTCTGGGTTTTCCTAGAGCTGAAAAGTGAATACGCCTTAAAAAAATCGGTAAGTCGCTCCAGAGCGACACGGCAAATAATAATAGCCGTCCTCTACCAAACAGTCTATGCCTTTGGGTAGACTCTGTGAGTATTCATGAGGGAGTATTGTTATTATCATTATATTAATATTATAGTGGATAACATGCTATTTTATCGGTATTGGGCCCGGTAGTACAATCATTTAAGAGCAAAGAATAATAGAATCCCATTAAAAAAAACAGCTCTCAAGCAAAAGAATAAACTATGCTTCTAATGAAATCATATGGGAAATGATTAATTAGGTGATTGAAACTTGAATAACAATATACTCAAAAAGTGTGATGATCCGCAAAAAATTATTAAAAAGGAAGTGGCTGACGAATTCGCAACATACTTTTCGAGTATATGCAAAAACTTCTCTTGATGTTTTTTAGGGATCTGTTTTGGGCGTCTTAATTTTTCTCATTTTCATAAAATTTTGCTTTGAAGAAGATGATGTACTTGCATTGCATTCTTTGGAACCTTTGGTGTAGTAATCAATGTACCCCGACACCAAAACGCTATTTTTCCGACTCCACACGTGTTTCGGTTTGAATCTTTCTCGCCGGAAGATGGTCACTTGGTGAATGAAACACGTGTCGAGGTTATGAAATAGCAGTTTGGTGTCAGGAAAACATTCCAGTACACTTATTGAAGGAGATGAAAAAAGGCATACTCCGATGGGGGCACGCGACTTTAGCAACTTCTACATGAACATTTTTTTTTCAAATTAATCCCTTAGAATGGACTTAAAAATTATTAAAGAGAGATATTTCTATTCAGGTTCAACATACGTCCTTAATTCGACCGTTCCATTGCAACTTTTAGTTTTTTGCATTTATTTAATATTATCTACGAAACTTCTCTTACATAAAAAAATGTAAATTCGAGAAAAGCGTTTTGTACCACTAGCTTCATCATGCTACTAACTTTTAATCACTGAGTAATAAAAAAGTACATTTTACTTAGAAAGAAAAGCGTTTGAATTTTTTTTGATACAGAATTGATGTATTTCAGCATTTAGGATAGAAATTTATTTCAATTGATTTTTGTCAGTATTAAATCGATGCCACACTCATTGAACAAAAAATCATTGACCTACTGTATCTAACCAGAAGAGCATCGTCTCCATGAAAATATCTGAACTGAAGACAGATCAACATCCTTTCTAAAGTGTTCCAGAGAAGTAAGCGAGCTTGTGGAAAAAGCATTGCCGACAAGACGAATGTCTCTGTTATGGACTGAATCTAAAAGATTCAGTGAGTGTTAAGGGACTCCATAGAGGGAGTTTCAAAATTCAGAATCAAGATTTTATGGGCGGGTTTTTTTCAGGTCAAACTAAGTTACATTAACATGTATCCGCAAACACTTCGTTACAAATGTACAGAGCGTTGAAATTTTAAGATTTATTTATTTGTTTGATACCTCTCTCAGTTTTTAAGATATTGAGATCAAATTTGAAACATAGATTACGTTTCAGGGCTAACATCATCCAACATGCCAAGGAAGATATTTTTTCAGGGGTCAAGCGTTTTAGTAATGCTTTGCTGGTGTATTCTTATACATAAAATGAATTTTTTGTTTTCTTCACACATTTTTTTCTTTCGTAATTTATATGCATCTACGACCATAATAATTGAAATTCTTCAAACAATGAAACAATGAAAAATAAATTTAACTTAGTGGGCGTTGACTGCTATCTTCATTTTGATATTTAGGTTTCTTTGGAAGCATTTGACATTATTTGAAAGTTGGTTTGTGTCTGATCGTGTTTGATTCCTAATCGCCAGTTTCCCAACCAGAGAACTCTTGTAAATTCCCATCATCACGTTCGGAAATACGGTAGATTCCAGACTCCAAGGCACAATGCTGGCAGACCGCCATAAGCATGTAATTCAGTAATGAAAGAAGAGATTTTGAATGACAAGTAGCAAAAGATTTGGATGTTTCCCATTCAACTGTCTGGAAACACGTTATACCCATATTATATCCAGAGGTTTGCTTTCTCGAGATTTTCCACTGCGCTTGCAGTTTTTCAGACGGATACTGCACCAAGTAGGGTATCTGAATTTTCATCCAAACATGATCAGACAATCTGGACACCAAGAACAGTTTAGCGTAAACATATGGGTAGGAATAGTGGGGAGATACTTGAATTGAACCTTTAATTTCACCGCGAATTATGAATGGTTGCACATATTATTCATATACAGTGTTTTCCAATCGGAGGATTGGCAGAGCAAATCCAATTGCTTGGACTTCAACACGCTGGACTTTTTTTATGGGGACATGTAAAGGGCCTAGTTTATGGCGTAGAACCAGTGTCTTCCATCAAAGTTTCCACTGAACGAATTATTGAAGCCCTAAAACCCGTGAAAATCTCAAGAACGTGTGCGGCAGTCTATGAGAAGAAGATATAAAGAGGTCAAGGTTCGTTAGGTTTTTTTGGGTATTGTTAACAAAAACTCGCAATTTAGATTAAAAACCAAATTAATTTGTTTTCATTGTGATAATAGGTTCCCACTTTTTGTTTAATTTTAATTGAATGTAGCGAAATACAAAATATTATCAAAACTCTTTTCTCGATATATCGTGTGCAGATGTGTAAAAATTACACAAGACAAAATATGTCATTATTAAAACAAAAAATTCATATCGTATTTCAGAATCTGTCACAATAAAGTTTATGGGGCGAAACAGGGCTTTACCTCTGAATAAATATCTCACTGTAGATTCTTATAATTACGCACAAGATAAGAAGAACTCAAGTGAATGGAAAAAATCGAAAAATAACGCTTTTTAAAAGTTGGAAGAGTACGAAGCTGACACAATTTCGACAAAGATTTTCCTACACGACGTTCCCAATGTTTTGGATATATCCATGCAAAAAGCGTGGCAACACCGCCGGGTCTGTAAACGTTGGCAAAATGTCGGAAAATGTATATGATGGCTTGGAAAAGCGGTGAAATATGATGGTTGTGTGAACGTCTGATGTATAATACGAAATAATTTTTTTTCGCCTTTTATTACCCCTCTCGGTTGCCCTTGTTTTATTAGGTTGAAATAGATATAGAACACCAGAAATTTTGTTAAAATCATCAGTATTTCTAGGGGGTCTGAGGTTGCCTGCCATGATGTACTGGTCTGACAACGGCGGTCATATCTGTATATATATATATATATATATATATATATATATATATATATATATATATATATATATATATATATATATATATATATATATATATATATATATATATATATATATATATATATATATATATATATATATATATATATATATATATATATATATATATATATATATATATATGAAACTAAAAGTTCGGGTTGAACCTCTAGAATTTGTTGAAATTCGACGTTTCGGCTCCGATTTTGGAGCCATTTTCAAGAACTGAAATAGAAAGAAAATTAATGAAAGGATAATACGTAATTCTACGCTGAGGTCTCAATCTGCCTACTCCTCAGGTATAATTACGTTTTTGTTAGGTTTTTGTGACTTGACGTCGGGGTCTCAATCTGCCTACTCCCCATGTCTCGTCACTGGTTCTCTCTAAGGTCTCAATCTGCCTACTCCTTCGAGAGAACTGAGGAATTGTGGGTTGAGGAACTGTATTTATAGTGGACGTGGCTGTAATGGCCGTGTGCAATGTATTGGCGCGAGGTGAACTATGGGCGGGAACTGAATTGGCGCTAGATGAGCTGTGTGCGGGAACTTGGTTGGCGCTAAGTGAGCTGTGTGCGGGAACTGGGTTGGTGGGAAATGAGTTGATGCGTGCAATGAGAGGCTTCCAGGTATTGGGAAGTCCACGTCCGTCGTCGCGAGTGTTGAGGCAATTGGGGCGCTTCTCTATCTCAAGGGCTTCTCGGATGATCCTGGTTTGCAGAGTTTTCTCGGTGGAAATTGTTTTTGTGTTTTTGAAGTCTATTTTGTGACCTGTGTCTTCTCGATGTTTATAAAGTGCGGAAGTGGAAGATGTCTGACGCACAGCAAGTTCGTGTTCGTAGACTCTGGAAGTTACTCGTCTGTTAGTCTGGCCAATATAAGTTAAGTTCTCGGGCAGTCTGAACATGGTATTTCATATATAGTCACAAAAACCTAACGTAATTATACCTGAGGAGTAGGCAGATTGAGACCTCAGCGTAGAATTACGTATTATCCTTTCATTAATTTTCTTTCTATTTCAGTTCTTGAAAATGGCTCCAAAATCGGAGCCGAAACGTCGAATTACAACAAATTCTAGACGCGGTTCAACCCTAACTTTTAGTTTTCAAATATCTGACCGCGGAAACCTATCTGAACACACACACATATATATATATATATATATATATATATATATATATATATATATATATATATATATATATATAGGTGGCAATCAAGAATGCAAAATATATTGAAATATTATTATTGGATCACTCACAATTTAGATATTTATATTGTGTAGGATCCATATCTTACGATCCACATTTCAAATTAAATTCTGCGTTAGTATGATACGATGATAGGTTTAAATGAAAATATGGACACCTATTATTATATTGATGTAGCAGCTGGTGTCAATCACATATGGGATTATCGACCGACTTCACATCCGAAATTTCAAGTGTGTATGACTCAGCCAGGTATATAAAATAATGTAGTTTTACGTCTGAAGTAGTTTGACGTCTGTAGTTGAATGAAATTCGAAAAGAATTTTTGGCATAGCAGATGGAAATATGAAAATCAGAAATGTATTAAAAAAATCTGGAACAACCGGGATTCGAACCCAGGTCTCACGAGCGTTAACCGTTACGTCATCGACCTTATGTCGCAAACCGACTATTCACATTTCAACTTCAACTGTGTTAGTTAGTATGAGAATCGATCAATGTCGTAGCGGTTAACACACATGGCCAGAAACCATGAGACCCGTATTCGAATCCCGGTTGATCCACATTTTTTAATTCATTTTTGAAATTCATCTTTCCGTCTGCTAGGCCAAAAACTAATTACGGAGTTTAATTCAACTACAGACATAAAACTACTGTTATTTATTATATTCAATTGGCTGGGTCATATTCACTTGAAATTTCGGATGTGAAGTCGATCGATATTCCTATATGTGATTGACACCAGCTGCTACATCAATATAATTTCACTGGGTGTATATGCGAGAATGTGTCCATCTTTTCATTTAACCCTCATTATCGTCTCATACTAACATAGAACTGAAGTTTAAATGTGAATCGTCGGTTTTCGAGGCAGGTTAGGTGGCGAATTTAATTCAACTACAAACGTAAAACTACTCTTCCTTATTGAAATTTACAGTGATGATTTCGTGACGAGGGACACGGGGGTTTGAATTTACCACTTTTAATATGTTCTGAGCAAAGGATTCAACAAACCAATTTATTTCTAGATTTGGAAAGTTCAATACAAAAATAAGCATTTAAGAATACTTTTGACTTTCTACTTCTCCATGATTTATTAAAAAAAAATTTAACCACATTTCATTTGAATTAGCCTCTTTCAGATGTGAAAATTTCATCAAATCATCAATTTCAGTTACAAAAAACATTAAATCATATTTTGTTTTTATTTATTTGTAACTTCTTTCACATTTTTTCCAAGTAAAGTTCTAAATTAAAAAACAAATGAACGGCTGCTCCACACTCAAGGCATTTATTTTTCATACATAAAAGAAATGCATTTTATCAAGCTAACTTGCCATTTTCAGACCCTCACAAAATTTAAAAAAATGGTACTAATCTATATAAACTTCACAATCTGAGCTCAATAACATTGGCAGTTTAAGCTGGATGTTTATATGTTAATGCCAGTTTTTTAGTTTTGTAAGTGTCTGAATATGGCAAGATACATTTCTGTATGAAAAATTATCACCCTGAAAACAGAAAACACCTTTCTTCGTTTTTTAATATTTTTTATGAAAAAAAATACATTAGAATGGAATGGCGGACAACATATTTGTTTTTCACATTTGTACTTCTTAATCAATGCCGAATCAAAATGACAAATGTTATGCTTCTACTGGAAATGTGTAAATGGTAGGGAATAACACCTGCCATTTTTATTATTGAGTGATATTTCTTACAGTTTTTCGTTTTAGCACATTCAGAAAAGTGGAAACTATTTGGCCAACAAAAAGTATGCTAGAAGTTTATTGTAAGATATGGATCCCGGATCCTACAAACAAGTAAAACTATTTTTTAAGTTGGATAGCCATAAAAATACCTGAACTTCGAAACCAGAAGGGTTCCCGGATGTCATTTCATCTTGGACTTCCAGATCTTCATCCATATCGATATCTATTTCCTGTAATGATTTCCCTTTGTACTTTCCCGCATCTCCTCTCTCCATCAACATTAACAACTTGGAAATTTTTGCTGTTTGGTAGACATCATCTGGCAGTCTATACGACTTACTATGGACGTCGATTGTATGGCCCATGAATGTGGCCAATTGCTCAATGTCACTGCTCGACATATTGAACAATTGGGTCAATGTAGCCAAATGCTTCCGTAATCTTGTTGAAGTTGAAGCATCGGCATTCTTTGCTCCGCATAATTTTGCATGTTTTTGTATGACTTTATATCCTGTAATAGGGTGATTTGACTTCGGGTTCCCAAATAAAAATAGATTTGATTTTTGTACAAAATTGGGTCTAGCTTCTAGAAAAACCCTCATATGATCTTGCAAGTCCCTGCTGAAAAGAACTGGCACCCCTCTTCCTCTTTTTCCTCTAATGACGACCCTCTTGAAGCTTTTCAATAAAATTATTTCAGAAGGTGTAATTGCTTCTGAAAACTCTTCGTAGCTCTGACCATTCTTCTCCTCAGCCATCAAGTAAGTGGTAAGCTTCATGCGCTGAAGTTCCCCGACTCTCTTTCTGTTCAACAGAAGTAGGCGACAAAAAATTGTTTCCATCAGCAATACAAAACTTTTTATATTTGTTTTTTCTTTGAGTTTTGTTTCTGCTTCATCTCCTGTTTTTATGAGGCAAGCTCTAAATAGTTTCAAGTCGGCTGCTAAAGGAATAATTGTTATTTTGTTCCATGTTTTTGTGTTCAAGTCCTGGCCAGCGTGGCTAGAAATCTCGTGCTTCCATGTTGTTTCTAGCAATCTCCTGAACATTGTTATGTCTGCCTCTACTTCAGCAGTCGATTTGTCATTAGATTTATATTTACATTTACAAAGGTGTAAAATTGCTATGTCGCAACAATCTTTCAAGCTTCTGCTGATATTCATAGCAAAAGTGGGTGATTCATAAACATCTGTTTCTGAATTATATTTGTCAATAATTTTTGCACTTTGTACTACAATATCGAAATACTGAGGGTTAAGCAATTTGTACATATTTTGTACAGCAGAATTCAACTTTTGAGATTCTATCAATATTTTTGCTAATTCTCTCATTTTCCTTGAGCATACCAAAACATGATGTTGTTCCCGATGTGTATTTAGATATCGTGATCCAAACGCGCATATGAGTGGATCTTTTTTTGCGCAAAGATATATCTTGTCCGCTTGCATGCGGGAAAAGACTCTTTCTCGCAAGTCAACTCCAATATTGGACATTTAGAGAAGCATATTTTGCCCATCGCCAAGGGATGTGCGTTTTTCATTGCTTGAGTTTTCTGGGCAGATTTTCTTGTGACGCCACAACATTCGACGTGAATAAAGCCCGTAACAAAATGGACATGGAACGTAGTTTTCTTCAGTGTGATTTCTTGAGCTTTTATGAACAGGCTTATATAAGACGGAAGAATTTTTGAGAAAATTTCCTTTTTTTCGCAAAGATGCAATCAGATTTTTTCTTCTCTCGGACTTTGATGGTAACGAAAATATTCTTCTGACTTCTAATTCTTGGGAATGATTTCTTTTGATATGACGCGCAAAATTCAACACGTCAGTTTCGCAAAAATAACAGAAATCTCTCTGCCGTATTTGTTTTGTAACATTTTCTTCCAGATTATTTCCAGTTTCCTTAAAATAAATTCTTAAATATTGAAATGTTCCAAATTACTTTGGTAGATAATTACCTCAGAAGTAATTAAATTCGGAGATAAAGTTGTAACTATTTTCGGTACTATTTTACAAATTGGGGATAAGGCAACAGTTGTTTGTGTATCACGAAAATCCTGAAAAAATTATTTTTTCAGTTGAAAAATTTGATTGCCACTGTTAAATCACGATAAATCAGTGAACCGGAGATACGTTGGCGCTACTAACTTACCTCTACCACAATCGATGGAGATTGGATACGTAGTTCAGTCAACAGCTTACGAACATTATCATGATCTGAATCCGATGGATAGTATGTAGGGTCATCATCTGTGTCCGATGAAAATATCGGATCATCGGATTTCGAACTATGCGTATCTGAAATGGTTTTGTCAATAAAACGTTTGCTAGGAAAATTTTATATTTTATTTTGAAATATAAATAACAGAAACATACCTTCAGCATTGTTGATATCGAATGTTTCTTTGAGTTGATTCAATTCATGATCTGAAAGGAATCTAGGAAGGTCTAGACTACATTTAGTTTCATTTATCACATACATTGGCATCACACATAGAAGGTCGTCATTCTCTGAGTATTTATGGATAGTTCTCGAATCTATAAATTGAAACAATGTTAAATTCTCACTTGAACTTGCATCAAAATATTTTTTCTATTCTAATTCTTGTGTTTGAAAAGAGTATATGTAAGATTAGTTTTTAAAACTACAACATTTTTTCTTAATCTGTTTCATGAAAATGCAATGTCAATGTTACAGCACGCAGTCGCTCTCATACTCCGTGAATAGATGTTACTGGTATTATGTTCACTTTCTGCTTGAGGTATCACCATATACAGGGTGTCTCAAACTCGATGGTGAATTAGGTGTCGTGGATAATCAGCTCTGCTCTATCGATCTAAAATATTTTCAGCGCTGCGCTGCCGCTTCTAACGAAAAGTAGCATCAACTTTTATACTTCAAATGGAATACCCTGTATGTTATTGCATTTTTGCTCTGCTATTATTTTTTGATTAATTTCATATGACACTTCCCTATACCTATCTCAAGTGATTTTCGAGAAAATCATCAATTTCCGTATTTTTTGTGTGAAACATAGCTTCAATTAAATGTTTATCACTTCAGTATTTTTATACGTAGGAAGCTGAAATTTTGAATGCAGTTTGACAATGTCCTGTATTAATTATAACTGAAGAAATGCCTTCTTCATACCGGTTGTCCACTGAAGGTGGCTTGCCCCTATAACTTTTTTGTTTTTGAACATATAATGAAATGAAATTTGGTGGATCTGTTGAAGACATAAAACTGCTTTTTTGACAAGTGACCCAACTTCGTACAAATTCTGGTTTTACTACAAGTGATATAAACTTTCAATTTGTAAATGGGACACCTGGTATATTTTCAGTTTATTTGTTTCCATATAACATTTTGACTACAGCCATGTATTATTTGTGACTTATTGTAACCAATTTTTTATTTTTTATGGAAATTCATTTTTCAATCTAGAGAGCCATGGATACGTTGAAATCACTAATTTCAGTCCTTGAATGTTTATAAGAATACAAATTTACTGTTTTCTGTCAAAATGTTTCCGCTATGTTAAGTTTAATTTTATAATTTGTATTACTATTTTATTTCAAATGGTAATATGGTGGCTAGTCGAGTAAAAAAAGAGCATTTCATGGCGATTCATTTGATACTGCATACTATTAGGTTTTAAAGAAACTTTCGATAAAAAACGGATAATATAACGTTAGCACGTTCGTTAAATGAAGAATCGTATTGAGATTAAAATAAGATCTAAAATCATCGAGTAGCCTGTAACCAACACAACTGAAACAAAAACATTAATTTTATATCGCGGGATAGTAAAGTCGTCTGCCAGATTTTAGAACTGGAAATAATAATATATATCCATTCATAGCCCTCTATACTGAAAATAAATAAAAAGAAATGTCATATGGAGACAGAAAAAATTTAAATATACCAGGTGTCCCATTTAAAATTCGAAAGTTTATGTCATTTGCGGTAAAACGGGGATTTGCATAAGTTGAGTCACTTGTCAAAAAAGCAGTTTTGTCTTAAACAGGTTTTCCAAATTTCATTTCATTATCTACAAAAACCTAAAAGTTATAGGGACGAGCCATCTTCCGTGGACACGCGGTATAGAGTCGTTGGAAATTTGTGATTTTACCGATAGATACAAAAGTGGTGAAAAGTGCACTTTTTCAAAGGGAACACCCTGTATATTATCAAATATCCTGAAGGACAATTGAAATTCTTTTCAAATAATGAATCATATTCCTCTACCTAGAAAATCAGGTTTCCGAAATAAATGCAAGTTTTCTATGAAAATTGGATTATTTTGCCACACTTTGTATTAGGTAGATATGAATTATCACAGAACATGTCAGCAGGAAAATTCGAAAAATAGTATATTAATAATTAAACGTTTGCGTGTTCATTAAGATAAATTTGATTGTATTTAAATAAACTCGAAAACGTTATATTATTAATGTACTATTTTCCGAATTTTCCTGATGACATGTTCCGTGACATTTCATATCTACTCAATACAAAATATGGCAAAATAATTCAATTTATATAGAAAACTTTCCTTTATTTCGGAAAGCTGACTCTACATGTATAGGAACATGGTACATCATTTGAAAGGTAATTCAATTGTCGTTTAGGATATTCGATAACATTTAAAATAAACATTTATTACCACTTTTGTATCTATCGGTAAAATTTTCAACGAACCTGTAGAATAAAGAACGAATTCCCCCAGTCATAATTAATACACAGGACATTTTCAAACTTCATTTAAAATATCAGCTTCCCATGTATCCAAATACTGCAGTGATAAACATTTAATTGAAGCTATGATTCGCCCAAAAAATAAGGAAATCAATGATTTTCTCGAAAACCACTGGAGAAAGGTAAAGGAAAGTGTCATATGAAAATAATCGAAAAGTAATAGCAAAGCGAAAAATGCAATAATATACAGGGCATTCCATTTAAAATATCAAAGTTGTGGCTACTTATCGATAGAAGCGGCAACGTCGCCAAAAACGTTTAATAGGCCATCGAGTTTGAGACATCCTGTATAAAATGTCCAGTATCAGATCTTATTCGTTAGTAGAGTAGAGTAGGATAACGTTTGCGTACCGTAATATTGGCATAGCCAGAATCTATACTGTGATAAATTTTCAATAGATTATTCTAATAAATATTGGTATAAAAAGCTCATTTCTGACATCGATTACTCTTCAATAAAGAAAGCTTTTATTTAAATCCACCAAAGAGAAGAAAATAAACTGAAATAAATCGATTCCATCATTTTGTCACATTATAAAATTTCATATGATATTGCGAGAAAAGTATTTCGAATAAATTCAATTTGAAGTCATCTGTATCAATATTTATTCTCGCGATAAGCGATTTGAAATTTCATATTTACTTCAGTTTATTTTCTTCGCTTCAGTCCATAAAAATAAGAGCTTTTTTTAAAAAGATTTTTTTATTTTTATTTTTATTCCGTTCTTTTTAGCATAGAGTTTGTTCTGAATAGACGCGCCAAAACCACGTTTTTTTGGAATGTACCCCACCTTACTGGATTGAGAAAAAATTATTCGACGGTTCGATATCAATTACAATTAAAACGTATTTGAGTTTCGTGAGTTTTCGCTACTTTAAGGAACTCAAAACTATATTATTCGATGGTTACATATTTTTTCGGATTTTTCCGATTTTGATTTTGCAAGTTTGGGCAATTTCTTTTTTTAAGAGGTGAGGGAGCGACCTCACCACCAGTTATTTGAAACCGTTGAAAACTTTTCCGAATTCCTACGCGTTCTTCTTTTGAGGGGGGCAGAGGAGTAAATTTTTTTGAAACCGTTTTATTTATTGGTCAGATAATTTTCACAATTTTTACGGATTTTTCTGATTTCTATTTCGCGACTTTTCCTAATTATTTTCGTGACAGGAAAAGGGGGCGCACCTCCTGTTACATTTTTTTCCGCCATTATTTTCTATATCCGAAACTGTCGAAACATTCTCCGAATTCCTTTGCGTTCTCTACCTAGCTTTGGGGGTGAGGGGAGACAAGGATGGTGAAATTTTGTTACACCATATAATTGGACGGTCGGATATTTTTCACTATTTTTATGGATTTTTCCCATTTTAATTTCGCGAGTTTTCCAACTTTTTTCGAGAAAAGGGGGGAGGGGGAGTCCCCATGACCTAATTTTTTTGCTGTAATTTTTGACTCCAAACCGGTCTAGAAAACTTTTAAAATCCTACGCGTACTCTATCTCGATTTAGGGGGCAGGGGGGGCAATTTATTTGACAATAAAGCTTGCAAGAATTGTACCCATCTAACACACACAAACGTCTAGGTTGAGTCTAAGAGAAATACCCATTGGACACTCTTGTTTATCTTCCACCACCATATAACATAGTTGAATGAAAATCTTAAACACTTACCTGTTGCAGAAATGTTTAACATCTTAAGAATTCTCTTTCCTCGTGTATTCATTGTTACACCACTAAGTCAATCAACGATAAATTAAACCACTTGGGAACCACGCGAGACCCGAATCCCGAATGCAGATGGTGTGTTGCCAAGTATCCGGACGCTGAAGTATCTCCTAATGTAGTCCAAAAAAGTATACAGTATGCGATTGTGGCGCTGTTCTACAACCATGACTAGAACTACAAATGAATATATTTTAATCAACTTGAGATATTTTAGCGTCCACAAGATGACTAATTTGCAACACCGTCGATGTCGCAGTGAAACTCACTACCACAGACAGAAATCTGTCAAATAGGGAGGTTCGAAAGTAAAATGTTATATATATATATATATAATATAGAATGTATGGACGCACAAAGGATAGAAAGCTATATATATATATATATATATATATATAGCTTTCTATCCTTTGTGCGTCCATACATTCTATATTATATATATATATATATATATATAGCTTTCTATCCTTTGTGCGTCCATACATTCTATATTATATATATATATATATATATATATATATATATATATATATATATATATATATATATATATATATATATATATATATATATACCAAGTTCCCGCACACAGCTCATCTAGCGCCAATTCAGTTCCCGCCCATAGTTCACCTCGCGCCAATACATTGCACACGGCCATTACAGCCACGTCCACTATAAATACAGTTCCTCAACCCACAATTCCTCAGTTCTCTCGAAGGAGTAGGCAGATTGAGACCTTAGAGAGAACCAGTGACGAGACATGGGGAGTAGGCAGATTGAGACCCCGACGTCAAGTCACAAAAACCTAACGTAATTATACCTGAGGAGTAGGCAGATTGAGACCTCAGCGTAGAATTACGTTTTAACCTTTCATTAATTTTCTTTCTATTTCAGTTCTTGAAAATGGCTCCAAAATCGGAGCCGAAACGTCGAATTTCAACAAATTCTAGACGCGGTTCAACCCGAACTTTTAGTTTTCAAATATCTGACCGCGGAAACCTATCTGAACATATATATATATATATATATATATATATATATCGGTATATACCGGTTTAATGTTGTACCGGTATATAGAGTATGTACCGGTATGAAAATGATATGATTCATATTTTGTCTGTTTGGTGCGTAGAGAAATTGAAATATAATCGAGTGGTAACAGAATAAGAGTAGGGGATATATGAACAACTTCAAAATTTTCAAATGGCTATGAAAAAATAAAAAATTACTTTTTACTCAAATTTCAGTTCGTACTTTCCTTAAGAGAATATAGGAATAAGAATTTTTCATGAAAGGTGACATATGGGTATGATATTATTTAGGCAGTCGAAATGAGTTTCACATAAAGATTCAAGTATAATTGCAGTTCATGGTGATCCAGTGACGGATAGAAACGTGAATATATATCGTAGTAATCAGTGAATAAAAAAATAACATAAAATGAAATGGTAAACTGTTTATAAAATTAGTGGGAAAAATGAGTATGTCTTTCTTTCAAAAAATAAATTCTTACGTCGTTCTCTGCAAAATTCAGCAGGACGTATTGGTTGTAATCCTGAAAGAACTGTAAAGATATTATGATGAATTTTTGAGGAAAATCGGATAACGTATTTGTGAATTGTCGTTTAGATTGGCGTAATCGTAAATTGACCTACCTACGACTCGTAAATATGTGAATATCCATATATCCCACCCATATTTTTTCGATAAAACAACGTTCGTTTACATTCATCATCTCTCCGGCGTCTTTACAGAATTTGTAAATATTTTATAATTACATAAGATGACACAGAGGCTGTCAACTTCACCATTTTCGAAAATGATAAACAAACCTAATAGTTTGAGTGTCCGTCGGTAAAAATTTTACTGATAGATATCTTCAAACTTTCTGTATGGCCTCATTGGACCTAGTCTGCCACCGTCTTCCTCTGTGACTTTTTTGTTTCGGGGCGTTTTTCCAAAATATACTGTTTTATTTCCAAATTGAATAGCTTAAACACTTGAACTGAAACCCGAAAATAAAATTCTCTGACAATGAACATGGGTCATTGGGGGTGTCCGCCCCCTTGAACATGTCGGAAAAAGGACCATAGGAAAACTTATTAATAACCAACTGATTTTTTCAGGATCCATTCATTGAGACCTATAAAATCAACTTTTCATTTTGTCTGCTCACAAAAAATTCATAGATACTCTCCCCAAATGACCCTAACTAGATTGAAATTATTAGGGCCAGTGGCGTCTCAATGGGCACAACAGCCAACAATATTGTGAAAAAAAGTACGCCACAATTTTTTTTTGCGGCTTTCTATTTTTTTTTTAATTAGGCTACTGAAAATAATCTTTTTTCTCGAAAACCAAGCTGGATATGAAAAAAATACAAGAGACCAAAAAGATTTATTTTTAGTGGCATAATTTAAAAAAAATAAAAACAAAAAAAAAGGCAGAGGCGTACTTTTTTTCGCAATATTTTTGGCTGTTGTGCCCACTGAGACGCCACTGACCCTAAGAATTTCAATCTAGTTAGGGCTAAATAAGCGCCTTCTCAGTTCAAATAATTATACCAAATTTCAACCAAATCAGCTTGAGGATATTCAAAGTAATTTTTTACACGATTTAATACGTAGAAGAACCTTTCGTCACTGGAAAAGGAAGGAAGGGGTTGACAAAAAAAAAAAGGAATCTAATTTGGGTATTTTCTTCAATAACTTAATTTTTTCTTGCTTTTCTTTTTCAGTCTTCTTCCTTTCCCACCCACTAAGTTTTCTACTTCCTCCACCTCCACTCATTGTTTTTCATAAACAAGACAAAAATACCTCCTTTGGTATTTTGCATATACAACACTGCCAGCGCACTGGCGGATCAGAGGGGGGGGGGCATGGGGGCCATGCCCCTCCCTAGAGTTCTGTATAAGTAGTTGATATTGCTTCAACAACCAGTCTTGATATACAATGAATCCTTGATTGATTCTCAACAAAAAAACACACATTATACAAACCAAAATTATTCGTATTTATCGTATTGAAAAACTCAAAACTCTCAAACACCCCAAATCAACACGTTTTTGAATTTCATAGGAGTCATTCAGCATCCAATACAACCATGAAACAGAAATATTCTTCTATGCAGTGTGAATAGTGCAAAGAACACAGGCGGCCAAATCAAAGGGCGGCAAAACAGATTACGAAGGAAAAAAAATATTTATTTTCAGAAACTGGGCTTTAGTAAAATGCATATTATTTTAGCGGTAAGCGGTGGCGGTGAGCGGTAAGAATCAAAAATAAAAGAAATAAGTAGTTGTTTTTTATCGGAAACCGCTCGAACAAAGAATTATTCTATTCCACTTGGTTTTGAAGTGAAAGGGTAATTTCACATTAGTTCTTCAAACATATCAGTAAGAGTCAGTTCATATTCTTCTGGATTTTATCAGTTTCAGAATGCATCTGTTAATTTCGTTGAATTATTATTTCTTTTTTCATATTAAATGAAACAAACAGAGTCTGCCATTATTTTTTTCCCACCTTTAAGATGCCCCACCGACAAACGTAACTAACAATTCAAATGCTTTTGACCTTGAACAAAAAAAAAAAATCCCCTGCGGCGCTTTTCTATTTTTTGTCACTCCCGCGCTATGATTTATCCCCCCCCAATATAGAACAAAGCTGTATAGGTACGCGCTTGTTTGGTTACTAATTTCCATTAACTCATGCCCCTCTCTGAAAAACTCTCTAGATCCGCCAGTATGCCAGCGGACTGAACTAGGAAACCTTCAATTTTTAAATTGCACCCTTTGTCGGCTTTTTCTTTGACCTTTGTTTTCGCAAGGGGAAGGCGCAGGTGGCGGTACTTTGCAATACTTTGCATATTTATCTGTGGCGGGCGGCATCCCGTCACTGCCGCAAATCAGCAAAAAGAGATTTGTCTATAGTTACCGTAATACCGCATTGATAATTAAAATATTTGTATGTAAAGTATTGTAAAGCGGTGCTTTTCAATCTATTCAAACCCGGGCGACTGAAATAAATAACAATATGTCACTATTTACTAATGTTGTCAATAAAATTTTGTTTAGAATCGGTACCTCACAACACATATCAAGTAATATACCTACTCTAATTCTTCGATCCCCACGAAAAAAAATACAGCAAAATTGATTTGCACGAATTTCGTCATCCGGCGCCTCTTTTTCACGGCGCCCTAGGCCACAGAATAATGCTTAAAGAACCCTATGCTATAGCCTATGTCAGCATATTGAATATTAGGGCACTCTGCGAGCATCCAGTATTCCGCATTGGTGACGTCGTAGTTGCAGATGTCGCAAATTTTAAGAGGAGTAATTTTTTGAGTCTGATCGAACTAACCTAACGTAAACATTTGAGTGGATATTAAACGCAAAAATTTGAGTAATCAAATCAAGTCCGTGCGTACGGTATGCCGAGTGTTCGCCGGACTACCGTATGCTGGATAAATTCTGCAATCGGGTCACCCGAATGCGTCATACTGGATGCTGCCGTTGTGGTTGTATACCTATCTACTAGGGGATTGAAGATGAGACAACTTTGTAACACATTTTCTCGAATGAACAAGGAATAGATGAAATCGAACAATAAAGATCATTGAGGCAAGGCCGTAGCCAGGAAAAAAAAGACAAAAATTTAGGGTTTGTTTCAGTTCGGTTATGAACTAATTTCTACAGAATTAATGCAAGGGTGTGATCAGAATGTGCAACAGAAAACACCTTTGAACACGTCCCTGGCTTCGGCCGTGTATAGTTCTATTCAACACTACATGACTCACTATCATTTTCAGGTTTATGCAAGGAAAGTTTATGAATTCTTTGTTTTCGTTCACATTCTGTGATGAAATGGAAACTACGTAATAATCGTTTGCATTTTGAACGACCCTAATAAGGCAATCCAAAACACGTGACCTCCCTACGCCCTTCAAAAATGGCGTCCAGGAGGCACACAAATGGATTTGTTACGGTCATTAATGATGAGAAAATACTCTTTTGTAGCATTATTTGTTTGTTTTTAGAGATGTTAAGTTGTATATTGTGAGCAAACCGGAGTATATTTTTCTTCAAGCAGAGGTATCATATATGGCTATTATCAATAAAAGTGATTATTCATTAACATTAGAAGGGGAACACAGAGACATTGCAGTGAGGTATAGGGACAAAATTTCAGTTATCAAGTGCATGGATCCATTTACATTCACTCCTGAAAAAATGTGCAGTTCTATAGAAACTTTTCCACCGGGGTCTGCTTGCGACATCCTTGGTAATTTAGTGCTGACTCCGAGGCAAGTTACCCTGAAGTGTAACCATGCTTATTATTTATTACCAAATACTGAAGATAAATGTATCTGAATACTGTGACTTTGTCAACTAAAGGATTTCTTCATGAGAGTATCTTCCCAGATGAAGACTTTTGAGTTGTTAATTTTCAAAGAGTATAAGAATTTCACAAGAAAGTGATGCTTCTCAAGCTTTTTGAAAACTGTTTCACCAGAGGACATCTATGGTGTGTTTGCGGAAAATCTGATGATGGCCAAGTTATGTTTCAGTGTGTTCGATTCAGAATGTATATAGGACTAACTCATATACCAAAAAAACTTATGTATTTGTCATCAATTGCCTAAGTTGTAGTGTGCAGTTATTTGTTTCTTCCACATATATTTTTTGTTCACAATTTTCTTGAAAGTTGCCAGTAATGTTTTCCATGTTTGTCTGATCTTCCAGAAGAATAAATAGCATTATTTATTTAATGAAACAAATAAACTAACATACTGTGTATCATTTATTCAACAAATAGGTAATAATAATGTTTTATTCAGAATACTTCGCAAACATACCTACATAACATATTCCTGCATAAAAGTTGTAGTGAGGTTTATTATAAATAAAATTATTCATATGTAATAAAATGTTAAAGGTACACATTTACAAACAATGATGAAAAACAAATTATAAATATGAAGTTATTTTTGTAGATTCAAGGGATAGGTACCATAATTTGTGTGAGTATTCAGCCGCACTGTTTTTCAATATTAATGGTTGTTTCATTTCAATATTTTCAATTTCATTAGAGACTACGTACAAAGTAAACAAATATCTATAATTCAAATGAATGAAGACAAACAATATGTATAAAATTACCTCTGATCTTTCGGCTACAATACCTTTTCCTCCTCTCCCTTTTCTTGCTATTGCAATACCTATTTTTTAAAATACTTCATCATCACCATAACTCATATTGTTATTGATGGAATCCGGTCAGAACTGCCTACATCATTCAATGCAAATGGTTTGCCTGATATATAAGTATGCGGTAGATTAAAAAAACAAAAAACAAATTTGATTAACAAAACTTTTTCCATACCAGGTAGGAGGTAGGAAATATTCGCTGAATACTCTGCTGCGTCCTTATTTTGTTTCTGTGAGATCTTCTCATTTTTCCTTGAAAGTTCGTTCAAATCTCTGTGTAAAGAGTGTCAATGGGTAGGTATTTCGAAAAGTTTCACTTTATCGCAATCTCCACGGCTCCCACAATTGACCACACAACACGTTGGCATATTTACTTTCTCGCGAGCAAACGGAGCAAATCCGATACCTAAATTCAACGAAAAAGACGAAAAAACTTGAATTAATTATCAAGGGTAATACAACAAAGACCTTGATAAATAGTATACTATTTTTAATGCATCTAAATTTCGACTGTATTTTATAATAATTTAACTAGACATTATTTTGGCATTAATAATCTGATGAAACCCGAGAGCGAAGCTCGAGGGTTTTCATCTCTGATTATTGATGCCAAAATAATGTCGAGTAAAATTAATAAATACAAGAGGAATTTTGCACCAATAAAATAGTCGCCAAATAATCAAGGTCGTGTTATATTGATGAAGATTATTTCTTAAATCCAATTCTTTATATCAGTCATATGAATGACACACACTGTATTTTCTGGGATTGTAGCCTCGATTACCCTATCTATCTTTCGTTTTTGGTTTCTCCAAACCGATTCATTTTCAAATACTTATACAACTTCAATACGATTGATTCTATTCGACGTTTAAGATGTATTCATTTAGACTACTGTCAGATGCACAGGTTCCTTGATATTGCAATGATTTCGAGGCCGGCCCTGATCACCTAATTAATCATGTACCCTCGTCGAAAACAAGAATGAATAAAATCGATCGCTTCCATCCGCTCCTAAGAGCCATCTGTATGAATCGTCCTATAGTCCCGATAAATCGAGAGCTGTGAAAAGAATCTGCTTGCGGGTATATAAGGCGCTTGACGGGAGATGGCACATGGAGATAGTCACGGAGAGTTGCAGAAAGAGTTGGAGAGTCCGCAGATAGAGAGTGACAATGAAGGTAAATTTAAATAGTGAACTCAATGTTTAGTTGAATAATTGTTTAAGTAATGTTTAAATAAATTAGCAAAATTAAGTTAGTGCATAATATATATATATATATATATATATATATATATATATATATATATATATATATATATATATATATATATATATATATATATATATATATATATATATATATAATTAAGTAGGAATTCTCGGGTAGCGGTCTGTTGAACAATGAAACTCATTCGATTTAAATCTTCAATATTTCGTCAACCTTTATTGACTTCTTCAGGAAGAGCTACAATTGAAAAGGAATATGAGTTGTTGAAGGACTACATAAAAATAACATGATAACTTACAAAATTCACAGAGTTAGTTCTAACCTATGGAACATTTGGGAGGACAATTGTTATTCTCCGCTGCAGACTAATCGCTTAATTTACCTGACTGGAGTGTTACTATGGTTTGAATAAGGATTCGTTTAAATACAATGGTGTTAATTAGTGTAGGTATTCCATTGGCACCAACTGTCAAACTACACACAACGTTGAATGGAATTTAAAATATTACAATATATACTACTAAGTTGTCCTGTATCGGTTTTGTAGTTAACTGTGTTAGGATTTTTGTTGATATGGACCATCTCAAGGAATAACCTGTTTTTTTGATTGCTGACTTTGTCTAGAATTTTTGGATTTGAATAATCAAACCGGTGGCCTGTTTTCTGGGTGTGGTCGACTGCTGCACAGGAGTTTTTTCCCAATTGGGCATCACTCTTGTGCAAAGCTAGCCGTTGTTTTAACCACTGTGAGGTCTGTCCGACATAACTACCTTCACAACCTTGGCATGGTAGTTCATAAATTACATTGCTAAGGAGTGGAGTTGGTGTTTTGTCTTTGATTTTGGAGAACAAGTTGGAAAGTTTTGTATTATTACGCTTGGCTATTTTGATCAGGACGTTTCATCAACTTTGCCTCTCACCATCCCTTAAATCAGAAATACAACACCGTCATTACTATGAAAAACAGAGTCACCCACATCTGCCATGAAACGTTTTTGAAAGCGAATCTGAGAAAGTTATTCGACATTTTTACACACAACGGTTACCCAAAACACATCTTAAAAAAACTAATCTATAACTCCAACTTTTATGACGGACCAACTGATGACGTTACAATACAATATAAGTATAAATCAATCCCATTCATCGACAAAGTATCCAACCGCATAATAAAAATTTTCAAAGACTTTCCACAAATCAAAATAGCCAAGCGTAATAATACAAAACTTTCCAACTTGTTCTCCAAAATCAAAGACAAAACACCAACTCCACTCCTTAGCAATGTAATTTATGAACTACCATGCCAAGGTTGTGAAGGTAGTTATGTCGGACAGACCTCACAGTGGTTAAAACAACGGCTAGCTTTGCACAAGAGTGATGCCCAATTGGGAAAAAACTCCTGTGCAGCAGTCGACCACACCCAGAAAACAGGCCACCGGTTTGATTATTCAAATCCAAAAATTCTAGACAAAGTCAGCAATCAAAAAAACAGGTTATTCCTTGAGATGGTCCATATCAACAAAAATCCTAACACAGTTAACTACAAAACCGATACAGGACAACTTAGTAGTATATATTGTAATATTTTAAATTCCATTCAACGTTGTGTGTAGTTTGACAGTTGGTGCCAATGGAATACCTACACTAATTAACACCATTGTATTTAAACGAATCCTTATTCAAACCATAGTAACACTCCAGTCAGGTAAATTAAGCGATTAGTCTGCAGCGGAGAATAACAATTGTCCTCCCAAATGTTCCATAGGTTAGAACTAACTCTGTGAATTTTGTAAGTTATCATGTTATTTTTATGTAGTCCTTCAACAACTCATATTCCTTTTCAATTGTAGCTCTTCCTGAAGAAGTCAATAAAGGTTGACGAAATATTGAAGATTTAAATCGAATGAGTTTCATTGTTCAACAGACCGCTACCCGAGAATTCCTACTTAATTAATAGAGTTCGGTCGAGAATACTTTGTTATTATATATATATATATATATGTTCCAGTGACTGTAAACAGTCGATAACAATCCTTTAAGAGGTGACTATAACTTTGTATAGTATGTATGGCATATGTCCAACAGAAAACAACTATGCCTCTGCTGAGGCATCAGCCAGAGAAGTAGTTGTTTTCTGTTGGACATATGCCATACATACTATACAAAGTTATAGTCACCTCTTAAAGGATTGTTATCGACTGTTTACAGTCACTGGAACATTATTTGCTCCTTGAAACAAGTATATCATACATATATATACAGTGTGCCCAAGATAAGAATGAACAGCATGGGGATATCGGAAACGGTAAGTGATACGGGGTCGATTAAATTAGAGAAAAGTAGCGCATTTATGTGCCTAATAATATGCCATTTAGAAAGTTTTAATATTCCGAGTAGTTTCGGAGATATCCGAGAAAAACCGAAATTTGAGAATTTCGTTTTTATTTTCTCCTAGCTTTATTTTCAAAGGAAATGTAAAACAAATAGCACTTTGCCATGGCCACTTTTTGAGGACTACACGATAACGTAAGCAGAATTTTTCTGCGACGTTTCGTCTTTTAGAAAACATCATCAACTTTGTATTTTTATATGGGCCGAAACTAAAGTATACCCTGTATACGACTCCATATTTCATTGTGAATACAGCAACGTATCAAACAATATGATTTCGGAACAATTTCTCGCGCAAAATGTAATTTAGTGATTACTTAATATGTTTTTCTTCAATTTTAGATAGTAGGCGCTGGAAAAAATGACATATTTTGGTACATGAAATAAATTGATTAGTCCTATTTATACTAAATTTAAACTTACCACTTTCCAGAATTTTTGCGTTGTTGAATACAAAGATGAGTCGCCAAATCAAAAGTTTACTTTATAAATGTAATTGTAATGTAATAACAAGGAGCTGATATGTATTACAGGAAACAAACAGAAACTTATAACAAGTGTTCAAATAACCCGCCGTTATTTTCTAAGCACAAGTACGCTCGTCTCACAGACGAATTTAAAACTTGAGTTAACATATTCGGACAAATATTGTTAAAGGAAGCAGTTACCAATCTTAGCAAATCTTCTTCATTTTGAAAATTATGATTAGAGTACACTTGATTCTTGATATGTCCCCAAAGGAAAAAGTCTAGTGGGGTTAGGTCGGGGGCCCTTGCAGGCCAGGGTGTATCACTATGAGTACCTATCCACTGTCCTGGGAAGCGACGGTTCAAATAATCACGAACAATTATAGCGTTATGTGCTGGAGCACCATCTTGTTGAAACCAGCAGCTGTGAGTAACCGCTAAAGGCAAATTATCTAGAGCATCTTCCAAATCATTTACTAACAAATTTATGTACCGCTCTTTTGTTAAATTGTTTCGGTAGATAAAAGGCCCAATTACATTCGTACCGAGAATCCCAACCCACATGTTAAAACCGAAACGATGTTGGTGTCTGGACACTTTGTGTACCCGCGGATTTTGTTGTGACCAATAATGAACATTCCGCCTGTTAAAAATGCCATTGTTGGTGATCATACTTTCATCAGACCAAATTATTTTGAAAGGGAAATTTTCATCGTCTTGGCATTTTCTAGTGTACCATTCACAAAAGGTTCTTCGCCTTGCATCATCACCTGGCCTGAGTCCATGACAAATCCTAAATTTATAAGGATGATATTTATTTTTTTTTAAAATGAAGTGAGCGGTGGATTTGGCAACTCCGGTATTATCTTCAATGGTGCGAGTAGATATCTCAGGATTTTCAACAACGGCCTGTAACACATCACGCTGACTTTCTTCATTAGATTGCTTTTGTCGGGAAACCACAGGTTTTTTAAATGATCCGTATTCTTTTAAATTAAAAACTAACCGTCTAAATATTGATTTACCAGGTTGTCGCCTCTCTGGATACTTATTAGAGTACGCACGTTCAGCATCAACACAATTTCTTTGGCACACAATGTAACATGACAACATATCAAATTTTTCAGTATTCGAAAAGCTGCCGTTTTCCATTTTTAACACAAATTAGGTAGGTAGCGAGATGTAAAAGTAGGAACGAAAATGTGTCAAAAATTCTACCAAACTACAGTATTATTATGACAACGGAACAATATGTGTCATTTTTTCCAGCGCCTACTATCTAAAATTGAAGAAAAACATATTAAGTAATCACTAAATTACATTTTGCGCGAGAAATTGTTCCGAAATCATATTGTTTGATACGTTGCTGTATTCACAATGAAATATGGAGTCGTATACAGGGTATACTTTAGTTTCGGCCCATATAAAAATACAAAGTTGATGATGTTTTCTAAAAGACGAAACGTCGCAGAAAAATTCTGCTTACGTTATCGTGTAGTCCTCAAAAAGTGGCCATGGCAAAGTGCTATTTGTTTTACATTTCCTTTGAAAATAAAGCTAGGAGAAAATAAAAACGAAATTCTCAAATTTCGGTTTTTCTCGGATATCTCCGAAACTACTCGGAATATTAAAACTTTCTAAATGGCATATTATTAGGCACATAAATGCGCTACTTTTCTCTAATTTAATCGACCCCGTATCACTTACCGTTTCCGATATCCCCATGCTGTTCATTCTTATCTTGGGCACACTGTATATATATATATATATATGTATATATATATATATATATATATATGAAAACTAAAAGTTCGGGTTGAACCGCGTCTAGAATTTGTTGAAATTCGACGTTTCGGCTCCGATTTTGGAGCCATTTTCAAGAACTGAAATAGAAAGAAAATTAATGAAAGGATAATACGTAATTCTACGCTGAGGTCTCAATCTGCCTACTCCTCAGGTATAATTACGTTAGGTTTTTGTGACTTGACGTCGGGGTCAAGTCACAAAAACCTAACGTAATTATACCTGAGGAGTAGGCAGATTGAGACCTCAGCGTAGAATTACGTATTATCCTTTCATTAATTTTCTTTCTATTTCAGTTCTTGAAAATGGCTCCAAAATCGGAGCCGAAACGTCGAATTTCAACAAATTCTAGACGCGGTTCAACCCGAACTTTTAGTTTTCAAATATCTGACCGCGGAAACCTATCTGAACATATATATATATATATATATATATATATATATATATATATATATATATATATATATATAATATATATATATATATATTTATTTAGGTGAAAAACTAATTCATTTACAATAGTAAGTACAATGTCATCTTATAAATAAAATAAAATTAACATGAAAAAAATACAAACAGTCTGATTAAAAATTCACACATATAAATAAAAAGTTACATAAAAAAGTCATACATAAAAATATACAAATTTTTCATTAGGTAATCCTTCAATCGTCTTTGAATGTATTTATCGAACCACTTTCTTTAATTTCTTGTGGGAGGTCATTAAAACAATCTAATCCTTTATAAAATAAAGAATTATGTGTACTATTTTTTTATATTTTTCAATTTTTATGTTGTTTCTGTTTCTTGTATTGTATCTACTCGTGTATTTCAGCCACATAAGTAAAGAACGAAATAATAACAATATCAATACGCCTGAGAAGTGTGTGTCCTGGTCGCCATCTTGAATTTTATTTGACAGCACTTTGGATAACCTTAAGATGTCTAAATTAGATTAGTGATGTATTTTTGTCTTCTGAACATATACCCGAAGTAACGCGGCGATCTTAAATTCTTTCAGGCATGAATCTAGAAATTTTTAAAACTGTGTCATTTTCTCAGGAATAAAACCATAATAGTACCGCCGTCTTATATTCAGCACAATCTACACTTTCTCTCTTGCGGGAGTCATTGTAGTTCGAATATTTTGTGTATCTCTTCTGGAAGGTAATTTTTCGTTTGAAAAAAGAACTTATGTACATGTATCTGATTAAGTAGCTATTGTTGAGATGAAATCACAATTCAAAAATTAATTAACAAGTATTCGAGGGAGCCAAATTTTGAAAAAAAATAACGATCAATTTCTCGGAGGTTGTGAGCACAATGGAAGACATTTACCAAATTAAGAACAGACTAGAGCATACACACCTACCATCGTCGTTCCTGTCATTTGAATAGAAAATGCACTTTTTTTGAAGAAGAATTGGGCAGGGAATCAGAACTCTTTATACCTATATGATAATTATATATTTTGAGTGATAACCCAGAATAAAACAAAAAGCAGGCTGACTTCTTCAACTTTGGCTCATACTTTTTTTGATTACAACAATCATAAGGTTAATAGTTTTCAGTTCTAAGGAACAATTCCAATGTTATATTTCTTGGCATACCTTTTTGGAAATTTTAACCTTCCACAGTCTGAAAAATGAAAATATAGACTTTGTAAACAGATACGGATATCAGAATACGATGTTATGTTGAGAAATGCTTCTTCTCAAATCTCCTCATATCTTCGATAATTGTTGGTGCCGAACCATGCACGCTGAAAGAGATGAAAATACAAAATCGTGTCTTTGAATAGGAATCTCCTGGTGCAAGCGCATTAATTCAGCAGCGTCCAATTCGAAGTCGATGCTCATTTGTTTTGGCATCACATAGGCTGTCTTTATTATCCATGTTAAATCAGTCTTCTTTGGTTTGAGTTTTTAAAAACAGACTTTATTCACATTTATTGCAATATGGAAATATTGAATTTTACAAGTGAAATTATAATGGTTTAAAAACTCGTACTGATTCAAATCTACTAAACTACTTGGTTTGAAGACTGGGAAGACTTGAACGACTTGAATCCGGTCTCCTCGACTTTTATAGGTTCGGGAATGCTGACTGGATACTGCGTAGTTTCTATTGTTCCACGAAGACCTTCAAATGTGCTGAGGAATATCCTCTATCTTCTGCGTAGTAGATGATGCAATGTTTATAGTGTATGACGCAATTCCGGGACAAAGGGCTCATTCAGGAATCGGATATAACATCCATATTCGTAGTTATAGATATATGATACGCACGCGCAATGTGAATCTGGAATAAAACAACTTTATTAAAATACTGCCTGCCTTTATTAGAGGACGGTTAAGGCCAGGATTTAAAGTTCCTTTATTTTCACTTTGGGTGAGATCGTGGATAGGACATAGGTCATGTCTTATAATTATATGATTTTATCAACACAAATCGATATGGAAGCCTTCTTTGGCCATTCTATCATCACAATAATTGTATCTTGGTATAAAATAAATTAGGTATGTAGAAAGAAAAATCTGAGAAACTAGATTTTATTTATAGGTTATGAATAACGAACGCCTGTGTAAATAAGGGACGAACAGACAAAACTGCAATATCTCTGTTCTTAATCACAGAATAGTGCCAGCCACTATTAAAATAAAGTTGCCTTTAATACTGACTGGCGTTATTGCAATATCTCTCTATTAACAACTGACAGTTTCCCTACGCAACTAGAAAACACCAGCCCACTAGCTCAGTTCATGATCACAGAGTGTGCGGAAAGGTCGTTTTCACATTTTTTTAAAGTAACTATGCTGATACTAATTTTCAAAACAGAAACCTAAATCATTAGAATCAGTATTTCATTGAATCTTTTTGGTTGAAACGCACTGTATCAAGCCATAAATACTTTTAACATATAGTTGTAGATATGAGTAATCCTCAAGAATTGAAAAAAAAGAGTCAACACCTGTATTCAAAATAGATATGCAATCATTTTGAATGGCAAATGAGAGCTCTCGTTCCAGCGGAGAAAATTTTGCGCCGTTGCCAATTTGATTACAGAAAAATTCAATTCACAATCACATAAGATATTTTAGAGAATGAGTTATGGAAAATGAGTAGATATACCAAAATTGTTCTATCATTACATTAACTAGACATTTGAAATGTTGATACCCAAAATGTTTCCAAATGAATGCAGACTTGCAGAATTCAAAGAACATGATAGAATCACGGAAACTATTTTTTGCATGTGCACAAACATGTATACAAATCCATCGTTCGGCTTCACAAAAATGAAGACTACTTTTCAAATAATAGAACATACTTAATGGCTTCAATCCACATACTTAAAGTGATGGTTTCGTCGGGTTTAGTCAGTAGGCAAGGTAAAGGTAAGTGTATTGGCAGGTTGAGTGCGAGCACCTGCTTTGATTTAACTTTTTCATAATAATTACTGATCGGATTACGAGGAACTTTGATATAGGTTAGATTATGTTCTGTCCCCTTCTTTTATGATAAGTATGACTAGGACTATGGCTTTCGGATTCGTGTTAAGGAGGAAAAATTACGTGAATTGGATATTTTTTCAATTTTAAAGCCGAGCCCGATAAAGTTAACTTCAACTGACTAGACCCGACGAAACAAGAACATTCCCAGTCTCATTTTATCTATGTGGATAATAGTTCTTTCATTTAAAAAGTATTCTTTATTTTTGTTAAGCCGAACGCTGAATTTATCTATGCGTTTACATTACTTACGCATGTGTGTGCGCATGTTAACGCACATGCGCGCGCGCATGTGTATGCAAATTTAATGAAAAGTACCCAACTCACGTAGGTTTGTCTCCTAAACACGAATCTGAAGGCCATTGTTCTATTTATACTTATCGTTAAAGAAGGGGACATAGATCCTAATCGAATTTTATTTATACTAAATGCTCAATTGATTTGGTATCTGTTTATTCCCTTTGCTTATTGTTGTTCTGTTTTGTGGAATAAGTATTCATTAGTAAAGAACTTTTTGAAAAAAAATCGGATACAGTTGCGCAGATACTTGCGTATGCGCATGCTTGGGCAGATGTCAGATGGGGACAAGATTGACAGGTTCTAATGGTTAATTTCCATGCAGCTAAATTTCAATTCTTTTATGTGAAATGTGTTATTATTATTTATTCCAGTAAAAAGCATTTCAGCAGAACAAAAATAATATAATAAGTCGAAAATGTAACGAATAAAACTGCTTGCAGACAGTGATTCCGTAAATTTGATTTTGTTGATTTATTCATTTCCTCAGTTCATGGAAATGTACCTCTACAACAAAACCGACGGTGGCGGTTCACGCAAGTATCGCGGGATATTTGGAAAACAGACCACGATTTCATTTGTTTTCTCATAATCAAGCTATCGAATGTCTAGCGTTTTAGTCTACAGTTTTACAGGTATAAGTCGGCACACCAGAGTTTTTAGACATCTCAGTATAGACCGTCAGATAATGACATATTTGGCTGACTGATTTTCTCTCTTCTGGGATTTTAACCAATGAAAACCATGTCAGTGTTGAGATGAAAAAATTAAATTTTGCCATCGGACGTGTGCTAGGCATATATGGAAAATTCATTAACAAAATTTTCTGGCCGAAAAATTTACTTCAACAGTAGACCAGCTTATGGGATTTTTTTTAGGATTCCTTTTATGATATCAAATTTCATTCTGTCGATTGCCATAAGTGAGAGAATCATCAACCAAGTAGGTATTCTTTTACCAATTGGCGCACTTATTTAAAACCTTTAAGTACACGTGCAAACCTTATGGCTTTGGTTTTTTACTATTACATTGTTATTATATGTTAATGTGTTAAAGTGGAATAAACAAGAGATTGAAAAAAATCTATATTTTTCTGACGAAAGAAAATGAATTTTCTGACCTAATTTTCAGTAGTTAAAATCCCAGAAGAAAGAACAGAGAGGCAGCAAAATATGTCATTATCAGACGGTCTATAGTACTATACCTATAGAGCCTATAGAGATCATAGAGATGTGCGCATTATAATAAACCATACGGCTTAGGAAAACTCGTTGTAGCTGGAGCACAGTATAATGCTATTTGGCATTATACTGTGGCTGGAGTGCTGGACAAGATCTAACTTCATTTACAATTCCTGCTAAGTTCATCTGTCCTAACCGCAACACCAGACATATTAGTCGTGGAGCCAGTGACGCATGTTTCATGAAGTGTTTGATGCACCTTGAAATTTTGTAAGGCTAGTATTTAGGGGATGAGACGTAGGAATACCTGTGTTTGCCTAACCCAACCCGGGACACCAGGTACTGCGCATAATAGAAAGGTGTAATAAAATTGAAGCCAAAATCAGAGTTTGATTCACAGGCCAACAAACGTTAATCGAAAGTTCAGTAAATTTTTAATTAGCATTTAAGATAGCAGATACTTTTGAGGGGGTTTACATAGAATGTATTCTCTCTAAAGTTGTTTTTTTATAATCTATAATTCACTCTGAAATTTCAACAACTTTTTAATTAAATATTTAAGAAATTATGTACAAAAAGCCAGACAGTTTTGTTGGGGTTCAATTACCAGCGAGCATGAAAATAAATTTATTTTCATTCAGAAAGAGATAGGCTGCGCGTGGTTGGCGGCGTGAGTGAGAGCGCCTATCTCTTTCTAATTGAAATAAAATTTATTTTCATGTTTGCCGATAATTACACCCCAACAAAACTGTCTGGATTTTTGTACATAATAGAGATGTTATTGCAATAACGCCAGCCAGTATTAAAGGCAACTTTATTTTAATAGTGACTGGCACTATTCTGTGATTAAAAACAGAGATATTGCAGTTTTGTCTGTTCGTGCCGTATTTACACAGGCGTTCGATATTCATAACCTATAAATGAAATCTAGTTTCTCAGATTTTTCTTGTTAGATGATTTAGCTTCCATATCGATTTGTGTAGAAAAAATCATATAATTATCAGACATGAGCTATGTCGTGCCCACGATCTCACCCGAAGTAAAAATAAAGGAACCTTCAATCCTGGCCTTAACCGTCCTCTAAGGCGGATTTATCAGATTCACAATGCAGAATTTAATGCATATGCATAATTTTAAAGTACAATTTATAACATTTCAACACTCAGATTTATATGAAACCATTTACCCGTTTCATAAATTATAATTCCTAAATGGTTTCATATGAATCTGAGTATTGAAATGTTATAAATTGTAGGTACTTTAAAATTTTATGCATATGCATTAAGTTCTGCATTATGAATTCGATAAATCCGCCTCAATAAATAAAGGCAGACATGCGCGGTATTTTAATATAGTTGTCCTTATTCCAAATTCACATTGCGCGTGGGTGTATGTCAAAATAAGGACAACTTTATTACTGCCTGACGTTATTATGAACTGCAATATCTCTCTATTTTCTTAAATATACTATTGATTTTAAGAAGCTGTTAAAGTTTTAGAGTGAATCAAACATTTCATTTTGTGTTTAAAAAACAACTTTAGGGGAAATTAATTCTATGTAAACCCCCTCAAAAGTGTCTGCCATCATGAATGCTAATTGAAAATTTACCAAACTTTCGATTAACGTTTGTTGGCCTGTGAATCAAACACTTTTTTGGCTCCAATTTTATTACACCTTTCTATTAGGCGCAGTACCTGGTGTCCCGAGTTGGGTTAGACAATCACAGGTATTCCTACTTCTCATCCCCTTAATACTAGCCTTACACAATTTCAAGGTGCATCAAACACTTCATGAAACATGCGTCACTGGCTCTTGGACTATATATTAATCCTATGATTAGGCGGCAGCGTAAAATTCCCTCCAAAATAAGGACATTCTAACACTTCTAACCGCTATTCCACTTATGTGGTATTGTCACAATTTAGCGGAGCAACCCGGTTTTCATAAGTTGAATTTTTTTTGTGATGGTGATGTACCTAACTGAAGTAATATATGTGGAATGCCCTCCGCTCGGAGATACACTGAAGAGATAACAGAAGTAGCGACGATATTAGTAAGTACAAAATGATTATAATATGATAACTATAATGCGAATAAACAATGCAGGATTAGTTAAATTAAGTTCGATGCATATGCATATTTTTGCTATCAATTGTATTTCACATATAGAGGTGAATGCACTGTTTGAAAACGTGATTCAAACAATCAAAGAATATTTACATTAGTACTGTAATGTACAAGATGCAAACGTGCGTGAAAACAGCAGCCAAGCCAAGAGATAGCAGCCATTTGCATATCCTTCAGTGACGTCGGACTGAAAAGGTATTCGGGGTTCCGCGCATATGTAATAATTTTTAATATAATTTAATGAAAACAGATGTATCTTGGATATTTTCATGAAAAAAACGATTTGCAATTCATATAAATCAGTTCGATGAAACACATGAATTTGAGATTGAAATCTCAACAATAGTGAGGTTTGTTCCTTTTTCGTGTTGATAAAAGTTCTTTCATCACTTGTGGAGAGGGTGAAGTACCAACCCCCTTTAAAAAAAATGCAATTTGAGGGTTTAAACCTGAAACTGTCCCTACCAAAATAGGTTCATATCATTTTTCTTAGTGCAGATAATAATTTAATTCCTGTTGAAAAAAATTCTTGATTTACTTGCAGGGAGCGTCGGGTATCAACTTGAAAAAAATGCGATTTGAGGGGTTAAACCTGAAACTGTCTCAACCAAAGTAGGTTCATATAATTTTTCTTGGAACAGAGAACATTTCGTGTTGAAAAAAATATTGCATCACTTGCAGAGAGTGTTGAGTACCAACCCTCCCTTTAAAAAAATGCCATTTGAGTGGTTGAACCTGAAACTGTCTCAGCCAAAGTGAGCTCATGTCATTATTGTTGATACAGAGAATCATTTCGTGTTGAAAAAAATTCTTGCATCACTTATACTTTTTTAAAAAGGGGTTGGTACTCTCCCCCTCCACAAGTGATGAAAGATTTTTTTCAACTTGATAAATGATTCTCTGCACCAAGAATAATGATATGAATCCACTTTGGTTGAGACAGTTTTAGTTTGAACCTCTCAAATCGCATTTTTTCAAATGGTTGCTATACCTCATCCTCTCTACAAGTATAATGCAAGAATTTTTATCAACGCGATATGATTCTCTACACCGAGATAATAAACCCATTTTTGTTGAGATTTCGATCTCAAATTCATGTTTTTCCAACGATACATCTGTTTTCATTAAATTATATTGGAAATTATTACATATTCGCAGATCCTCGAATAAATTTTTAGTACGATGCCACTGCCCGATTGGCAATCTTCGGCAAAATAGCTGCTAACTTTTGGCCAGCGTTGTTGTATGTGTGATCTGTGATGTGTGTTGAAATTTGACGAACATGTAGAATACGGTGTTATTCGTTATTCTACTACATCACCTGTAATATGCCCAATAGGTAGGTACGTTACATTTTCAGTCTAGAAAAAGGCGACATACCTATACGTCCCTAGCAATAGCTATGGTGTTACTGAATAAAAGTACTTTTGAATTGAAGTTTTTTGCATTCTTAATCCATCCGGCAAAGTTTTCTGCTTGTTTATTCGTTTCCGCACTAAGCGACAAGCGTAATTATACTGGTCGGTAATTTCTCAAAAATTATGATGATAGGTAGGTATTTAGCAAAGCAGTTCATCTGGTTGTTTGGGTGTTCACAACTACCAACCCAGTATTTTTTATTTTTATAACTGATTGATAGTCATCAGCTACCTACAACAGAACGTGTGTCTACCTAGTCAGATGTGCCTAATCAAGTCAAAAATAAGAAATAATTGGCTTGTGGAAACCTGTGAACCTTTAATTCACGCCAAAGAACTTCTGGGGTATAATACATAGGTATGTTACACTTTCAAGCCTTCGGCTCAACAAGTTTTGAAAAATACCTCACAAGGGCGAAACCAAATATTGATCGAGATGGAAAATGTTAGTTTTGATCATTTTGTAGCTTGCAATTTTTTTCTTTTGTGATATATTTATTGTTCTTTTTATGTTTGAGAGTTTCATATTTATTTTATTTTATCTGGTTTTGATTTTTCTTTAATTTTACTTTTGATCATTTGACTTGATTATCAAACTCGTTCTCAATAAGCATTTTATTATAAACCACCTTTCAAATCACCTATTTACTCTAATTTCCTGATTTCATTTTGAAATTCCCGCCATGTTAAGTTATGTTACAATTTGGCCTTTCAATGTGGTACGCCTGACAAATCCTCAAGAACAACACTGCTTTTGGCTGCCGTTTTCACACACACACAGGTAAATATTCTTTGAAACAATTGACATGATGCGAATCGAATGAGAAACTAATTTCAGTTGATGACTGTTAAAAATTGTTAGTTATTTCACACGAAATCACTCAATTAGGATTTCATAGTGCATGTTACAAATCATAGTAAGTAGTTCCAAATCTGATACGTAAAAAACATTAACCATTAACTTCTCAAACAAAATACAAAAACAACATTATATTTCAAATGACTACGGTGAATGATAAAAAAATACAGAATATTTTATATAGTAGTTCGGCTGCTTGTTCAAAGGCTGGTAAATGGAAAGATAGATGAGTGGTAGGTATGTTTGTATTTGCTCAATATATTCCTAGGAATCTTGGGTTAACATCTTTGAGAAATTTCTTTCTGCATTTTTCAATAATTAACAAATAATATAGAAAGTTTTCTTCTGGGTTCTCACTAGAAAGGAAAAAACTGAACACGTTTCAATAGCTGGCCGAACTAAAAAGTAGAAAATCATTTTTAAATAAGAATTGTGTAATAGGTATGCTGTTAGCATGTCCAGCATATGCTGTCTCAGCCTACCTATATCCATTTTGTCAAGCACCCCACGATTTTTTGCAATCAAATTAATTATTTTGTTGATAACAATTCTTGCATATTTGAACAAGGTTCGAGTGTAAGTACCTACCAGAGTTTCAAATAAATGAAACGAACATTTTCGACGACGTCGACATTCCCTTCTCTCCACACTATCACACAACGTGGAAAAATTGAGGCAAATATCTGTCAGAAAACAACTACTTCCCCTTACAAACATTGTATTACATCTTACAAATATTTGTGCAATGTTCCTCCAAGAGGACACAAAAATTATTTACTACTCTAGTTCGGCTAGCTATTAAGCATGTTTTTTAGTTTTTTAAATTTTAGTCGAATGTTAAAGCCTCCATATATATTTTGATACCAAACTCCGCACATGAGAGCAGTTTTCCATAGCAAGTTAATTCTGTGTAGTGATGAAAATAAATATTCATAAAAAAAACTGGAATAAGTGCCATTTGATAGTCTTTGAAGTTAATTTTGACAATTAATCATTTAACTACCATCCTAGTACTTATATAAAAAAAACAATAAAAGTGTAGTAAACTAGAAAATGAATGAAATTGAGATCTAACTACTAACTAACTAAAATTTAATGAAAATGTACAACAAATTCTATTATGAACTTTACTTATAGGTGGTTGCACAATAATGGTAGCATTGAGGTTCAGAGTGACCCTAGATTTTCTTTTCAGTCTTGATGAAACTTTTGCCTTCAAGATGCCTGCATGTTCTTCAGTTCAATGGTTTCTTGTTTTGTTTGACGATGGGATATCCCATTATACCGAGGCCAAAAATGTTAAACAAATAAAAGGAGGTAATTGCTCAGCTAAATGGAAGAGAAATTGGTATAATGCAAGAATTCTATATTCTGGAACCAGAGATGTATGTCAAATGCTGGGTAATAACTCTTATGATTCATACATTTCGGTGCTTTGATTTTATAAAAAAAACTCACTAATATATTTTCGTGTACGATTTTCACTAAGAAAGGGGTTACAACAGCAAACCGTGTTTACCTATACAATAGCTTCCTCAAATAATTGTTAAGCGAATCGTGTTGAAGTTTTCTATACCCTTTTTTAATGAAAATCAAGTAGTTCAATATTTGATTCTATTTCTAGGCATCGTTAGTTAATGGATTTGGCTTTTATTAGGGCTGCTTTTATATCTCACTAAAAATTTTAGTTATACTTGAGAGGAAGTTGTAGTATACTATAAAGTGTTTGATAATATTTCACTTTATGTGAATTAAATGAGTACCTATTGATGAAGATGTTATCTCTGTTGACTTTTTCTCACTTTTTCAAAATTTGATAGTTTTTTCTGAAAAAAAAATCGCAAAAGTCTATGGTTTTTGATTATTTTCCCATATTTTTTTTGTAAAAGATCCAAATCAGATTTTTAAAAAAGTTAAAGGGAACATAATTAGATCTTTACCAACATGACCAAATTTTTTCATCCACTAATAATGAAAAATAAACCTTGAAAGTTAGGTACAATGAAACCCTTGCATGGCAACATTTTGTATGCGGAGAGTGGGCCACAAGTCTTTCAGTTTGTAAGGTATCACTTCCACTTAAATAGCAGTTGTTGCTATTTGGGGTTTAAAGAATTCAATTTAACTAGCTGATAATTGATGAAAATACATATTTAAAATAAAAGTAGTATTTCCTGCACGATTTTCACCTAACAATGGTTTACAAATTCATGTTTATGATTCCTACTTGAAGAAGCTATTGTATAGCGAAACACGTGTAGCGGTTTTGTAAACCCTTGTTTAGTGAAAATTCTAGAGAAAACTTTATTATTTTTTATGTCATGTTTCAATCCACAAATTTGATAGAAACTGCATGCAACACAATCTTCTTGATCTTAGAGTAGTCTATGAATATATATAATATATATAAATTTTTATTTTCTAGATGAGCATTATAATGATGATATTTCCTCTGATTCTACCCATACTAAATACAGTAAAAATACTGGTAGAGGTAAGATGAGTAATGAGTGATTGTCGGTCGAGCTTGCCACGGGCCATCGGAAATAGTCGGGGTTGGGTAGAGGGATCGGTAGAAGTCGGCCGTCGCTGGTCTGCGTTCATCGAGTCGCGATAGATCCAGTTGATGATAAGAATTCTCCACTACCGCGCGCTTCGCTGGTCTGCGTTCATCGTGTGACGTAGTCGAGAGAGATCCCCTAGACCGATAGCATTTTGCCAATACAGCGCGCATCTTGAATATTTAAAATTAATTGAATTTAAAAATAAAAAAAGTTGCGGAGAATGAGGTTTGAACCGGCGGCGAAAGTTTGGAAGCGTGTGACGCTAGCCATTAGTCCACGGTGGCTTCATACAAGATGGGGTATGAATGTGGCAGGCATGATTGAAGGGGGTATAGAAGGATTTGGTATTGGAGCCGTGGGTATAATAGAAAAAGAATAATGATTGTGAATGAAAGTATACAGAGTTTGAAAGTGTGATGATAATAGTGGTGTTTGGAAAATGGGAAAAAAAAAACATGGCGGCTGTCAAATGTTATACAGGGTGTACCAACATAATATTTAAGTGAAAAAACATGG
Source organism: Chrysolina americana (assembly GCA_958502065.1). NCBI lineage: Eukaryota > Metazoa > Arthropoda > Insecta > Coleoptera > Chrysomelidae > Chrysolina > Chrysolina americana. The sequence goes on along the minus strand of OY293419.1, from coordinate 21,935,853 downwards.
TTGCCTCGGCCATTTGTCGAAGAAAATACCATTGGGGGTATGGGGGGATTCAAAATGTTTTCGTGAGGGGGTCCGTCATTTTTAACGTGCGATTTGGAGTGAAAATTAGCATTTTAAATCTTACTCGTTTTTTGAAACGCAAAAAACGCATTCAAGAAAAAAAAAACATGGCGGCTGCTCGTTAGATTTAGTATACCAGGTGTATGAAAACATATCATTTAAGAGAAAAAAAAAACATGATGGGTGCTTGTCATATTTGGTATACAGGGTGTCTCAAAATATATCATTTAAGAGAGAAAAATATGGCGGCTGCTCGTTTGATTTAGTATACCAGGTGTCTCAAAACATATCATTTAAGAGAGAAAAATATGGCGGCTGGTCGTTTGATTTAGTATACAGGGTGTCTCGAAACGTATCATTTAAGAGAAAAAAAAACATGGCGGCTGCTCGTTAGATTTAGTATACCAGGTGTCTCAAAACGTATCAGTTAAGAGAAAAAAAATGGCGGCTGCTCGTTAGATTCAGTATACAGGGTGTCTCAAAACGCAAAGTTTCTGAAAAATCATATCGTTTGAGAGAAAAAGAGACATGGCTGCTTGGGGCAGAGAAAAAGGTATCATTGGGGACATGGGGATTTAAAATACGAATCATCGAAAAATAAGCACTTCCGGTTTGAAAAAATTGAGGTAGAAGAAAAGTAATAGTGAATTCGGATTATCCACATCGAGGAGAGTTCAAATATGCAATAAAATGGCCACTTCCGGTTTTCACTTCCAATGCCAAAAGGGCATAGGAGGCTATCTTCGTTAATAGTAAAGATACAGAAATGTGCGGGTACTCTAATAAGACAACTTTTATGGGGGATCAAGAAAATGATAGAATTTCCTTCCGTCAACTGCCATAAGTGCCATAAACCTCACATTTTAATGCGTTATGTAATCATCGCTCAAATGTTAGAAGTCGGTTCGTTAGAACGTCGCTCAATATATCGGCGGCGCCTCACACTCGATATCTGTCAGTTGTCATTGGTAATATCGTTGAAGAAAAAAAAAAAGTGACAAATAAACATGGTTGTACAGGTACATAAAAACATGGCTGCTGCATGTATGTGTCGGATGAAAAATGGGTCATTGTGAGTAGCAACGTATTCAGCAATAGTATATACAGGGCGTATCACACGTTATTTAAGAGAAAAAAACATGGCTGATGCAAGTGTCAAATGTCATGTGGAAAATGGGACGCAGAAAATACGTATCATTGAGGATATGGGAACCCAATAGAAAAATATGGTGATATTTCATACTGAGTGTTCCAAAAATTTGTTAGACATACACAGAGTGTTCAAAAACTATTCAAGATATGAAAAAAACCACTCATAGGACGTTTCAATCCTAATCAAGAAGGTATAAAGAGCATCTCATTTATAGAAAAAAAAATATGATGTTTCAACAGGAGTTTAGCGTTTCAACGTGCGATCCCAATCGGAAATGTATTACATGTCATCGAGACCGAATACGTCAGCGCTCTCTATCATCAGGAAGGTGCCCAATCATTAAAAATTGAGATAGAGCATTGATAAGGGTCCAAATTTAGTTACTATCGGTCGTACTATTTCAATAATTTCGACACCAATGGGTTTGTTTCGATGTCAAGAAACATTGTTGAGCATTTTCCAACAGGGCGTTAGCGTTTCAACGTAGAATAGTGTTGAGTTCATAAATGGGTAATATTTGAATGGTACAGTCTATGAGGAAACATTATAACAAATATGTGTTATGGATGCAAAAAATTTCAAGAAAAAAGTCTGAACTATAGGTGTCATGTTAACATAGGAAATATGTTTCAAAAATGTAACGGTATATGAGAAAGCATTGCAAAAATTCATGGGTTATGGATGCGATAAAATATGGAAATTTTGGGTAATTATTTCACTTAGCTGACCGTTGGGTGTGCTTTTGAGGGTGTGTAGTCTTGCTTGCAAATCCCGATGTCATGTATGCATACACATTAATTAACAACTACAATGGAATGTTGCAGACTCCCTACTCACGTTCTTTAATAGTAAATTATATCATTGGAAATCAAATTCAGGTAGGTTATAATAAAAGTGAGACATATTTTCATAATTTATTCAATATATTTTGTGTTATTCTAAAGTAAGGGTGTTACAGCGTCAGCATATTTTATCAAATTACTCATAAAAAGATGTCAGTTTCATCAATAAATTTCTAAGATCATCCAAAAGCTTATTGTTGGGGCACGCAATATCAAACATGTTCCAATTAAAGTCTCCTACTTCAATAAGTCTTCTTTGGAACTCATTGTACTTGAAGTATGTATTTCCCTTGAAAAAATACATATGGCCATCTATATAGCGAAACGCTGAAGTGATGTCATTGGGAATGTCTGAGAAAGCATCTTCAATACGGCCCCTAGTGATAATTCCCGCTACATTAATATTCACTCCATCAAATTCAATGAAGGAAGTATTATCATAAAAGATAAAATATTTTCCTGCATGTGTTTGAAAAAGTGCATTTATTTTAGCGTTTTTATCTATACCATATGGTCTTAATTCCTTCGGTAGATAATTCTGTAGTTTTTCAGGTTCAGTAATTTTCCTCTTTTTATCACCAATATCAAACTTCCATATCATATCCTTCACAATAACATACAATCGATAGCTTGGAAAGCCTGGAGCGTACGCCAAAAACATTATATCTGGTGGAGCTTTAACTTCACATAAATTTTTATTGAATTTAGGTGAATGATGAAGGTATTGTTTGCTTGTAGTATGAATTGGGAGCGTAGTTTTGAGGGAAGTGGTAGGAATTTGAGTAGTAGTTGTATCTGGCGGTATATACTTAGGTATAGCAACAAATCGGTACTTTCGACCATATAGTACCTCAAGTCCATTAATGTCATCTTGATGGATGGGGCGCATTTTTTGTTGATACCATGGATACATGATTGCGTCCTTCGTATCGCAATGACCTAAACCTAAAGAATGCCCAATTTCATGAACAGCTGTCATCAATAAATTCGAATATCCGTAAAGCGTTTCATTATATCCTGTATACCATTTTTCTTCATCGTCAAAATGAATTTCTATACAAGAATTGTTACGTGCTTCTGGAAAGAAAGCATGACCTAAGACTTTGCCAGGACCATCAAAAGTCGAAGGACAATATGAATTACCCATACAATTCCTTCGATATTGATGATAACTTTTAAGGAATATTATCGTGATATCTGAATTAGGTTTCATTACCATCTCAAATGTTAAAATGGATGCATTCTGCCACATTTCAAAAGCTTTTTTTAATACTGCAAGGTATTCATTATAATTTTTGTTGAATGGATAGCGAAATAGGTACCACTGCAGATGAGTTTTATTCCATTTTGTTGAAACTGTATACTCGGTTTCGCCATGTTGACATCTGGGTCTCGTAATAAGCTCCATTGTTTCATTATTCAAAGTTCCATCTACAGGTAAATTATAACGTTCTTGGAAATTACTAACAGCTGTTGAAAAATCTGTCAGCGAACTATTATCAATATACCCATATGTTTCCAAATAGTGTTGTAGAAAAGTTGAATTTGCTGCTAGTAATGGTAAGAAAGCAGCCAGCACGACTATGACCAACCTCATCATTGGTTTGTTGTACACAAATGACTGTAATCGTAATTCATCATTTAACTAACAATTCCTCACAGATGAAGTAGCGACCAATAGTAAATCGCTCGCTGCGCCACCTATGAAGTTCTTGAAAAAGCACTCTCTGAAACTGATAACGAGTACGAATTTCCGGTGTTTGGTATTGTGGTCTCAAGAAAAACAGAAATGATTGGAAATCTAAGCAAATCTTCAAATAAATAAAACAAATTACCATTTAATTTTTATTGCATAAATCATACACAATTTTTTGTTTATAATAAAATAAATATTCACGTAAAGCATTAGCCAACATACTATCTAAAGATGAAGCTTGACAAAAACCTTCTATAATTTCTTCCAAACTCAAATTGGTTTTATTTTCACGTAGCCAAGATTGAATAATATCAAAAACACCTCGATAATAGTCACAAAAGTTCATAGCATCCAGCATAGCGATACGGTCAGACAGCACCCCCAAGTGTGTATTGAGAATGTCGTTCACATCTTGTTCAGACAACTCCATGTTCGTGATATCCTTGGAAATGGAAATTTGTTTGGTATTACTTTCGATGTACTGTGTGTGATGTAAATGTAATCCCCGCAACGTGTTGTGATTGGATCATACTCATCTACATACTCATCGATTTGTGATTCAAAGAAATTTTCCTTTATTTCTTGCAGGATGTCAATGAGGGTTGCCCATTCAAAAGAAGCAAAATTGATAGATCGAATGGAGAACTGCTGCTTCAAAACGATGCATGAGCTAAAATCCCTGGAGGGACTTATACCACATCGAATTTCGTAGGATGGCATAGGGAAGACCATCAACATCAACTGATGTTCGTTCCGAGCTGCCATTTCGTATTGCCCCAATGCTCTGTCGATGGCATTTAGAGTTTCTTTATAATCTTCTCCATCACTATCGCACATTACTTCAACTTCACTGACGTAACCACTATCTTGAGACATTTTCGTTTTCAAACTGAATATTCGTCTGTGCTTGCATACGCTTTTATAGCTTCAGATCACGTGGTCAATTTTAAAATTGTTGTTGCATGTTTGTTAACTATGAAAAAAATATTTGAATGACCCCTCGGAATTATATGATTTGTGTTTGTTTCCCATGAGATTCTATACAAAATCAACGTTTTCGATCCAACTGTTATGTTTGTTATGCAAACCGAGCCATTTAACGTACATTTTTTTGCCTTTCTTCCTCAGAACTTTTTCCACGAGATATATATCTGGATTTGCAGTTTTTTGTAATTCCTCTGCATAAAAAGCACCCTTGATAGGAGCACCCTGCATATCTTCCAGCATGAAGGTGGCAGGGTTGGTGATATTGACTTTGATGATTTTGAATAATTCCGTAGTCCAATTGGGTGTGTAACCTGTTTCGAAAACGTGCTTTGCCTTACTAATTCGCACAACATCGCCGACTTTGAATTTTCTCGGTCCAGCTATTTTCAAGTGGCTGTATGTTGATTTGAGAATTTCTTTTTCGTTGGTTTTATCAATTTCCGAAGGTTTCATACCCGTCTTTGAATGGCGCGTATCATTGTAAGATTTTGTGATTTCAGGTAATATATTCAACCATTTGTAGTTGCCATTCAAACTGAAATACTTGTACAATCTTTCCTTCAAAGTTCTTATAATCCGTTCGGCCATAGAGGCTTTGAGGATGCTGTACGTATTGTAGTGATTTATCTCATGTTTTTTCATCAAACTCTGGAATTTACTGTTGTAAAATTCCGTTCCCTGATCGGTTTGTAGATTTTTTGGGCATCGTTTCGTGTGTGTTAAAATATCTGCAAACGTTTTGGTAATTTCCTCCCCCGTTTTCGTTTTCAGCGGACGAGTCCACACGAATTTCGAGAAACAATCTATAACGACTAGAATGAGTTTGAAATTACGATTTTGATGGGCGTAAGGTCTCATTTCGGCCAAGTCCATTTGCCATAAATCATCTAAGCCTTTAATAATGGTGCGACGTCGAGGATAATTTTTTCTAATTGGTTTGTGCAGTTCACGGACAAGTTGAATCTTGTCTTTGGAAGCCATCACGCACATATGTGATGACGAAACTGTGAAACCTACTATTTTATCATGGTGATGTATACACTACATTTTGTCTTTTAGTAATTTCCTCGACAGCAGATTTTACACTCGCTATATCTGAATTTATTTTGGTGATTTGCTGTAAAATATCAATTCGAAACTGGTTTAACTCATTCTTGGTTAGCAGCATTTCCTTGTGCTTAATATCCCATTTTAAATTGTGTGCATGAATCGAATCGTTTATTTCAGAAATTTTTTTCAACAAATCTCCACGAATATTTTCAATATCAGTTTTGTATTGTAGGTTGAATTTTTCGAAAAATGACCTTGTTTCATTATAGCGTACCTCACTTAGTTGCGTTATTTCAATAAAATTATTTGCAAGTGTTCGTGTTTTCTTTTCCAGATAATTTTTTGTTGCAATCAATTCATTTTCAATTTCATGTTGCATCTTTGCCATTTTGTCACTCAGTTGAACTATTTCCGAATGGTGTTGTTCACCTTGATGTTGTATAGTTGCAGCAATTCTTCTATCGATTTCAACCACATATTGTTTATTGGCAGCATCAGTATTTTTGGTGGGCCTCTTTACATTACTCAATTTCAAATTATCAAAATCGATGTTACCATCTGGAGTGTGCAGCAAGCCGCCGCCTCCAGAGGGCGTAGGTAATTTTCGCTTTCTATCACTGGTGTTACTGTCGCTACGTCCGAACTTATCGATAACCATTTTGAAAATGTGAATGTATGTATGGATGTATGTCATCTTATAGAATTATATTTGCCTCTTTAAGTTCACTCAAAATGGCAATAATCTCATTGTCATGCGAAGTATTTCCAGCATCCCGAGAGGCTATCAATAATTTGAGACGTTCGCATAGTTCGTTTGGGTCATCCCAATAAACAAACTCCATAGGTTTGGTATTGAATGTCATTGCAATAGGTATATTTTTAGGTAAACCGCTACCTTTTGCATCAGGGTTGGATGCTTTAGGTAAACCGGTACGTGTCGATATTTTACGTTGATTTCGTATAGGAAACATCGGTTTAATTATTTCGGTATATTTGTATCTTTTACTACCTTTCGGATAGCCTAGGGAGTTTTTGTGAATATTCGACAAATCTACAATTGATTTGTATGCCTGCATATCTTCATTATTATAGTTTTCAGGTGTGTTTAAAAATATGAGTTCATATATACCGGGTGTTGCTCTCCACTGATATCCACCCATTTTAATGTATCCGCTGCGTTTGTCGAAATCTATTTCTTTGTTACCTAGGAACCATTTTGAAGATACACCATCATATACAGGACCGTATACTTTATCTATTTCTTTGTCATTACTCCAATGTTTTATAATGTACGGTTGAGCCATTATAGGATATTGATCGATATATTCCTGTAAAACTTCTTCATTCATGTCTGACACAAAGCTCTTATCTTGTTCCTCTTGTGTGCCTACGCTAAAGATATCCTCATCATCAGCATCATTATCGTCTGTACTTGCAACATGTTCGAGGGATTGGAATGGAGTCATCGTTTCGATGGATTCAAATGGAGACGTTTTACGCTCTTCCACTTTCTCTTGTTTGAGTTCAGATTTTACCTCACTTTTCATTGTGGTAGTAGGAGATTGCGATGTCGGCGGCGGCATTGCTGCTATTTTCCTCAATGGGACAGATACAGGTTTAAAGAATTTTTGCAACGACTCATCTTCTTCGGATCTACCCAATTTCAAAGCCAAATATTTTTTTCGAATAGCTTTTGCAATTTCATTGATTTTAGTCTTTCGAATAACATCAACTTCTTTGCTCAACGGTTTCATGATGATAACTGTGAGATATATCAATCTCTCTGTATACTTATATATTTATCGAATCCTTGACGATAACGTCCAGCATTTATATCAAAATCTTTCATAATCACAACGGTTCCATATCGATGCTGTCGCCAACATTCTGCACACATTTCCTTGAATTCTTCGAACGTCATGTCTGGGGAAACGTGTTCATCGAATACATGTTTCAAATTCATTTCATCCTGCTTGAAAAGCACAATCATATTACAATTGTCTCGTATCAATTGTTTTGGAATTTTTGAATATGTCTGACAAAGATATGCAGCATCAATATTTCGGTGTCTACAAAAGGAGTAGTATTCTCGAATTTTCTGTTGACCATCGCATGCAACATCATCGAAAATGAATATGGAATTTGATTTGGCCTCGTGAGGGCTTATGATTTCCTCATTTTCCCTGAACGGATAATATCCCAATCCCTTGACTTTCCCCAAAATTTCTTGAACCACCTGATATTTGGGCTGGTACAAAGATTTTGAATATACGTAGATGTTTTCAAATTTTGCTCCATTCGGGTGGAATAACAGTGTTAAGATGGCATCTGTCTTTCCACAACCACTTGGTCCGCAAATAATTGCACGAAACGAATTCGGTAATAATTTACCATGCTTCCCAGCCATACTGCTATCGAGGTCTCCATTCAAAAAATCTAAATTTTCAATAGGCAGTGTCTTGCCTTGTTGAACGACCTCCATGATGTGATGAAAAAACATGAGTGCGCCACGGTTATAAATAAACGCATTGAAGGTATCTTTCATCATTATCAATGTTGACTTACTCTGGTGCAGGTGTTGTCAATTCAATCATCAATAAGCTCCCGTTCGAATTGCATCTACCAGGTTATTCGTTTTGCGGGCCTGGCACCAAATTGAGGCAGAGATTACAACGCGGAGAAACTGGCGTGAATCCTTTGGACGAAAGCTGCAGAGAGCACGATATTGCATATTCTCAATCCGAGTCTCTAGAAGACCGTCATAAAGCAGATCAAGTGTTGGAAAATAGAGCTTGGGAACGAGTTAAATCTAAAGACGCTAAATTTGGGGAACGGGCTGCAGCTTGGCTTGTTACTTCCACCATGAAAGCCAAACGTAAGCTAGGTATGGCGTGTCCTTTCGCCGTAACTTGCTTCAAAAAAATATTAAAAATTGGAAACACAATCCTACTAATATTAAGAAATCTAGTGCTTCGGCTTTGCGAGCTGCTAAAATGGCATTGAGTCAAGCTGGAGGACGTAAGAAAATACGAGTGCCTAGAATAATTCCATTCGATGCAAAGTCCGGAGGAATTTTACCACTTATACCTATATTTGCTGCACTTTCGGCTTTGGGTGCGTTGGCAGGTGGAGCGAGCTCTATAGCAAAAACCGTAATAGACGCAAAAAATGCTAAAAAGAAACTTGAAGAAGATCAACGTCACAATAAATCCATGGAGCATTTAGGTTCGGGTTTGTACCTGCGGAAAACCCCTCGAGGATTTGGACTGTTCCTGAAAAAACAACATCAACGCAAAGGACGCGGTCTTTACCTGAAAAAGCAAAAAAACTGCTAGATAAGCTACCCAATAGAGCGTTATACGATTCGGAAATTCAGAAGTGTGCTCGTCAGATGAAAATACCACATTTTCGTGGAGTCTTTATGCGTGATACGTTACCAACTTGTGGCCCTTGGCTGCGAGAATGCGCTATATTGAACTTGGATTCCCACTTGAATGCGGGCACTCATTGGGTAGCTTACAATAAAAACGGCAATGTCGCACAATATTTCGATAGTTTTGGCAATCTCAAACCTCCATTGGAATTGGCAAGATATTTTGGGAGGGGCGTAAGAATTACATATAATAATAGTCAATATCAAAATCACAATCAGAGTAATTGCGGACATCTCTGCCTAAAGTTTCTACTTCATAATGTCCACCGCTGAGATGCATCAATCGTTGGTTGAAATGCATAAATATAAATCATTGCGAGATTTCACTGATACTCAACTGCGAGCTTTGTCAATCGAATATTTGATTGGGAACGCAGGACCTTAGGAGTTGCTGGATGTATGGCATAGGTTACCAAAGGACTACAAAAATCGATTCGCTACCATGTTTCATTCATTATCAAAATGAGTTTGGACTGTCAACGGCATCACTAAAAGAAGCAGAGTATCATGGACCAGTTAGTGCACAATTTCAATGTTATTGTAATAATAAATGATTTTTCATCCAAGTTGTTGTTCATTATTTAAGGCGGGTCGCTTCCGACACTATATCAGTCATGTCTATGATATTGACGTTAACGAGTCGTTCTTCAACGCTTTCCATCGATTTCAATCCGCCCATTCAATTGGATTCTGATTCAGAATACAGTTTGGCTTTGCTCAGCTTCCATTCGTACAACAGTATACCCAACATTGAAGAAGGTACAAAATTCTACTACTTTGAAAACGGCGGCAAAACTAAACTGAGTATCGATATCCCTACTGGTTCTTACGAATTTGGTGATATTGAGGCTTTGATCAGCAAACACATCACACCCAAAACGTACAAGGAAAACCCTCAGGAATTTTTCTACCTCAAACCGAATAATAACACGCTGAAAAGCGAAATATTCTGCCTTAAACACTCAATTGATTTCCGACCTGAAAACAGTTTGGCCCGCATTTTAGGGTTTTCGCCTATTCTTCTCAAACCCAACTTGCATTACGCATCAGATCTACCTGTAGATATCATTAAAGTACGTACCATACACATAGATAGCAACATTACGTTCGGAGCATTCTACAACGACGCACCGTCTCATACGATATACGAATTTGCTGTTGGCGTTGATCCTGGTTACGCAATCGACGAAACACCCAACCACCTCATTCATCTACCCATTGCTCATAGAGACGAAATAAACAATATTACGCTGCGAGTGCTGGACCAGCATTCTCAACTCGTTGATTTTCGAAACGAAGAAATAATCGTTCGTTTGGAATTGAAGCGAAAGTATGGTGCTAACTATTCATAAGAATAACTCACCACCATACCCCCTTCAGTCTTCACCAAGACCTTCAACGTGCGTCAACTACTATCACCGGAGAATAAACTGTTTTTGGAATCTCTCGGTTATCATGTTGTCCAATCAAGTGTTCAACATTTTCCGAAAACCACAAAACGATGAATCCATACAAAAGGTGGAATGGCGGACTTACTACCCATATGTCAAGTCCTTTCGCAACAATGATGTCATTGAAATCAACATCAATCAATCTGACGCTTACGATGCTTTGTATGATAGCCTGTTATTCATCAGTGGAAAAGTTGTGAAAACCAAAGGAGATGGTCGTGTAACATTCGTAAACAATGCTGGTGCTTTCATGTTTCAATCTGTTAGTTATGAACAAAGCGGTAAGGAGTTGGAGACGGTCCGTGAAGTTGGAATTGTTAGTACTGTCAGGGGCTTTCTCACCTACACTGACGAAGATATCAGCACCACTGATCTAACATTCAACATGCTCATACCCATCAGACATTTTTTGAATATTTTCAACGATTATCAATGTGTTTCCTATGGCAAACATACCATCCGATTAGTACGAGCTGCAGATGATAGCAACTGCTTCAAAATAGAGGAGACCGCTGGATCGTCGGCTGGTACGACAGCAGTCAAGTTGGAAATTGAAAATATTGAACTCAAAGTTAAGAGAATCTTTCCACATGATCAAATTAAATTACAACTCTTGAAGGCCATCCAAGCTGATACTCCTATTCTCATGCCGTGCAGAAAATGGGAACTTCATATGTTGCCTGCTCTCACACAAGGTGCAAAAAGTGAAATATGGGCCGTCAAGACTTCCTCGTTTCTCGAAAGTCCTCGCTATGTGATTGTATGTTTCCAAAAAGACCGTGATTACGCCATATTCAACAATGATCCAACAATATTCGCTCATTCGAATATCACCAATATAACGCTCACTCTGAACGGTGAAAATTACCCGAAAGAAAATATGCATCTGAATTTTGCAAAGGGTAATTTTTCGCAAGCCTATTTCAACTATGCACAATTCGGTCTCAGCTACAAAATTACTAATCAACATAATCCTTTGCTGAGCTCCACCGAATTTGTTGGCAAGACTCTCTTTGTCATCGATTGTTCCAGAAGGGATGAGAGCATAAAAAGTTCAACTGTTGATGTGAAACTCGAAATCGAGGCATCTGAAGGATTTCCCCAAAATACTAGAGCCTATTGCATCATTGTGCACGACACTGTTATTGAGCACCTAAACTGAACATATGCTTGTCACTTCAGTATCAATCACAGAGTCAACATGAAAATAGCTGTTGTAGATATTCAAGGCTTTACCATCGAGCAACAATTCTATCCTAAGGAGATTGCCATTAGGATTGGAATTCAATGTAGTAATTTTCTTCTGCTGCCAACTATACCATTTTCCTCTTTGAGTAGAGCAGATAAACGTACTGCCTGGTTCTTGGAGCGAAACGTTCATGGATTGAGGTATTCCTCTGGATTTGTGGAATATCATCAATTAGATTCCATCCTCAAGAAAAATTTACAGAATATTGATATCATTTATGTACGAGGATTCCAAAAACGTGACTATCTTACAGAGAAATTTCATCAATTGAACCTACCTACACGTGTTGTGAATTTGGAGGACTATGATAATACGTCATGGATGGTTCCCACATTCGGCGACAATGATGGTATATCACCCTGTATGCATCACATTGATAAGCAACCCCACTATAATTGCAGTCTCCGAAACGTAGATATTCTATACAAATGGTTATGTGATATGTTACCAAAATAAAAATACTCAATAAATTTGTATTCAAACTGTTTTCTTTTATTTTTACTTTATAACCTAAGTTGGTCTGCCTCCCCTCAAAAATCCAATCAAAATAGACGTTTTTCGCGTTCGAAAAAACAGCTAAAATTCATAACGCTAAAACATGCCAAAATGCGACTACAATAACCGTTTTTTGCGTTCGAAAAAATAGCTAAAATTTGAAACGGTAAAACATGCAAAAATGCGACTAAAATAGACGTTTTATAAGGTTAGTTCGTTCTGCTTTGATCAAACTTGATCTCCCATAAAAGTTGTCTTACTAGAGTACCCGCATGTTTCTATACCTTTACTAATAACGAATATAGCCTCCTAGCCTATTTGGCATTGGAAAATGCTCAACAATGTTTCTTGACGTCGAAACAAACTCATTGGTGTCGAAATTATTGAAATCGTACGACCGATAGTAACTAAATTTGGACCCTTATCAATGCTCTATTTCAATTTCTAATGATTGGGCACCTTTCTGATGATAGAGAGCGCTGACATATTCGGTCTCGATGACATGTAATACATTTCCGATTGGGATCGCACGTTGAAACGCTAAACTCCTGTTAAAACATCATATTTTTTTTTCTATAAATGAGGTGCTCTTTATACCTTCTTGATTAGGATTGAAACGTCCTATGAGTGTTTTTTTTTCATATCTTGAATAGTTTTTGAACACTCTGTGTATGTCTAACAAATTTTTGGAACACTCAGTATAAAATATCACCATATTTTTCTATTGGGTTCCCATATCCTCAATGATACGTATTTTCTGCGTCCCATTTTCCACATGACATTTGACACTTGCATCAGCCATGTTTTTTTCTCTTGAATAACGTGTGATACGCCCTGTATATACTATTGCTGAATACGTTGCTACTCACAATGACCCATTTTTCATCCGACACATACATGTAGCAGCCATGTTTTTATGTACCTGTACAACCATGTTTATTTGTCACATTTTTTTTTTCTTCAACGATATTACCAATGACAACTGACAGATATCGAGTGTGAGGCGCCGCCGATATATTGAGCGATGTTCTAACGAACCGACTTCTAACATTTGAGCGATGATTACATAACGCATTAAAATGTGAGGTTTATGGCACTTATGGCAGTTGACGGAAGGAAATTCTATCATTTTCTTGATCCCCCATAAAAGTTGTCTTATTAGAGTACCCGCACATTTCTGTATCTTTACTATTAACGAAGATAGCCTCCTATGCCCTTTTGGCATTGGAAAATGCTTAACAATGTTTCTTGACATCGAAACGAATCCATTGATGCCAAAATTATCGAAATCGGACAACCGAAAGTGAAAACCGGAAGTGGCCATTTTATTGCATATTTGAACTCTCCTCGATGTGAATAATCCGAATTCACTATTACTTTTCTTCTACCTCAATTTTTTCAAACCGGAAGTGCTTATTTTTCGATGATTCGTATTTTAAATCCCCATGTCCCCAATGATACCTTTTTCTCTGCCCCAAGCAGCCATGTCTCTTTTTCTCTCAAACGATATGATTTTTCAGAAACTTTGCGTTTTGAGACACCCTGTATACTGAATCTAACGAGCAGCCGCCATTTTTTTTCTCTTAACTGATACGTTTGAGACACCTGGTATACTAAATCTAACGAGCAGCCGCCATGTTTTTTTTTCTCTTAAATGATACGTTTCGAGACACCCTGTACACTAAATCAAACGACCAGCCGCCATATTTTTCTCTCTTAAATGATATGATCAAAATGATATGGAATGTATACCAGACAATATGACCAATGCTTTTGATATTTTTGATGATGATGATAGTTCTGAAGATCCAAATTACAGTCCTTCATCAACCTCTGAGTCAAATAATTCTTGTTTAAATATAAAATTAAGAAATTATGATGAAAATGTAAATTGTGACTATTCAATCAACAATTTTGTGGAAGATGCAAGTTCTTCTTTAATGTCAAGCAGTTCAGTGCCAAAAAGTGGTCCAATTCATGAAGGTACAAACATATATATCAGATTTCACTCTTAGCTCAAATCATACTTTCAACAAGTAAAAAATACTACTTTTTTATAGCAAGGAACCCCCATGCAAACAAACCTTATTATAATATCCAGGAATTGGCCAAGTTGAGTCTTACTAACGAGAATTCCTCACAAACAAATGAAATAATGTCAATTGAAACCTAATCAGGAAAATCTAAGAAATATTTTTGCACATACTGTAAAAAATTATTTTCTAAATTAACAGTGCATCTTGAGAAAATGCAAAGGGAAGAGGCTGATGTCTTGAAATTTAAAATTTTAACAAAAGGTTAGTATTTTTTTTTAATTTTTTGTGGTACATTAGTTGAATGAAACTGGCCGAAAATTGATATTTAAAAAAATACTGATACAGTTTCCTGTATGATTTTCACTTAATCCTCCTGACAGGCAAAATGAACAAACATAAAATTTTCAGTAAAAAAGGTTAAAAAAACGCGACACGACTCTCACTAGACAAAGCACATATACTTTGGTAAACCCGTTTTGATGAGAATCTTACAGTAAACTGTATTCTACATGAATTTTGTATGATATTACCTGTAGTGAATAATTACATGAAGAAGAAACAAAATCCTTTTGTCGTAGGCTGTAAAGAGAGAAAACGTTTGATAGAAATCATTCGAAAAAAAGGTTTCTTCGAATACAATAAGGATCCTGCTTGGAATAATGGACATTTTATTGTATCGAGAAGGTCAAGAGTTTTGAAAACAAAATTTGATTATAAATTGTGCCCTAATTGCAAAGGCCTTCACTCCAAATTCACAATTAGAAAACATTATTCAAAATGCATTCCTGAACACGTCAAAGGAGATCGCTCAATAAATGTTATGGGAAAAATTATTTATGGTGAAATTCATAGTGCTGCTTCTCCTGTACTCAGAAACGTTTTCGTTAGTTTAAGGAAAGATGACGTGAAAAGAGTAATTAAATATGACATTCTGGTCATTACTTTTGGTAATATGCTGTGTGAGAAATACCGTTTACAACATCTTCATAAAATGATCCGATCGAAATTAAGACTGGTTGGACGTTTTCTGTTGGAAATGAAAACCATAGACAATGAGATTGATGATTACACGTGTGTTTTTACACCAGAAAAAATTGATAATATTTTTATTGCTATAAATAAAATTGGTGGTCTGAAGCATACTGCTCAAAAATACAAATCCCCTGCCACTGCTGCAGATATGGGCACAATATTGAAAAAAAGAGCAAACTTGCTCATATCATTATGTATTCAAAATAGAGATAAGACGAAAAAAGAGTTAGTAGAAGATTTCCTTAAAGTTTTTGAACAAGACTTTCCTACATTTATAAATAATTTATAAATTTATAAATTTATTCGTGATGACGGTTATTAAGTGTGTCGGCTGTCTTTAAATTTGCTCCTTCGTTCAAACTGAATAACGTGAGTAAAAGTGGATGTTTTTTTTCGGGAAATATATCAAATTGTGCATCTAATTGGTACCTACAAAGTCAACCATAATAAAAAAGTTAAATCCAACTTCTAACATTACTAATTTTGATGAGAAACTCAGCAATCAAAGTATAGTGTTGAAACAAAAAAACCAAGCAAGATAAGCAGACTAAACAAAAAACCTGAACTGAAGAAATCACATTTACCTGCTCTTTTTGTGAATACAACAAAAAACATGGAATCCTGCAAAGTTTGTAAACAGGACATAGGTGAAGATGAATCTATTTTCGAGTGTGATTCATGCAAAAAACCGATTCATGCCACAGCAGAATGCTCAGGTCTTACCGCATCAGAGATAAAATGCATGGTACTCAAGAAAAGAGTGTTAAAATTCTTCTGCAAAGAATGCAACACAGGTTTCTCGCAAATCACAAAAATTATACAGGAGGTCCAAGAATTAAGGAATGAACTTGAAACTCTCAAAACATCAATCTCGAACATAAAACCACCTACAACTTCGGATCAACCCGATAATCAGTCTTCATTCGAAGAGGAAGTGAATGAAAGAAATAAACGAAAAAGCAACCTAATTATTTTTGGTATTAATGAACAGGACCAAAGTCAACCACCAGATGCTCGAAGGGAAGCTGATAAAATAGCAGCAAGGAATGTAATTCAAGCTATACAACCTGGGGTCCAGATTCAAAGCACGGACATCATCAGATTGGGTCGGCTCACCAATGGTAGAAATCGCCCAATCAAGATCATTTTACAAAACGTTCAGGATGTTCACCAAATAATTAGAAATTCAAGAACTCTGAGAAACTATGACGAATTTGGGAGAATATCCATATCATTCGACCGAACACGACGGCAATTGGATTATTACAATTTGGTGAAGGCTGAGCTGGCGGACCGTCACAACAAGGGTGACACCAACTGCAGAATAAAATACATTAATGGAGTACCAAAAATTGTGTCCAACACTTTAAACTAAATCAGCCCGACTTCACCCATTCATTTTCATGCTACTACCAAAACGTGAGAGGTATGCGAAGCAAAGTTTCAAAATTCTACGCCTGTGTTTCGGAAGAGGAAAATGACGTGGTTGCTCTGAGTGAAACGTGGCTGCAAGATGACATCAACAACAGTGAATTGTTTCCAGGTGGTTATATAGTTCACATATCAGACCGTATGTTACATGAAACAAATCTTCAAACTGGTGGAGGGGTTCTACTGGCTTGCAAAGAGTTTATGAACAGTAAAAAAATTAACCTGGATATATTCAAAGACAATCTGCCATCAATAGATATATTAGGTTGCAAATGTTCATATAGTCACATTTCCTTCTATCTATTTGTTATATACATTCCACCATATACTACTTTAGTTCAATATGAACAGTTTTTTGAAATGTTTGAACAAATTCACGAGGTATTCAACGAAAACATTGTAGTGCTAGGCGATTTCAATATAACACATTTCATAAACAAATCCAATGATGATACTAAAACATCACTGGCGAATAATTTTTCTAACTTTTTTGACTTAAAACAGCTCAATAATATTCTCAACTCCTCTAACCGTTTACTAGATCTTGTGTTTGCAAATGTAAAGTGTGAGATTCTGCACGATAATGCCCCACTACTAACGGAAGACCGTTACCATCCAGCCTTAATGATCAATATTGATATAACCTCAAAATATAAAACATTCAAAGTAAAAAACTCTCAAAAAACATATAACTTCAAGAAAGCAGATTATCCGTCTTTGTATTTGGCTTTGCAAGAATGTGACTGGTCATTTTTGAACACGTACACAGACGTTAACCTTGCAGTTGGTAAATTAAATGAGACAATATACTCCATCTTTGACACACACATACCACTATACAAAGCAATCAACCACAAATACCCGATTTGGTACTCTGTCGAAATTATAGAAAATATTCGTGAAAAAGCCAATATCTTGAGGAAATACAAAAAGATTAAATCAATATATTACTTAAACCACTATAGAAACCTGCGCTCCATCATAAAAACACAAATTGAGCAAGCCTATGAAATATACCTAATAAATGTTCAGTCATCAATTCACAATGATCCAAAATTTTTTTGGAGTTATGTTAACTCAAAAAAACAAAAATCAAGAATCCCTGGTAAAATGAATTATGACAATCAAGAACTAGAGAGCCCCCAAGATATAGTAAATGCGTTTGCAGAGTTCTTCAGCAGTGTGTATCGTCCTATCAATCCAAATCCAATCGATCGTTCAGAATTGGTAAGTAACAGAGAAAATATCAATATCACAAAAATTTCTGAGGACGAAGTGAGAGAAGCGATAAAAAAACTTAAGAACAAAATGACTGCTGGTTTTGACTCTATACCATCTTTCATAGTGAAAGATTGTAGCTCAATTTTAGCCGCTCCTCTCTGCTTCATCTATAACCTATCGTTAGAAACAGCAACGTTTCCTGATGTTTGGAAACTTGCCAAAATCTGCCCAATTTTGAAGAACGGGGATGTGTCGGCCATAACAAACTACAGAGCAATCTCGATAATCTCTAACTTTGCAAAGGCGTTTGAAATTATTCTGTATAAACACATTTATTTGTCAACTCACAATCAAATTAGCGATTCTCAACATGGTTTCATGAGCCACCGCAGCACGGCATCAAACCTAGCAGTGTTTTCCCAGTATGTGTGCTCAGCATTAGATAAACAGGGACAGGTGGATGTGATATACACGGATTTTTCTAAGGCCTTTGACAAAATTGATCATAGCATTTTACTTTCTAAACTGGATGTCACTGGCCTTAGTCAAAAACTACTGAGTTTCTTTGAATCGTACCTTCTTAATCGAAACCAAATAGTTCACTACAATGGATTCAAATCAAACACAATAATTTCTACGTCCGGTGTACCCCAAGGGTCGAACTTGGGACCATTGCTGTTTTTAATTTTTATTAATGATTTAAACTCACAAATAAACTCCATGAAGCTTTTTTTTGCTGACGATCTGAAAATAGTAAGTTCTATCCATAATGAGGACGATTGCATAAAACTTCAGGAAGACATAGACAATGTACAGGCTTGGTGTGAAATTAATAACCTGCATTTGAATATTGATAAATGTAAAGCGATGTCATATACAAGAAAACACACATATACTGAACATCCATACAATATACAAGGTAGTTTGTTGACCCGTTGTAATGAGACTAAAGATCTAGGTGTATTCTTTGACTCTAAAATGGCTTTTGCCAATCACGTGAATAAAAAAGCTTCCGAAGCCACTAAAATGTTGGGATTTATAATAAGAAACTGTCAGAACTTTACAAATGAAAATATTATACTTCTCATATGTAAGATCCAAACTTGAATACTGCTCAGTCATTTGGAGCCCCTACTATGTTTGTCATGAGTACACAATCGAAAAAGTACAAAGAAAGTTTTTGAAATTCATGTACTTCAAAAATTGCGGTATCTATCCAGCTAGGGGCTCTGACCATAACAACCTTCTTGACCACTTTCAATTCATTTCTTTAGAAAAAAGGAGAAAATGTGCGTCAATAACTTTTCTTCATAAACTGCTGCACGGCCTAATTGATTGCGGTTTGCTTTTATCAGAACTGAACTTTAGGGTACCAAGGGCTCATTCACGGCTGAATCTCACTTTTTACTGCTCCACAGCGCGAACAAATTTAATCCTGCATTCCCCAATTGAATATATGTGTGATAATTATAACTCCATATGCAATTCTTGCGATATCAATACTTGTTCTGTGAAGCATATGAAAAAAGTAGCGATGGAAATATGGAATTGACTATAATCTGTTTTTGTTGTTTTCTTTTTTTGTTTTTTTGTTTTTTCCCATTTTTTGTACCGCAAGAAATTACGTAACATCATTTTTACTGTCTAGTACCGTTCATTACCATTAATTAGTTTATACTGGTTTAGTGATTTTTCGTCTCACCAGTGTAATTTACACTTGGTTTTTTCGTTTCTTTTTCTTTTTTTCTTTTCGTTTCTTTCCTCTTTTTTTTTTATATATTAATATTAATATTGTATCACATGTCGCATTTGAACTTAATATTACTTGTTAATCATCTACTACTTAACAGTACTGTTGTATTTAATTATGTCCTGTAATTGGGTTTTACCTGTTGGGCAATAAATGATTATTATTATTATTATTATTATTATAAATAAGACAGTATTGGAAACACAATTGCAAAGTCAAAGGAGAAAAACAATTGTTTTGCCATCTACAACAGAAGTAGAACTACTGAACGATTATGTTGAAGAAAACATGAAAAAGTACTTCCATCAGTTACAACTAAAATTTGATTTTTTTATCTGGAAGGAATTGGCATCGTGATATTTTTTATTTGAATAATACTGGTTGTGGACAAAATCAGAAAAAATATGTGAGATTTGTAATCAGAGGAAAAAAAGCCAGAGGGGTGCCTGTTTTATTATCTAAACAAATATTTACAGCCATTCTGTTGATTTTGAAATATCGCAATGAAGCTGGAGTGAGAGAGGAAAATCCATTTTTATTCGGAGTACCAGGAAATTCCACAACATTTTCCTATTTGAGAGCTTGTGATTTAATGAGGAAATTTGCTGAAGCTTGTAATGCCTCCAGACCTGGACTTCTAAGAGGAACACAACTACGAAAACATATTGCTACTCAGTCAGCATTATTAGACTTAAATGAGCACGAAGTTAACGATTTAGCTAATTTTATGGGCCACGCTGATAAGATACATCGAGAACATTATCGAATACCTGTAGTAACTAGAGAAATTGGAAGAGTATCTAAATTATTAGAAATGGGAATTGGACGAAATACTCGTAAGACTATTTATTAACGAATATTTACCATTCATTTGTGCTTCAGTTGATTGTATAACATGTGAAGTCTTTGCTATTATTTTTAGAATTTACTCATTCAGTTGACGACATAGACAGTAATAATACCCATATGTCATATATTTAATTTAAAAATCTTTTCAGGTGATTCAAATGATGCTACTGGGAAGAGCTTTGATATGAGTGAGACTGATGGAAGTCAAATGAATATCGCAGATTCAAATACAACAATAGGTATAGGTATTCAAAAACAGATATACTCATATTTTTCTCATTTGAGGCTTGTAAGTTAGAGAATTATAATAAAGAATTATTGAGGGGTTGTGTAGTAGATTCTAGTTGTCTGAGGGAAGAAAAGTTAGGAGAGCCATCTTTCATTTTTATATTTGCTGACTAGAAATACAAAACCACCACAATGCAATGTAAACTATTAATTTTCCCCAGAATTTGTCTTTCCAAAAATTAGGGTTGGCCATGAAAATTATTGTCCACCTCCTGTTAAACTTTATAATCATAGTTTCTGAAAAAAATATATAATTTACACATTTTTCAGTCAATAATAAGACGCCTCGACTAGAAAGCCTGGATGTCATTGAAAAAGATGGAAGTGATGAAACTTTGATGGATATTGAAAATGTTGATGAAATAAATGGTATGTAAAATTATGCAGAGTCTAATAATCGTTAAAAAATTATTTGTTTTCACTTTACTTTTTCATTACCCATTTTTGATGGTTGAACATTCAAGCAGACATTCAAATAGTGGTCTGCTTGAACTAAATAATGTTTGTTGCAAATACTAGAACATGCTCATTGCTAATAATCCCAATTATGCTTTTAGGTATAATTCCTGGTAGTGTGGATTATTAACGAGAGTTCTTATGTTCTCATAAATATTCCTTATTTTTTAGGAGATTCTCATGAACCTAGGACATCTAAAGATTCATGGAATGAACATGATGATGGATACACATTTTATGGCCGAGAACGTTGCGGTAACATATCAACCTTATAAACTATTTGAGAGTGTCGAAGTTTTGTACACTTCGATTTTTTGCAAAGTATTCAAATTATTTCTTATTGATCTCTCTGTATCTATACGGTTCAATTTGTTATGAATAATACAACTGAAGTTATTTATAAACTCTAAATAATGCATTTATTGACTGAAGGTTTTCAGCAACATATTTTAATACTTACATAAGTTGCCAACAATATGACATTATCATACAAATTTTTTTAAAACCTACATTTCTTCTAGTCACCACTGAGTCATATAAATACGGTATCACAACTCATTCAACTCCATTCATTTCAGTCTGTGTTTTCAAAGTTTTGAATTTATTTAGTTCAAATTCATATACCGGGTGTCACCGAATCTATTAGACATGTGATAACTTCTAGAATATCAGGTATCTCAAAATGACATTTGGTATAGGTAAATCGCATATTTTTCACTTTCCGGTCACTTCCGGTTTCACCGGAAATGGCTCCGATTTTTTATTTTTATCTGTATCTAGTAACATTTTTGTTTTTTTTTTTTTTTTTCGAATAAACATACCACCCTTGGGGTCTGTAGAAAAATAAGGAATGCTAAATGCAATAAAATAAGTTGATAAGAAAAAGGTAAAAACTAAGTAAACTAATCAATAAACTTAATTTAAGATAAAAAATTCTGGATCAGAATGTGACATTTCTATAAGTATTTACGCATACTTAATTTTTTTTAGTCACTTCTAATATGGCATATAGGTTACCATGATCGGACGTAAATTTATCTAAGGATCTCAAGTGATGTCAAAAAATAACGATCGCAAAGTTTTAGTGACAAGTATGAAAGATAGATATAAGACAAGTTGGCAAAATTACATTGTTTCAAGGTCAGTTAATAGGGGATAGGTACTTGATTTTCTTCAAAATGAAATCGAGGATCTTCTTGATAAACTACCTTTAACAGTTTCACGGCAAATTTACTTCCAAGGAGAAGGAGCACCCCCTCATAATACCAGAGAAGTTCTTAATTACTTGATAGAGCATTTTAATAATCAAGTCCAGTACGGTGTCCTGCCGCTCACCGGATCTCACTTTTTGGGGGTATGTTAAAGTACTATTCAACAGCCCCAGTCACTCTAGAAATCTTCGAAGAATTCTACAGGTATATGTTAGGAAACGTGTTGAAACAATTAAATGTGTCTTAAACAAGGAGGAATGCACATTAACTACAGCGAAATTTTTAGAAAATTAGAATATTGGACTTTTGAAATAAGTGATTTAAATGCATCGCTGAAATTATTACTTTATTTTGTTAATTTTTTTAATCCAATTGCAAAATTAGAATCGTTAGAATCGTCAAAAAATCCTGTTTTTGGAAAGTGCTTACAAAAGTAAAATAAAGTACTATGAAATCTCCGATCAAGTAACACAATCTAGATGAGTAATACTCAAAAAGTACTGAAGGTATCATCTTTTCATAATGTAATCCCTCAAATCATGACATTGTTGCCTTGTCGTAATTTTTTTAGGATACAAAAAGCACGGCAGTTACATTTTGATTTCTGTCGGGTATATTCATGGCAACGAAAACCCAAAAATGCTGTCTTGGATAAAATATATAACAATAAGAAAGCAATTGAATCGTTCATTGCAGCTTGTTGGGAGCATGTAAAAACCACAGTATTTCCATCGCCGAACGGAGATACTTCGTTGTCGATATAGTCTGGTCAGTACGGCAACGCTGCCTTTGATATTTGACAGAAGCTGGAAATAAAATTTGTCATTTCATAGGTAAGCTATCAGTGTCGTAACTATCGAGAAAGGGAAACAAAATTGAAAAACAGTAAAATTATTGATTTATGAAAAAACATGTCAATTAGAGCATCGGCTGTTCTTATAATCCTGTGGAGATTCTTCCATCATAATTTCAGGTTTCCATTCCATAATGGGTTTCCATCATTTCTATTTTATTGAACCTCAATATTTCTGTAAACAACGCACAAACAAAGTTTAAGACGTGTGCGGCGAGTTACTCATCTAGGTTGTGCTATTTGATCGGAGTATGAAATCCATTGGAAACACCACCGTAACTTAATTTTTTAATTATATATCAATTATCACCACTCCTACCTCAAAAAGAAGTGCAGAGAAAGCAGTATTAAAATGAGCGATTAAGATTTTTTCTTCAATTTTAATTGGTTCATAAAGTGGTTCTTACACTTGATTATTGCCATTTCCTGTATAAAATGGCTATATCTTATTCTTAAACTTCAGTTTCACCTTTGGGAAAAGTTAAGAGGCGATCGTGGGAAACGCCCGAAATAAATTGTGCAAAAAAAATGTTTTCAGGACATATTGAGTTGGGAGATACGCCAAGTTTACCAGAATGTGTAAGAGCTGTAATGGAATATCCTGAATTGAAAAAAAGAACCCCAAACCAAGTTAAAGCTTGGGTTTCAAATCAAATTAATAAAAATCGGCGTCCACCAAACAGAGCTAGAGGTGAAAACTCCCAATGTTCATCCCCCACAGTACGGGAGGCAGCGACAGAAAATGTGCACATACTTCTACATTGCTAGTTTTTTGTTAGTTTGTTGTTTCGATATAACAAGTAAACAAAATGAGAGTCTACCACCTCAATGTGGTTGCGTTCATATACCGTGAGTTTCAAAAGTTTGCACCAATCAGTAAATTTTTTATTATCGATTTGTCAAAAAAAATTATTTTTAATGAAAATTGTTGAATTGCAGAATACTTGTATTTGAGTTAACATAATTCTAAATTTCCAAACGGTGTACAGGGGAGAACAAAACATAGAATTTTGATAAGTATTAACTACCCTGGCTGAGATTCCAAATTTCAATATTGTTTTCTTTCAATATTCTTTGAATAAACTGTTTTGATACTGTTAAAAATAAGGGTACTTAGTTTACGCTTTATCAAAATTATTAGTTTTTGTTCTCCTTTTTACACTGAAATTTTAAGTTTTGACAACTCAAATACAATTAATCTGCAATGCACCAATTTTTACGAAGAATACATTTTTTTGACAAATTGATACTAAAAAAGCTACCGATTGGTGCAAACTTTTGAAACTCACTGTATATGAACGCAAACACATTGGGGTCGTAGACTCTCATATTGTTTACTTGTTACATCAAAACAATAAAGTGATAAAGAACTAGCTTTGTAGAAATATGTGCAAATTTTCTGTTGCTGACTTCCGGGCTATCATTATAATGCCAGTTCTTTTTCAGAAACAAAATATATATTTTTTAGCTTATTGGAGTATTGAAGAAAAGGAAATAATGTTCCAAGAATTTGAAAAGAATTTGCAAACTGGAATTTTACCGGGATTAAAATATTGTTCGGCTGTTCAGAAGAAACACAATATTTTAGAAAGAAGAAATCCAGCTTCTATGAAAGCATGGGTTAATAATATCTTGAAAGCCAGAAGAAAACATTCCAATGTATGAATTATAGAACGAGGGTTGAGCTTCCTTATGGATACCTATTTGGTCTAGCTGTTTGGAAAAATGGATGCACTTATGTAAAAGCAAACAAAATCAATAAACTGCTTTTTCGATTGATGCCTATGTTATCTATGTAAAATTCATCAGTTGAGTGAGGACATTCAATAGCCCTTTTACAAGCTCTATGGAATTATGTGGCTTGGCTGCATTTTGTAGAAAACTTAAAATCATTCTGTGCCTGAATTTGTAATTTGTATGAAAATATGATTTACATTACCGCTTTTGAAGAAAATGTATGAATATTGTGTCAATCTCTCATTTGAGAGCATGCCACTTTTTATGATCATTAACTTTTCCTTAAAACGTTTATTGGCATTCGGGTTTACTATAAAATTTATTTCATGCACTAGCGGGTGGGAAAGTACACCTTACCGCCCGGTTTTACAGATGTAAAGTGAAACTTTAGAAACCCACGGTCCCATTAGGGCCCGTGGGCCGTAAAGTTGGTAATGTTCTCAAATTGCCAATATTCATGCACAAAACAACCAATGTAGTTCAATATTACCTTGCTTATTGAATATGTTGCTAGACAAAAAGCATCAGCTTGCTTAACAATGTCAGAAATAGGTGGGTATATTCTCGGCATTCACAGTGTGAAATTTGAATAATTGAATCCATCTCAGTATGCACAGATACTTATTGACGCGATAATTATTGTGATAATGTTTGCCCACATTCGTTTTTTCGGGTCTTGAATATCGGAAATGAGCAATGTGTTTTCTGAACCATGCTTTTATGGCCCTTTGGGTTTGACCCAAATACCTTTTATCGCAGTCCTTACAGCAAATTTTATAAATCTCCGACTTTTTTCTCATCTGTTTTATCTATCGGGGTACCCAACATTTGTTGAAATTCATATGAAGTTTTGTATACAACCTTCATATTGAGGGTTCTGAAAATTCTTTCGAAACCCCCGAGTAACTCGAGGTTCGTATGGAATGACGACATACTTAGGAGGATTTTCCTCTTTTTGAAAAGTTACGAAGGGTTTCCTAGAATTTCGACTGATTAGAAAACTTGGATCTAAGTTAGAACCTAGAGTTACTCGGGGTTTCGAAAGAATTTTAAGAACTCTCAATATGAGGGTGGTATACAAAACTTCACATTACCTATAACACATGTTGGGTACTCCCAAAGCTAAAACAGATGAGAAAGAAAAGTCGGGGATTTATGAAATTAACTGTAAGGACAGCTAGAAAAAGTATCACCGATTTGATGACACAAGTTTAAAATTAATCAGTCAAGTTCTCGATGAATTCGAGAGCCTGGAAAGTGTTCAAGTTCGTAATAAAATCACAGTAAAATGAAATATTCTCTCCACAATGAATTTAGTAGTCATTAATTTCCAAGAAATGTTTTGTCATCTAATCCAAAACAAGCAGAATAAATTTTAGAGCAAAAAATTACAAGAATTAGGAATTAACAAAAGTAGGCAAATTTGATGAGTGTGGATGCCCCTCATATAAGTAGCAGGTAGATCCGAAATATCAAGTAAACAATTTAATTAGATAATTTGACGCATATTGAGAAACAGTGGTATAAATAGCAGTAAGTTAAAATAAGTATTTCAGTAACATTTCAGCTTCTGAAGATGCTAACTTTGTTCTGTCGACGAAAATCCACTTCACTCTTCAAGATCATCAGGAAGGTTGGAAGAATAAAATAATGAAATTAAGATAATTTTCATAGTGTCACCACAGAAGAAATATTTCCATCATATCCATCATCCTTGCTAAGTATAATTATTTCTGAAGTGTCTGTTTTCCAATTCTTCCGACCTCCCTCTGATGATCTTGAAAGAGTGAAATTGATGTTCGTCGACAAAGATTTATTGGAGGCCTAGTGAAAGAGATGCAGTTCTGCATAAAAAATGTTTGCATGTTTTCTCTTCTGTGACTGGAATTTATGAATAACATTCTCCCTTACCTCAATCTATGTGAATCCCCATCAATATCTGTTAGATATTACAAAATATATAAATATTTTATGTGAAATATACGATTTTTCAATTTTTGTCCATTTTTAATTGAAAATGTTTTTTTTCTACATCAATACCTTCCAGAGGTAACCTTGAACGATGGAAAATAGCGACTAAAGTTTGTCTTTCAGCCGCAGATGATTCCACAACTGATTTTGCGAACATCCAGTTTATATTTTCAAACAAAAAATATAAAGTATATAAAATCAATATAGAAAATATATGGTAAAACTAATTACTTACCGAAGTTCAAACTCATCAATATTTAGGTTTTAGTACTTATATAAAATAAAATTTTGAGATTCACATTGATGAAATGAAAAAACTGTTTTTATTTTGGGAGCAATCCAAATAGTATATTTATTTTGTTATTGGAGCAAATGTGATGATATGTGTGGCGACAGTTGAGACTAATGAACGACCCGTAGATGAGTCCGCCTACTATGCCAGCCACAAAAATCACATTTTATTCGAATAACACTTGCTATTGTTAATTGAATCATTATACAATTCGAACGAAAAAGCTTAAGTTCGTAAACAAACGAAAACTACCTATTCGATAATTTGATGGTACACTGTTGAAATGTTTATTCAAATTTAATTATAAAAATTTAAGAAAAAATCTGATTGCAAGCTCATTGGGTACATTCAATACATTGGTAATATCATCAATGAAATCAAATCGAACATCCTCGGCAAGCCAGAAGCCTCGGCTTTGCCTCGGCTCGTACTCGCTCACATTGAATATTAACACGTCTTTATATTCCTAGTTACTTAAATAAGTATTTTCATTAAACTGTAACTTTTGGAAATTTTGATTATTCCATATTTCGAAAAGACGAGCAAATTTAAATTAGGTAAAACGCGCGCCTTTAGTATGACATTAGAGTCCATGTCAATAGTATTAATTTTCATAATCTTGTAGTTAGATGGTCTATCTAGAGTTTTACAAGTGTTTTGCTATTATTTTTTCATTGTTTGGTTACTATAAACGTCTCAACTATGTTTACTTCGGAAAACTTTTGTTGACATGTACTTTGACGTCACATCCTCCCGGCAAAGGTTGACTATTTCAATTGCCACATTATTTAAATAATTTGTATTCTCGATTAGAACAGTTAGAAATAAACGTGCACATGACCAATTCATGTCGAAAGCTGCAGAATAGGGATTGCACCATGAAGATACAACTTTAAAAGCTTACAAATTGGAGCGGATAAAAAATCACATGAATCTGAAATTAGAAAAACCTGGTTTGTACATTGTTGCAGTTTATTCTTTCCTTGGTGCTTTTCCGGATGCGGTGGTCTCTGGGTGCTAAGATTTACATGTTCAACATATTACCACAGTTTTATTTCATTTTGTAGCTATTCTTTTTCTCGCCTACTCCTAATATATACCCTGATAGCACAAGTTCGTCCATTGGATATCCATTGGACAAACTGCTCTGGACATTTATGACATCCAATGGATAACGAGATTGTGCAGAGGTAGTGGATTTTCTTAAGAGCTATTACCTTGAATATATATGTATCTGAATATATGAATATATCACTACTATATCGGTATGGACGCGTGCCACGTCGATCTTTACGACACGCTCGAATGCGGATGTTTTTACAACGTTCAGTAGACGACTGCCGAAACGTAAATTTGTTCTCTGCGGCGGTATGAGTCATAGCTCTTGAGAAAATCCACTACCACTACAGCGGATTACATATGGACGTCCATGGGATATTCACTTTCCGCCTTTTTGGACATCCATAGAATGTCCTTTTGGACATCCATAGAATGTCCCTGCTGGAGATCCATAGGATGTCCATACTAGATATCCATAGTACATCCATTTCATTCATCCTTTGGATGGATAATCTGGACATCCAGAGAATGAACATCCTGTAGCATATAACGATGCCCGTTTGGTATATTCATGGGCTGTAATTCTCCAGCCTTTCAGGTAGTAAAATAAGTAAAACAAAATACATTTACGAAAGTTGTAATGAAATAAAATAATATATGACACATTCAAATAAATCAATATTTGCAATCTTTGGTGTAAATTCAATAACAAAAAATAAACTACCCAAACACTAAAACTACTTTAGCTGACTTGACGAGCGTTTCGTCAATAAAATTATCATCTTCAGGAGATAAAATTAATAAAAAGCTTTTTGGAGCCAAATAGCTTTTTAGCCTCTGAATCTTGCTAACTTTGTTGGCGAAACGCGGGTTATAATTACTTCAAGTTGGAGTAATTTTTATGTTCGAGTAGTTTCTTTCACTTGAATATTCATACATTAAAATATGAAATGCACTTAAAAATTAAAAATTTTTACGAATAAAAATTCGCACAGGTATAAAACAGACTGCTCGAGCAGGTTAATGATTCAATAGACGATTTTCTGATACACTCCTCTTCTTTAGCTCTCCTCGGATATTTCCTGGCAGCCTCCTCAACCAGCTTCTTATCACAAGTAATAGTGGAGCAGTTGGCAGCTGCTCCTGAAAATCAATATAATTATTATACAGATAGATGAGCTTTATTGTTTCAAATATCTCATTTTGTTAACAAAGTTCAATAATTTCAATATGTAGCATTTCAAACAAATTTCGATAATATTGATATTAATTTAAATACTGATATTTCGAATTCTTAGAGCTATTGTGATCTAGATTCAATTTGTAGTTCGAATAATTATGTAACACAACCTCGCCAAAAATATTATCAAGAAATATTAATTATGAATTTCATCTGCAGTTTTCAGAATATCATCTGTAAAATTTATGAAATCCATAGTCAATCACCTTGCACATACTGAATTAAACTTCGGTTAGTTTCGTTTTCTCTAATGACTGTTTGGATTTGGTTCCAAACCATAAGAGACATCACTCTTTTTACGAACTCATATATGGAATTTCCTCCAATTTTGAACCTAGAAAATGTATAAATCAAGTAAAACTGTTTTATATGGGACCTCATCTTATAATCAAGTATCATTATCTGATCTGTACTACCTAAAATTCCGAAAACTTCCACAAGTCATAAAAAACTGCCTGATGTGATTGTATATCACTCTTAGCGTTTTCATCAGAACTTATCGGTGAAAGGTTAACATCATCAAGCACATCCTCAACTGTTTCCGCAGCAAATGTATGCTGGAAACAACCCTTAGGTTCTTCTTGCACTATAGAAACGTTTAATTCCGGAGATTTTATTTCTGATGATGAAGATGGATCTGTATCTTCCCACCGAAGTACCAACAAGGTGAT
This sequence comes from Chrysolina americana, assembly GCA_958502065.1. NCBI lineage: Eukaryota > Metazoa > Arthropoda > Insecta > Coleoptera > Chrysomelidae > Chrysolina > Chrysolina americana. The sequence goes on along the minus strand of OY293419.1, from coordinate 21,905,340 downwards.
ATGATAAATTTTCTTGAATTTTACCTCTTGTGTAGTATTTACTAAGGAATGATTTATTTTTGCTCATGGTGGGTTTATATACAGGGTGAGTCAGAATAAGACCGACAAAATCCGACTACCTACAGATTCCTCACCTCATTTTGAGGTGAAAAGTTCTTATCAAGGTATGTCCTAAAATGCATCCCTTCTGAGATGCAGGGTTTCAAAAGTACGAAAAAAAATTGGATTTTTTTTTTTCCAAAATTTCTGAAACAATATATACCAAACTCGGTACACTAATCAAGGTTCATCAACGTGATAATTGAAAGTTATTATTTTTAATTTTCGTAAACCAGTGGCGTAGTTACGTTGGTATGTGGAAATATTTTCCTTCATATTTTCTTTGGACAAGTGAATGGACAAGTGAGCGTTTGACATCAGTTAGGATCATCGATACTCAACTTAATGGTCATAACATTCCATGTACCTAAAAGTAAAGGTTTCTGAGAAAATTGACAAAAACTGAAGATATGTGCTGGAGTAGCAAAATAATTGCCTCTGTAAACTAATCTCATAACACTAATTTCTCACAACATATTGGAATATTTGTCAACCTCGTCAACATTTTTTAATGTTGGGTGAATCGGAAACATAGTACGGGTGATTCAGAATGAGATCTAACTCAGTGATTACACGACATCAATTTCATCAAATAATATGATGAATGAATGACTCACCTGTACTATGTTTCTGATTCTTTCAACATTGAAAAATGTACAGGAGGTTGACAAATATTACGATATGTTGTAAGAACTTAGCATTATGAGATTTTTGCACATGGAATTATTTTGCTACTCAGGACATATCTTCAGTTTTTCTCAATTTTCTCAGAAACCTTTAGTTGTAGGTTATGACTTCTAAGTTGAGTATCGATGAGCCTAACTGATGTCAAACGCTCACTTGTCCAAAGAAAATATGAAGGAAAATATTTCCACATACCAACTACGCCACTGGTTCACGAAAATTAAGAATTATAACTTCAAATTATCACATTGATAAACCTTGATTAGTGTACCAAGTTTGATATTTTTTGATACGGGAATTTTGGAAAAAAAAATTAAATCTTTTTTTTTTGTACTTTTGACACCCTGTATCTCAGAGGGGATGCATTTTAGGACATACCTTGATAGGAACTTTTCACCTCGAAATGAGGTGAGGAATCTGTAGTCGGTCTTATTGTGACTCACCCTGTATATATATTGAACTAAACTAAGAATGGAACTAACAACTTGGTACTCACCACAAATCAAAATCCACTAACAATAAAAACGAAACACAAAATTCCAAACGGTCCAAACTCCTCGTCCTAGACAATAACCTAACTCCTTGAAGGTAACCCGCGAATCTGCAGCAGTTGGCGACGTTGCCGATTATTCGATAACTGCTGAATGAGATAGTTTGGATTGGTTGCCTGAATGTGAATAAGTTTTTTGAGCGTTTCGATTGGTTGAATGAATTAAGTTTTTTCGGCCGTTTTCACTTTGAAAGTGAGTCTCCAATGAAATTTAACCGTATATCTGCTATGCTATATATTAATACTACTTCAGTATAGGAAGTCCAGTGGTTCCATTTATGTTGAACTATGGAACTGACATTTTCCAGGGAAGGACATAAAAAGTACATCATATGTACTTCATAAAATGGATTTTCGCTGGACATCGCTATGTGGACATGAAATGGACAAAGTTTATGGATATTTTGTAGGAGCGGATATCGAATGGACACCATATGAGCTAAGTTTTCATGTACACGAATTATTCGTTTTTCGTATGAAATCTGTCGAAAGCTGTTCAAGTATATTTCGTGGCGGCAAATTTTAACTGATGGTACGAATAAATTCAAGAAGTTGAAATAAAGTAAACTTGTCCGAAATTTCAAAATGAAACAATTATCAGTGCGGTTAAATGTGTGTTTGTTTCCAGGCATAATAAAAATTTTAATGTTAAATATGGACAGCATGCAATATCATGATTAATAATATAAGGATGAGAACAGCCGTAATATTTTATATTTTACTGATTTTGTTGAAGTATTGGTACTTTGAATTGATGAAAAAAAGAAAAAGGAATCCCAGACGTTTTTGGGTGAGACCTATTTTCAAACTACGAAAATTACATGGCAATTACCACAGCTTAATTATAACGAGCTGAGGAATTTACTTGAGAAAATGGACGGTAAATTAAGGGATTGACGTTGAATATTTCATTTATTCCGTGAAGGCATTTCGCACAAATAAAAACTTCCCAAAATATCATTCGTATTGAATGGATTCTTATTTCAGTGTTTACAGATAGTATAAAAAGAACCACTTTTAAATCGTTTTGTATTAACAATAACAATAAAACTTTATCAAATTAAACAGGGTGTAAATAAATATAAGTGTGAAAAATTCAAAGGGTGATTGTCAAAAAATAGAATGGGTTTAGATACAGCCCCTTGATGAGGGTGCAAATAAGGCGCTCTCTTGAGGGGGCTGAATCTGAAGAGGGGTAGCTTCCCCAATTAATTTTTATTTGAAATACCCACCCTATTTCTCTACGAAAATCATCCCTCGAGTATATTCATATTTATATATTTATCAGGCTAGTACAATATGATTAATTATAATGAATGGATTATAATTAAATCATTGATATATTAATTTGAGGAGTTCGAAATGGTGATATGTCTTCGCAAATTTTTAAAATAATCGCTTTCACAGTAATTTAGGGTGACTACTTTTGGTTGGGACATCCTCAATACTCCTTTGTCAAGAAAAAATAAATACAAAATTAAAACATTGATATTTTTATTGCTATGAAAAATAGGTATTCATAAAAAATTATAATAAATACTAGATAAAAATAATAACATCAAGAAAGAAGAAGAAATTTGTTTGGTGAAGTCAAGAGGTAAAATATAATGAAGAAATTTACTAAAATTTAATCAATTGTATACTTACCAATTTTTATTTGTTTATATACAACAAATATAACTGACTTTGTTATTAACTTACATAAAAAAATGGGTTTGCTATGAAATATTGACTTCAAAATCAACACATGAGATATACAGTGCGGCTTTTTATACCCCCCCCCCTGTTAACTTTTGAACGGTTCGACGTACAAACGTGGGACAAAAAGCGTTTCTAATGATGACACTACCTTTCAACCAGGCATCTAAATCTTTACGAATTTCGCTTATACGTTTTTTCACATTTTTGATTTCTATATGCCTCTCAAAATTTTCATATTGATGTGCCCAGCGTCATCTGTCGAGTAATTGCACATGTATCTTCCCTCAGAAGGTAGTATGGGTAATACCATTAAAACTATTTTCTGTTTCATTGTTCCATTTGAAACCCTTCAAATACATCTTGCTAAGGGTAATACCAATCAGATCTGCACTTATCATACTTCATATTTCAAATGAATATTGTAAAAGAATTAACGAAATTTGTAAATATTTAGATGGTTGAAAAGAGAATTCCAATTCTCTGTTCAATTATGTGTCGGAAATCCCATTCAAAACGGTTTTTGTCCCATGTTTGTACGTCGAACGGTTGAAAACTTAACAGGGGGGACTATAAAAAGCCGCAGTGTGCTGGGTGGGTGTATATATATTCACAAAAGTGAGTAGCACAATAATTATAAAAATAATTCTAATAGAATTTGTATAAAGCAGTTAGTTCATCAAATGAATTGTATACCAATTCAACAATTCAACAATTCAAAAAGTATGATGCCTGGACAAAGATAGCTAGATACCATATATGTTGCATGTATGTATTTGTATTAATGTTTTTCGCTCGATAACGAAAGTAGATATGGAATATGTCTTTAATATTGATTTTATACGATCACACTACAACCAGCAACTATTTAAAAGAAAATAAGCAAATATCACTTCAATAAACACAGTTGGATTATTCGCCTTTTGCGTTTCCGCTAGATGACGCTCCGAATTTAGGCGCAAAACTGTATAGTGATGATCAGTCTCCAAATTCCATATAACACGCCATGGTGTTTAATTTCATTCTCATTCAAATTTGAATAAATTGCTGAGGATGTCCAAAGTTGAAATAATTTTCATCTACGTATAGGCATTGTCACTTTTTGCCTAACTCTTTGTTTTCAATGGGAAAATAATGTGAAGAAACTATGTGTTTGGTACTATTGATGCAAGCATTTGGGCACTGAGCAAATCCGCTAAATAATAGAACTTTTATTAACTTCTGCAGCAGTTTCAAATTATCTGATTCTGAAACTAGGAACACTAAAGAATACCATCAAACTCAACAGTGAAAATATTGTAGTAAAAATGCACTTAACTAATTTCTCTAATTTATTTAAAACACTACTTAAACAATTATACAACTAAAACATTGACTTCACTATTTCAAATTTATCTTCACTGTTGCTCTCTGTCTGCGAACTCTGGTACTATATCTGCAATTCTCTGTGACTGACTATCTCCCATCGAGCACCTTATATACTCGCAAGCAAATTCCATCCACAATTTTCGATCAATCGAGTCAATCCGGCGACTTCTTAGATGTCCCTCGAACTTTCTCGTTCGTTACTTAGAAAGTTCGCATGACTCATGTGTTTGCGAGCTTATGAATGTTTACTTGTCTGGGGTGCATAATTAATTAGAAGATCAGGGCCGGTCTCGAAATCGTTACAATATATACAGGCCGTTTCTTTTATCATGTGGTAACATTGCTATATTCTAAACCGTAATAGATACAAAGACGATTAAATGGGAAAAAAGGTAACTATTGTGGTGAGCAGTAAATTGGTCATAGAAAATTTACGGAATTTCTCGCCCTTCTTAACTTATACAGGGAAAACTGAAAATGCTGTTTTCGGTTTTTTACGAATAGAATTGTTATTTGAGATAATATAAAAAAATGAAAAGGGAAAGTTTTATTGTATTCAAAATATACTAGAACTACGTTTTTAATCAAACGTTTCGTGTCAACACCGCCATCATCAACTATTTTTTTCAAATACGGACCTGTCTATTTCATCACAAATATTGATAGAGCGATAAAATCACAATTCAGTGGTATATCACACTCGACATTTTTATAACGTTTCATATAAAATAACTAGCATCATCAGTGACAACAATTTTTAATTACGTTTGATTAAAAATTTATCATTACGTAGTTCTAGTACATTTTGAATACAATAAAACCCTCTTTAATTTTTTATATTTTCTGAAATAACCATTCTATTCGTAAAAACCCGAAAACAGCATTTTTAGTTTTCCCTGTATAAGTCGGGAAGGGCGAGAGTTCCCGTAGATTTTCCCTGACCAATGTACTGCTCACCAAAATAGTTACATTTTTTCCCATTTAATCGTATTTGTATCTATTACGGTTTAGAATATAGCAATGTTACCACATGATAAATGAAACGGCCTGTATATACACTAGCTCTTATGGTTAAAAAATTCCTGGTTGCTTTATATCAGTTCAACGAAATAATTATAGATGTCGCACCATTCGCGCAGGTCGCGAATACTACTTCAAGATTATAGATATCTTCGTTGGTCAACTAAAATCTACCTTGAAATGTACGTATTGTGGTAATTGTTCAGTCGCCTTTGATCTATTTTGGGATCTTTCACTATTGATACTAAAAATGAAATATAGGTAGTATAAAAAACTAAAAAAAAACGCTTCAATAGCTACCCGAACTAAAAAGGAGAAAATAATTTTTAAATCACAATAAATGTTATCAACGAAAAAATTAATTTGATTGCAAAAAAGCGAGGGTGCTTAACATTAAATGCGGATATAAGCTGAGACACAGCATGTGCTGGACATGCTAGCAGCATATTATTGTTAAGATATAGTAAAATATCACCCTACGCTTTTTTACAATCAAATTATTTAAAATTTATTCTCCACTTTTTAGTTCGACTAGCTATCGAAGCGCGTATTTTTAGTTTTTTAAACTATATTTGATTTTCTTCTTTTTAGTCTGGAAACGTGTCCTCCATACTGTAGCAGCCATATTGAAATTTTCAATATTGGCAAAAGAATCATATATAAAACCTCCAACCCCGAAAACCCTATAATACCAATTTTGAATCGAATCGGACCACAATCACAAAACGGTTCCTCCATATTGGAGCCGCCATCTTGAATTCTTTAATTTTGACAAAAGATTCCTAACCTCCGACCTAACCTCACTATACAGCTCATTGCAGACATCCACGCTGGCACTAAGTACGAATATGGTTCGATTACAATATTTCTCTTCTACGAGCTAGAGTGCACCAAGTTACAACTTTCAAGGGTTATTCCTCTTTCTCCTAGAGATATACTGGGTGTTAATTAAGTACGTTGACAAACTTTTTAAGAAAAATGAATGTACGTTTGAGAAGAATTGTTGAAAAGTGTTTGTTTCACACAGTAAATATGTTAGAGACATATGAATCTGAAATAATGTAATTCGTAATTTTTTTATCACAATTACCAATAATGAATTCAGTAAAAAAGTCTTAAAATTCTTTTTTATGCTGAAATCAGCTGTTGAGATTTTGAAAATATGAAATGAGGGATTTTTGGGATGACCATTCTTAATCTGATAGAGAAAAATCTAAAATTAGATCTGATATAATTTTTCAAAAACAGGTTTCTTAAACCCTCCCAACACCATACGCCAATGATAGGTGAATGAAAATGTTCACTGTGCCAAATACTTAATTTTTCTAACACACATTATCCACCAAAACTTCAATAAAATCGCATAATTAATAACTGCGATATTAGGTGTATTCATTAAAAGCGGTACACACTGTACATACATTATTTACAATTTATTAGAAACTTGGAACTCGGAAGCCGCTGGCAACAGCAACAGGTCCTATATTAATTCTTAATTCACCCAGCGTCAACGGGGTCGGTCCTCTTCTTTGAACGCGAACTTGACCGAAGAGTCAAATTCAACTCGTAACGAACGTTTTAGGATAGCCCACATTTCTCGTAAAATTTACCTCGTCTCCTACCGCTGGACCCCTCAGAAACAAAAGATCGTGGAATGAAATCTTGACTAATCGCATATTCGGTAAGTGAGACATGGGATGGATTCATGTCTATTGTAGTTGAATAACATATTCAAACGAGGTACAATCTCCAATATTAACGTGGTGTTTCAGAAAAAGAGCCAAGCAAATAATAATATATTCAACTCGTAACGAACGTTTTATGATAGCCCACATTTCTCGTAAAATTTACCTCGTCTCCTACCGCTGGACCCCTCAGAAACAAAAGATCGTGGAATGAAATCTTCACTAATCGCATATTCGGTAAGTGAGACATGGGATGGATTCATGTCTATTGTAGTTGAATAACATATTCAAACGAGGTACAATCTCCAATATTAACGTGGTGTTTCAGAAAAAGAGCCAAGCAAATAAGCAAAGTGTCACGAACGAGAACCAGATCGCCGCATTGTGATATTTATAGCCGAACACCCACCTGTGAAGTTTTCGTTGGATAATTAATCTTTTCAAGAAATTGCAACAATAAATTATATTCATATTGCAGAGATTAACACATCCAAAACAACTTTTTTCGTATGAGTCTGTCCGTAAAATTTTGAAATAGTCTTCATGTTTTTAGAGCACCGTTTGTATCTCCCTTGAAAGAACCCTGAAATAACCATTTCCAGAGAAAGGTCATTTCGAGAAAGTATCCTCAAAAACACCATTACTGGGTTCAATATTGGTAGTTTGGGGAAGTACCCCAAACAGAACAGTTAATATATAATATTACCCGAAAGTAACCATATTATGCTGTGGCACTTTGAGGATTTCCCCAAAATGACCACCAGTTTCCCAAAGTGACCTCAGTATGCCATATTTTTTCCTCAAAGTATATATATATATATATATATATATATATATATATATATATATATATATATATATATATATATATATATATATATATATATATATATACATATATATATATCTATATATATATATATATATATATATATATATATATATATATATATATATATATATATATATACTGACTTCAAATTCTCGGAGTCTTCCCTCCACGACCCAAGATGCAACACACCATCTGAATCGATTTTGTCGGTGAAACCAGTTGGGTAATATTTTCTTTCAGAAAGAGGTATATGTTTTTCTGATAATTGCAGAAAATTGTGGAGGACCAAAGTTGCCAAAACTATATACTCACATACATCTATATTTGCAATGATAGGTTTTCGAAGTATCCTCCAACGCTGGCATAATATGCCAAAAGCATTTTCAATTGTACGTCGATAATCTGTAATTGAATGTCAATTTGGTCTCATCCAAATTTGGATTGGAGTAAGGTTTCATAATATTAATGTGCAACGGGAATGCTGCGTCTGCAACGAAGAAGTGATTTGTCTTGATGTCACTACCTGGTAGATTTTTGGGAGGAGGAATATTCAACCTCTTAGTGATAATTGCTTTTCCAAATCGACTATTTCTGAACACCATGGACTCATGATTTGAACCACTTGCCCCAACATCCACAAGGGTGAACCGACAATATGAGTCGCATCCTGCCATCAACACCAAACTGAAGTGTTTTTTATAGTTGAAAAATTCACTTCCTGAATTAGCAGGAGCCTGGATATTGATGTGTTTTCCGTCTATTGCTCCTAAACAGTTGGGCATATTCCATCTCTCAAAATATTCTTGTGAAATTGTTCGCCATTGTACCTGGGATGGTGAAGGAAGTTGAGTTGGGGATAACATATTCCATATGGCAATACATGTTTCTTTCACAATAACATGAACCGTTGCTTTCCCTACTTTATATGTCCATGCAAGTTCTTGCATTGAACAACCAGAAGCCAGATAACTGAAAGCAAAGAATAAAACTCTTCAAAGAGCACCAGTAAAAAAAGAAATTTCTTACTGAATGGTCATTGCCAGCCTGTGATCAGGAGTTAGATGATATTTTTTTAAATTTTTTTGTAAGGATGGACCCACCAATTGGAGTAATTGTTCGTACATCTCCTTGGTCATTCTCATATATTTAAAATGTTGATCGGAATCTGCCTCCATGGTTCTCATCTCTTTGAGCATTGATGCAAAAAATCCATTTTTATCCCTATTTCTATTCATAGGTCTCACTTTGAACCTCCTGGTACACTTCTTCTTTTTCGCGATAATCAAACTAGTAATCCAGACTTGCAGTGCAAGGGCAGCAATAACAACAATTTTGTTTCTCTCTAATTCCATAATTGATAACAATATACGAAATTAAAGTAAGGTTATATTTATCTATCCAAACACAGAACAAGTAATTTGGCATTTTCAGTAACTGTCATTCTCAAATTTATGCCTAAATCTAAAACTTGTATAAAATAGGTGATTATTTTAACGCTTATGTTTATGATAACGCTTGTGCTAAAGTTATGCTTATGTTGACTAAACCCACCTTATCTGTAAAATAATCAGTTTAACAAGGTTTGTCTCCATTGAAGTATATTTCATCTGAAAGACTAGATTTCAGAACATGTGTACAAGTATTGAAAAGAACCACATAATTTATCATCTCCGTAGTATTTCTGTCGAAACTTCAAACCTCTGTATCTCAAAACTAGTAAAATTGGATGCAGAACAATATAATACTGGGCTGACGATATATCATCAAGCTTGTTTAGGTTTTCTTATTTTACCATTAGTTTTCGTAGAATCTTTTCAGTGTGGTTAGATCATCCAAAAATAAATTCTCTGTCTAGAAAGAATTGCCAAAAAAAAGAAACTATTAAATGACATACAGTTTTTAAAATAGTGAAAGACCATTGTAACACACAACTCATCACACATATCACTTCTGAATAGCAATTAACCTCAAACTAAGCTACAAAATTATTACTTTATATGTACTTTATTATAGAAAACTTTAAAAGGAAAACTCCGGTACAATGGCGCAGATACTTGCGCATGCGCATGTTGGGCAGATGTCAGATAAGCACAAGCACTGGATTGACAGGTTCTAATGGTGAATTTCCATGCGGCTGAATTTTAATACTTTTATGTGGAATGTGTGATTATTATTTATTCCAGTAAATTGCATATGAGAAAAATAAAAATTATATAATAAGTCGAAAATGTAACTAATAAAACTGCTTGCGGACAGTGATTCTGTAAATGGCACACCAGGGTTTTTAGGCATCTTAGGTTACTCGTTGCTGCTAAAAATGCTGGCACATCTTTACCAACAACGAGATCTATTAATACATATTAATAATAATACAATATGAATAATAATATTTCGTGTGTTTCGGCTAGTCTTGGTGTGGCTGACGTCATGGACTTGGTGCTGGCGGCGACGGCAGCGGAACGTGGTGGATCGGTGAATGCTGCTGCTGCTGTCCCATCCATTTACCCTCGTCAATTTGCATATTTTGGAAGCGTACAGCTTGTGCTTGTACTCTGCTGTGTGCGCCTTGAGCTCGCGCAAATTTTACAAGTGCCGATTGATAGGATTGTCGTGGTCATCGTCGTGGGGCCTCACCATATCAGGTGCGACGATATCCATTGCCAGATTTCGAAAGTGTCTCACGGTACAATGCAATTCTATTTCTCCGGATGCTGTATGATTCAAACAGAGCGGGCTTTGCTTCTCGAGTGTCGGTGGAGGCGTTGTGACGATTGTACTTGTAGTACAAAATCCAGATGTACCACTAAATCACCTGATGAATTATGCACTTTTATCATATAATAATAGAGTATCCACACAGCTAGCGGATACACCCCTTTTCAAGTATTGCGACGCGTCTAGATTATAAAAACCCATTTGAAATGGACGAAATTGAACGAATCACGCAATACATTGAAGAACATTCAAAAAACTTTGAAATTCTCTCAGATCTCATTCACAATAAATTAACAAAATCTCAAAAATAAAACTTAGAAAGAGCAAACAGACATAGGCAAAGAGAAATCGACATTTGAACTAAAACCACCAGAAAAAATTCAAAACAAAGCTATGCAACCTTATAAAAAATTAGACAATATAGAATTGATATCAGACAATATATTGAAAACTAATAATAAAGTCTAACATTTACAATCTTTAAAACCACAAAGTTTTGTTGCAGACCAGACAAGAGAAAGACATGAACCTCCTGACGACGACTCTCCTCTTTCTACCTGGGCTACTTATCTTAAAAATAAAGGAAATAAAAAATCCCATACTCCCAGTTCAACTAGTTCAGCTAAGTTAATAACCTCAAAGCATTCATTCATGTATCACATAAATTTAACTCAACCCTTAGAGTTAACGTCAAACATTAATTTAGAATAACCTTAAGCAAATTTTAAATAATTGTCATAATCATTATTCTATTATTAATAATAATAAAATAAACCACGCTTCACATTCAAGTGAAATTATATTAAGCAAATTAAGAACATTTTCGCGAAACTCTAGAGAGCGAAGATCTCTTTTTGACGGAGTTGGAAAATTATCCAATAGGTTATTCGGAACTCTCGATTCCGATGACGAGAAATATTTCAGAAATTATTTAGAAGCACTGAATAAAAACGAACAACAGTTACTATCTAATGACATAAGTCAGAAAACAATACTCAAAGAAATTACAACAAAATACACCAAAGACATTGACTCATTAGTAACCAATCAAAACATCCCAGTAGTTATAGGAATGCTCCATACAGGGAGTCCCACGATCCGAGATGACCCAGCGCTGCCTCAGCAGAATAAGACACTTCCTCCCGAGTCTATAAAGGAAGGCTCATGATGTATTTTTCCAGTTTTATGTTAGTCTTCATGTTGTAAACGCATTGTAAACTCCTCTTCAAAAATAAATTGTTTTTTAAAAAGTCATTTTCCGAAATCGAACTTATTTTTCAGTAAACAATCTTGTCACATTTACGTAATATTTAGATAATAATAAAAGAACACAAATTATGTAAAAATGTTATGTCAATTTTATGTAAAAAATATGTGAAAAATTGTGTTTTTTTCCAAATGGTCAATTTTGACTAGAATTTTACGTAACTACTACGTAGAAAAAATATAACGAATTTACGTTGTTATATTTACGTAATGTTTACATAATAGTGGGAATTTACTATTTACGTAAATAGGTTATGTCAATTTTATGTAAAAAATATGCGAGCAATTGACCAGTTTTTAGCAAATGGTTAATTTTTCACTATAATTCACGTAACTGCTACGTAAGAAAAATATATCGAATTTATGTTGTTATAATAACATAATATTTACATAATAGTGGGAAAATACTTCTTACATAAATAAGTTATATCAATTTTATGTAAAAAATATGTGAAGAATTGACCGTTTTTTTAAAATCTTTAATTTTTTTTAAGTTCACGTAACTACTGCTTAAAAAAATATATTAATTCATTCTGGTAGCATTATATAATATATAATATTTGTTCCTACACCACTTCTACCATTTCAGACACAGATCTAAATAATATTATCTATTCGTTTTGTGATCATGTAAGGTTATGTACATGATGACAGATGAAAGCCACGCTACGGCAGTTTCCCGCTTCCCAGCTACCGGCTCCCTCCTCCCGCCTTCTTTCCTCTTTCTACAGCTAGGAAACTCAGCCAGTATTAGGCAGTGGTCGGGAATGACCTTGAAGGTGCGATTCTGGCGTAAAAGTCAGGGTAGAATTAGAAATATTTGCTGGGAAACAGACAGGACCGTACTTTAGAATTCTAAAAACTCTTAGAATAATACAGTTGAACGAAAATCATGCAATAGATTCACCGTTGCCAACAATAACTATCAAACAGTATATATTCGGTGGTTTTTAAGTTGAAATAATTATACAGGCATTGGTTATATATTAAGTATGGATAGGGATATATAAAAAACGATATACTTTCAAGAATCTTCATTATAATAAAATACATGTACCTGAAATAGGTTAATTACTACAGGTTGCGTAATATAATCAATTTGTTTTTAATATATTTTTGGTCCCTGAAGTTCCTATTAATGTTTTTTAAGGTGTAATACAGCCGAACCCTCAAATATAATTTTATAGCATATTCCTTGGGAAAACTGTCACATGGGTGTGAAAAAGGAAGTTCATTGGCCATTTCGAAAAGATTTTGACGTACTAGTGGTTTCAAAATGAAAGTTTCAATTTTCTGTTGAAAAATGGTTTCGACGTCATTCATGAAATTGACAAAACCGTCGCTTGGATTATTCAAACGGCCAAATAAACTTCCTTCAGTATTTTCAAAAGCCTTAAAATAAATAAATAGTGAGGTATCATCCAAATGTTTTTGTTGATTTGCATAATTGATGCAAATACCACAACTGTGTATTTTGAGAACTTTGTTCAACACATAGCCACAAACATATCTTTTCTCTGTAACAAATCATGCTGCTGATAATCGGTGTTTATAAGTTGATTTGTGAATGGTGGCGGAGATGGGAAAGATATTGTGTCCGAAGAAATGTCCTTTAATTGTAATAAAACAGAATCAGGATCAGCCTCACAGTTTTCAGTACCAGAATGATATAGTTTCAGATACATTAATTTTCTAAAGGATCCCTGGAATTGAACCGGAGTGGGATTCCTACAATTACCATTCTGTTGTCTCACAGACCCAAACGTGATAGGAACAAAATTTTTTCTACGAGCTTTAAATCAGATAACTTCAAGCATAAGAAAAAATGATAATACATAATTGAATTACTTGTTCATAATTTTTATAACGAAGAAACAGTTATTGATTGATTATGTCATGAATTAATAACAAATCCGGTCGGTTCATTCATTTTAGCAGTGTTTGAACTTTTTCATGATTTGATGGAAACAAACTAGTCGTTGTTTGTAGATTCTTGCTGTGACTCTTGCTGACACAGAAACGGAGAAAAATCTGACATTTGTCAAAGTCGACAGGTGCACTTATTGATGCCCAACAATATTATAGAATATAATCATTTATCATCCAAGATACACATTTTTTTCGTTTCAAGCTGTTATAAAAATATTGGGAATTACGATTGAAAACCGAAATAGAATACAGTTGCATCAGCTTCTCACATTACATGAAATATTCCACAGGTACTGAAATAAATAAAAAATTTGTCTACCAATGACATTTGTAGATATTTTTACTTTTCCGCACGCAGTGCGGATAAGAATCTTATCCGCACGGCGTGCGGAAAAGTATAACTTTACGCACGCATATGCGTGCGGAAAAGTACTACTTTACGCACGCTCGTAGGAAAAATTAATTTTGGCAGTATGCCGTAAATTCTTAGTGGTGCAAATGACTGCAATAATAATAATAATAATTTTTCATCGGGAAATGTGCTTTTCAGACAAAATATTCTTGTACGGCATTTCTCACGTTGATTGATTATGAAATAATAATCTCCTTGAACCCACAATCCAGGATTTTTTTTAGTTATTTTCGGAATATGAAAAATTTTCCTGGCTTCCAGTCCCATTATTTTTGTATGGCAGTAGGTTTTAGGTTTTAGGAGATTATTATTTCATAATCTACCAACGTGAGGAATGCCGTCCAAGAATATTTTGTCGGAATAACACACCTATTATTATTACGTTACGGTCATTTGCACCACCAAGATATGCCGGCATAGTGCCTAAAGGTATTTTTTCATATAGCAGCATCATTCTGATTCTGAATATGTTTCATGTTGGGTCAAATAACCCCTAAAATGTTATATGGGCTTGTAATCTATTATGGTTTCAGTATTGTTTTTTATTGCCAATCTATAGTTAGGCTTGTTATTCAATTTGATCGTGATGAAAATGTGTTCCTTAATGGTAAAATTATCTTATAAGGTCTGTCAATAGGTTTATGACTCATATCATTGTAATTTTGATTCCTAAATGTTGTATGTAGTATTGTATGTGTTAATTCGTATATATTGGCTGGGAATAGTGTAATTTGAAATGTCTAACGAACCTAGCATATTTCAGTAGTCACGATTATAATATAACATGGTATTTATAACTTCAATGATATTGTACTATCGTATCTACCGGAAACTGAACTGGAAACACTTTCAACACCTTCCAAAACTAGAATCCAGCGCCTCAGAAATATCAGACGAATGGGCTTCTTCGTTTAAAGAATGCTATGCCACGAAGAGAATATCCGGTGTACTCCAAAAAAATGTTGGAAAAGAGCAATATGATCTCGAATTATTGCTTTGATAAGAGACATCTTCAAAATCATGCTAGGTACATCCGGATATAATGGTAGATTTCAACATTTTGAAAAGAAAGTTGAAACACGGCGAAACAACAGCAGGAAATTACACTCCAGCCCAAAGTAACAATCTATAAACCCACACAGCACTCGACGTCTTAAAGTCGTCCATTTTAGGTCCATTATATGCCTGAACGTCCAGAGGCATAAAATGGACATCTTAGAGACAGCTGTTTACGTACATCTCAGAGACATCCTGTAATGAACCAGTGGCATTGATTAAAGAAAATTACTCATGTTGATTGTTTACTAGGTACAAAAAAATGTTTTTATGTATTAAATCGACTCAAACATTGAACTTGGTATATTTTTGCTATTATAATAATATTTCAAAGATCTATGATTAAAATATATTCGAGATGACTTTTGAAGTTTTTTCATCTCAAATGTTTGTCTATTACTTATTACTATAACTGTTTGAAATAAATATTATTGCATTTGGTGGAATTCCACAAATGTCACTTTCCAGCCAATCATTATGCTGGGATCGATTGCTTCAGCTCAAAACGAGAAAGTACTAAAAATTAACCCGATATCGTGTGAATCGAACAAGCGGGAGTTCTCGGGATCAATCGGTCTCGAATCGTACATTTTCGCGAACATCTATTTCTTTTGGAGACATGTGAATAATGTATTTCCTTCTCACTTTTCTTTCGCGAACGTGTAAGCTCCGAAGAACGATCGATCTCGAAAATGAATTGTCCTTTCCATTGCCAACCGCCATTTTGTGTTCTTGTTTTGTCGTGGTGTTATTTCTAATAGTTTTGTTGCTGTGGGCTGTTTGAATTATACGGACGTTTAAGAGATACAAAATATATCAAGGTAAGTCAACTATATATTACTGAATAACTATGGCTAGTCTCCAAAAATATTATATGCGGACCAAGAGACAAAAACCATACGAAGTTGATGGCGAATGTTCTACTGATACTGATGCAAAGGCATTGAAGGTTGAAAAAACTGAGCTTACTAACTTGGCCAGACTGTCCAATTTCATCCCACTAGGACGCCTATGCACTATGCGGCAGAAATTATCACCCGAGGCGATACCTACCATCCCTAGACCCTCAACCCCGGCGGCAGTTGAAGACCTAACATCATCTAATACAGACGCTTTGTTTTATGTTATTTATATTTTCAACATATTGTTACAATAAAAACAGTTATACAGTCCATACATTATTTAAAATAATTCAGTTGAGAAAATCCATTCGGGGAAGAACAATTTCCCCCATTTTATGACCCTTTCGAGCGGATTCAAGTTTTTTGGTTAACAATTTATTGTATTCAACAGTGATACATAACATAAAGAACTGAATTCAACGCGAAGACATTTTAAAGTGAAGTTTATAACAGAAGTGTTTGTGATATAAAAAGGAACAAATTACCTACCTTACAGTAATTTAGGTGAATAAAAGGCATAGTTGTGAAAATTTAACCTAATTAACAAACAAAGACATTGGACAGTGACACAAATATGCAAGCAAGCACAAATTCTAGGAATCTTGGCATAGCAACAGCAGTGGATGCGTACAAATTCTGATCGTTGCACCGACCAGCTTAAGAGAAAGCGAGAGAGAGTAAGTCCGTTCCTTATTCATTTTCATCCCTAACAACCACACCCTAACCTTTTATCTTCCTTCTTCGTCGAGTTTATTGCATTTTAATAACCACTATAATCAGGGTTGAACCGTTCGTTGTACGGGACTCAGTTTGTTTACGTTGTGGGCAATAGTAAAGGGTTTTATTTTATTCAAACTTTGACATTAACTTCAAGATGACTGACGAACAAAAACTAAAGAACCTCAATATCAAACGGGGACAATTAAAAGCTCAATTGACACGATTTGGAAATTACCTACAAACGTTTGATGTAACCTCAGGAATCGTTCAGTTGCAAAAGAGGCTTGATAAAATAGAAAATGTCTGGGACAGTTTCATGGAATGTCAGTTGGAAATAGAATTAATTGATGAATTAAGTGACACTCACGATCAAGATAGGCAATTATTCGAAAATATTTATTTTGAATTAGTAGGTAAGGCACAGGAAATTATTGATAAAACAAAATCAGTAAACTCACAGAGCGTTGCTGCAACCAACACCGCATTATCATCCAGTAATAACAGTACCAATTCAATGAAAAATATTCAGTTGCCATCTTTACAATTACCTAAATTCAAGGGCAACTTCACAGATTACATGCAATTTCATGACACTTTTAATTCGCTGATACACTCAGATGAATCACTAACGAATATTCAAAAATTTTATTATTTGCAATCATGCCTGCAGGATGAGGCGGCGAAGGTGATACATTCTCTGGAAGTAACAGATGGGAATTATAATATTGCTTGGACTCTTCTTAAAGAACAGTTTGAAAATACGAGATTAATCATCAACAGCCATTTGAAATCACTTTTTGATTTACCAAATTTAGCGAAGGAGTCTTCGACTGGTTTGAGACACTTTTTGAATAATGTAACGATTTCGAGACCGGCCCCGAGACCGGCCCTGATCTTATTAATTATGCACCCTCGTTCAACTACAGCTGCATATCTTCTGGCGTACGCATCGCCGAGAACAAGCTGGAATAATCGATTGTTCGATACTATTCGAAGAGCCATCTAGACGAAAAGTTCTATACTCCTGAATATTCGAGAATCGTGAATGGAAACTGCTTGGGAGTATATAAGCGGGACAGTCAGAAGAAGGGTTGGTTACAGTTCCAGAGTTCGCTGATAGATAGCCATAGTAGAAATAAATTGAAATAGTAAATGTTTTAGTGAATAATTATTGTAAATAGTGTTATAAATAAATTAGGAAAAATTAGTTAGTGCAGTTTTACTACATTTGTTGTCAGAAGTCGGATGTTTAAAATAAACAAGTGTTAAAGTGTTCGTCACGTTGAAAAACTGATAGACATTTATCGCGCCTAATAGACAGTTAGTGAGTGACCCGTTGAACATTTGAGTGCAAAGTGGACAGTTTTGCGCGTCGCGGGACAATAAACTGAAAACTTTTTGTGTGAAATAAATAATAGACTGATATTTCGGCAAAGACAATAAGAGACAAAATGTTTCCGAGAAGAGTTCACCTAGTTGACCTTAAAGTTAGTGAATTAAAGCAAGAGTTAGAGGAGCGTGAATTAGAAACAACTGGAAAGAAGGCCGTACTACAGAAGAGACTTTCAGATGGACTGATTGAAGAAGGAGAAGACCCCGAAACATTTTTGTTCGAAGTTTCTGGAGTCGATTTGAGTGCTATAATGAACAAACTCGAGGAAACCACGAATAGCTTGAAGGAGAAACTTCTAGAAAATTCTGTCAGCCTGAAAGAAGAACTTCTAGAAAATTCGAATTGTCTAAAAGAGGAACTTCAAGAAAATGTGAAGAGCCTGGAAGAAAAATTTCACGAAAATTCGAAAAATCTAGAAGAAAAGCTTGAAGAAAATTCGAAAAATTTAGAAGTGAAGCTTCTAGAAAACTCGGAGAATTTGAGAGAAGAGCTTCTAGAAAATTCGAGAAGCTTGAAAGAAGAAGTTTGCAGTGTGGCGAATCGGTTGGAAGAAAGAATGGGAACTGTTGAAACAGAGATGGAGAAAATCAAAGATGAAATGGAAGAAGAAATGAAAAAAATTAAGGAAACGCTCCACGATGAGATAAAGGAAAAATTTAGTGAGCTAGAAAAGCGAATGGATTCTGTGCACATTCCAGAAATTTCCAAAAGAAATTCAATGCCGGATCTGAGTACCAACTTGGAGGAAGTTCAAAAAGACATCAAAGATTTCAAGGTCAGTTCGGAAACAGGAAAGCTCTCATTGAAACCGCCTCAATTCGACGGAAATACTCCATGGTCAAACTACCACCGACAATTCGAAGCTGCTGCCAAAGCAAATGGATGGAATGCTGGGGAAAAAGCTTTAGCATTGACACTGGCATTGCGTGGCGAAGCAACAAATATTTTACAAACGCTCACCGCCCAACAACAGGAAGACTATGAACAGCTGGTAAAACACTTGGAACTTCGCTATGGCCAAGCCCACCTTGAACACGTATATCACTCACAGCTGAAGAATCGATGCCAGAAATCAAGCGAGTCGTTGCAAGAATTTGAAGCAGATATTGCACGCTTGGTTCGTCTTGCGTACCCAGCTACACCGGAAAATGTAATGGAGCGACTAGCGGTCCAAGCATTTTTGGATGGACTTCGTGACCAGGAAACCCGGCAAGCCCTAACACTAGCTCGCCCCGCACATCTCGTGGATGCATTGGCACGCGCTCTGGAATTCGAAGCAGCAAAGCAATCCTGCAAAAGCCAGAGTAGGGTGCGGATGATCGAGGAAGACCCACAGCCACAGGAGCCCGCTAATATCGAGGCTGTCATGAGAAAATTAATGAAGGAAGTCCTGCCTGAAAGAAAACAAATAAGGTGCTGGAATTGCGGGAAAATTGGGCATGTGCGTAGCAAATGCCCAACTTTTAAAGAAGCGACACCGACACAGAAGGTCGATGAGGAGGGGCAGTCGTCGGCCTGTATCCAGCAAGCCCCAAATAACAACGCATATGTCGCTGTCCTTCAACGACAGAACAAAGGTGTTTTTGTGGACGGTCTCATCAACAACGAGCCTCGCACCATGCTGCTTGATACAGGTGCGACTAGGACAATCCTTGGACCTACATTTGCCAAAACACCGGCAAGAATTGAATCGTCGAATTGGAAGCTACGCACAGCAACTGGAGAGCCGGCAACTGTGTATGGTGAACTTCCAATTGAACTGACTTTGGGCAGCACTAAAGTGAAACACCGGGCTCTAGTAGCGGATATCGAGGACGAGGTAATAATTGGAATGGACATCATGAATTCCAGAGGATTCGAGCTGAATTTTAAAGACGGCGTCCTTCGTGTGAACGGAGAAGAGCTGATACTTCATGGGAGAAATGAAGAAATAGTTCGAGTTCTGCTGGCTGAAGACGTAAGCGTACCGGAGAGGGCTGAAACCATTTTAGAGGCTCGCCTGGATGGAGGTGCGAGCAGTGGAAATGTGGTGATGTTCGAGCCCAAGCTACATGATGAGAAAATTGGACGAGGAATTGCACTAGGAAAAACCTTGTTGCGTGCTGATAAATTTGTGCCAGTAAGGGTAATGAATGTCAATTATTACCCGGTGACCTTGAAGAAGGGAACGATTTTGGGGCACTGCTCGTCAATTTCCTCTGTAATCAGGAGTGTACGTGGCACTGTTAGCCAAGCCAGTAACATGCCAGCAGAATTGGAGAAGTTGGTTGCTATCTCGTCCAAGGACATGGGGCCAGCACAGAAGCCTAAACTGAGAGAACTAGTCAGGAAGTATCAGGACATCTTCGATACCGGAGTAGGCAGAGGCGGTAGAACAAAGGTGGTTCAGCACAAGATAGATACTGGAAATGCCCGACCAATCAGGCAATCAGCCAGAAGACTTCCTCTCGCCAAAAAGGAGGAGGCTGACAAAATAGTCTGCGACATGGAGAAAGACGGAGTCATCGAGCCATCCGACAGTCCCTGGTCCTCTCCAGTCGTGTTGGTGAAGAAGAAAGATGGATCAACACGGTTTTGCGTAGACTACCGTCAACTAAACAAAGTGACGAAAAAGGACAGCTACCCTCTCCCAAGGATAGACGACACGCTAGACACGCTGGCTGGATCTACGATTTTCTCGACCTTAGATTTGAAGAGCGGATACTGGCAGGTAGAACTGGCCCAGGAAGATCGAGAAAAGACAGCATTTACCATCATCTCCGGATTATGGCAGTTTACAGTTATGCCATTCGGCCTCTGCAATGCTCCAGCCACGTTCGAAAGATTGATGGAGACGGTTTTGAAAGGACTATCATGGAAAACGTGTCTGATGTATCTCGACGACATTATTGTGGTTGGCAGATCATTCGAGGACCATATAAAAAACTTGGAAGAGGTATTTCAGCGACTAAGAAGCTCCGGACTGAAACTGAGCCCCAAGAAATGTCATCTGTTTCAAAAAGAAGTACGTTATCTCGGCCACGTTGTCTCTAGGAAAGGAGTGGCAGTAGATGAGCAGAAGATCAAAGCTGTTGAGGAATGGCCCGTTCCGAAAGACATTCACCAGCTTCGAAGTTTTCTTGGCTTGTGCACTTACTATCGCCGATACGTGCTGGGATTTGCTAACATCGCAAAACCACTGACCAGGCTCACGGAAGGACAAACAAAGTTCCAGTGGTCAGATGACTGCCAAGATTCATTCAGGAAGTTGAAAGGAGCTTTGATCAACGCACCAATCCTGAGCTACCCCCTTCCAGACGGGAAATTCATCCTGGACACGGACGCCAGTAACGTGGGACTTGGAGCTGTCCTGTCTCAGATCCAAGAAGGACAAGAGAAGGTCATCGGTTACTTCAGCAAGACCCTCAGTAAACCGGAGCGGAATTACTGTGTCACCAGGCGGGAACTGTTGGCTGTTGTCAAGGGAGTTGAGCACTTCTACAAGTACGTGTATGGACGAAGATTCCTACTGAGAACTGACCATGCAGCTCTCAAATGGCTCCTACAGTTTAAGAATCCCGAGGGTCAAGTGGCACGCTGGATTGAGAGGCTCCAGGAATTCGACTTTGAGATCGAACATCGGGCGGGGACCAGCCATAAGAATGCGGATGCCCTATCGCGAAGACCATGTCCAGACGACTGTTCGCACTGCCGACGAACAGAGGAAAAGGAGTCGACACTCTGCAGAACCACGGCGATCGATGATAACTGGAATGACCACAAGATCCAGAAAGACCAAGAGAAAGATCCAGATCTTGGTTTAGTCATCGGCTGGAAGAAGAGCGATCGAAGACCGTCGTGGCAGGAAATAGCCAGTTGTTCTCCAGTCGTTAAAACTTACTGGGCCCAATGGAACTCTTTCACCTTAGACAATGGAGTCTTGAAGCGTGTGTTGGAGTCGGAGGATGGCGGGGAAGAAAGACGTCAGGTAGTAGTTCCCAGGAGCAGAAGACAGGAAGTGCTCCGAGAAATCCATGATGGGGTCACCGGAGGACATCTGGGAGTGACGAAGACCCTCCAGAAAGTTAGGCAACGGTTCTACTGGGCCAATTGTCAAGCTGACGTCAAGGACTGGTGCAGAAAATGTGCTGTATGCGCTGCCAGTAATGGGCCTCGAACAAGACCTAAGGCCCCGATGCGCCAGTACAATGTGGGCAGCCCATTCGAAAGGATCGCCATTGACATCGCTGGCCCGTTCCCACAATCTGAACACGGGAACAAGTACATCCTTGTGGCGATGGATTACTTCAGCAAGTGGGCCGAAGCCTATGCCCTGCCCAACCAAGAAGCCATCACCGTTGCCGACGTCTTGGTGAAGGAGTGGATTTGTCGATTCGGTGTCCCGTTAGAACTGCATTCGGATCAAGGCCGGAATTTCGAGTCAAACCTGTTCCAGGAGATGTGTCAGATGCTGAACATCCGGAAAACGAGGACCACAGCTCTACATCCGCAGTCCGATGGAATGGTGGAGCGGATGAATAAGACGATAAACCGCCACCTGTCCAAGGTAGTCTCTGACCACCAGAAGGATTGGGACCAGTACCTCCATCTGTATCGTTCCGCAGTTCATGAGTCAACCGGCCAAACCCCTGCAAGTGTTATTATGGGCCGAGAGCTGCGACTTCCATGTGACCTGAAGTTTGGGACGCCACCAAGGCAAGACACTGCGGGAGATGACTACGTCAGCAAACTGCGACAGAGAATGGACGACATCTATGAACGGGTCCGTTTGAACATCCAGAGTGCCAGCGACAGAATGAAGGAGACCTACGACATCAAGGCGGATGCTGGTGGATATCAAACAGGTGACCTTGTCTGGCTATACAACCCTAAACGTCGCCGTGGACTATCACCGAAACTTCGGAACTCGTGGGAAGGTCCATATAAGATCATGAAAAGGATAAACGACCTCGTCTACCGCATATATAAGCCACCACGAGGAAAACCTAGGGTAGTCCACTTCAATAGGTTGTCCCCTTACGCCGGAAACCACGATCAAGTCCGCACCGTCAGATCACCGGAGGACGAAATGACGTTTCAGAGGTTCATGTCCCTGTACTCGAACGGACAGAAAGTTCAATATGGGGTAACCCGAGAGGAGTCACGAGATCTTTTCAAGGTGCCTGCCAATTACGCGTTAGCTCACTGTGTGGCAGAAGATCTCCAAATGTCCAGAGGCATTGCAGTGGTTTTCTCCAAGAAGTTCGGTCGAATCCAGGAACTGAGAGAACAGAACCCGGAAGTTGGAGGGGTTTTACAGCTGAGGAAAGGCCAGAGAAACATCTACTATCTGGTTACCAAGAAGCGTTCTCGTGATAAGTCGTCTTATGAAGATGTTTGGAAGAGCCTCACGAGATTGAGAGACACGATGCTGGACCAGAATATTGTAGACCTGGCAATCCCAAAATTGGCCTGTGGGCTTGATCGGCTGGACTGGAGAGTTATAAGAAGCATGTTGGAGACAATATTTAGATCCAGCGGCATCAACATTCTGGTGTGCTCCAACCATCTTCCTCGACCCAAAATGAAGACTGTGGAGTGCTACTTCCATCGAACGTCCAGGTGCAGATATGGAGAATCTTGCAGATATCTTCACACTCCAAGAATGACGTTTCGGGGCGAAACGTCTTTAAGAAGGGGGCAATGTAACGATTTCGAGACCGGCCCCGAGACCGGCCCTGATCTTATTAATTATGCACCCTCGTTCAACTACAGCTGCATATCTTCTGGCGTACGCATCGCCGAGAACAAGCTGGAATAATCGATTGTTCGATACTATTCGAAGAGCCATCTAGACGAAAAGTTCTATACTCCTGAATATTCGAGAATCGTGAATGGAAACTGCTTGGGAGTATATAAGCGGGACAGTCAGAAGAAGTTAGTTACAGTTCCAGAGTTCGCTGATAGATAGCCATAGTAGAAATAAATTGAAATAGTAAAGTAAATGTTTTAGTGAATAATTTTTGTAATAGTGTTATAAATAAATTAGGAAAAATTAGTTAGTGCAGTTTTACTACAATAATTTTCTGAAAGACATTCGTTGTCTTAAGAATTTGAAGGAACCTACTGAGCATTGGAATTCAATACTCATTTATTTGTTATCTTCAAAAATGGATAACGACACTAAAAGGCAGTGGGAGGCGTCGATTAATACAAAGAAATCACCTACAATAGATGATTTCACAAAATTCATTATTGCAAGATGTCAACTTTTAGAGTCAGTTCCTACCAATTCAGGACATTCAGTCGGCTCTATGCAAAAGAAACATGAGAATAAATCTTACAATCACGTCAGTTCGAATAGAGTTAGATGTCATTTTTGCAAAGATAATCATTTATTGTACTACTGTAAAAAATTTCTTCATTTGTCTGTTTCTGATAGAATATCGGAAATCAAAAAATTGAATCTTTGCACAAATTGCTTGCGTTCAGGTCATACACCTCGAGATTGCGCGTCAATGTCATGCCGAACTTGTAATAAAAAACATAATCGACTTTTACACCTGGATACAATAAATCGGCTACAAGAAACCAATAACGCGGTAAGTCAAAACCTCGAAATAAACGCCTCCGATTGCTCATCAGACTCACAGGTTATGTCAGAAACAATTCTTAGCGCTCATTCAAGTCGTTTTGATAAAACAGTTATCTTATCGACGGCTGAAATATATATTTTGAATTCAAAAAATGAGGCAGTCAAATGTCGTTGTCTTTTAGATTCGGGTTCTCAAAGCAATTTCATAACAGCAGACTTGGCAAACAAATTACATTTACAACATTTTAATATCAATTTACCAATTACGGGCATAAGTCAATCATCCACGAATATTTGTTATAATGTGAAAACAAGGATCAAATCATTATACAGTACTTTCATCAAGGACTTGACATTTTTAGTTTTGAAAAACATCACTGGTAACATTCCTTTACATTCATTTTCAATATCCGGGTTGAATATTCCCCAGAATATTCAACTGGCTGACCCCAGATTCAACATTTCGGAAAAAATTGATATTCTGTTGGGAGCATCAGTCTTTTATGAACTACTATGCATTGGACAAATAAAGTTAGGCAGGGATATGCCTATTTTACAAAAAACCACTTTGGGGTGGATAATCTCAGGTCCTTTGCAATTCCACACTACAAACAATCAAACATGTTTATTTTCATCCTCGATACAACCTAATGAAGTCGATATTCAAACCCAAATAGAAAAATTTTGGCTGACGGAGGACATGCCAAATTCTGAACAAAAAATAACAAAATTTACTAAACAAGAACAATTCTGTGAAGCACATTTTATCGCAAATCACTTTCGTGACGATACTGGGAGATTCACAGTTGCTCTACCAGTGAAAGATAATATTGTGCTCATGGGAAACAATCTTGAGCAGGCCAGCAGTAGATTTTTCAATTTAGAACGCAAATTGCATAAAAATTATTCATTTTCTCATTCATATAGACAATTCATGAAGGAATATGAGTCATTGGGGCACATGCGCCGGCTTGACGAAAATGAAATTAAAACGAGCGAAATTGTTTCATATTTACCTCATCACGGTGTTTTGAAAAAATCGGGAAATACCGAGAAAATTAGAGTTGTATTCGACGGCTCTGCAAAATGTTCAACCGGCCTGTCACTCAATGACGTATTATTTATAGGACCCACTATACAGGAAGACCTTTTCTCAATATTACTAAGATTTAGGAAGTACAATTTTGTCCTAAAGGCGGATATTACAAAAATGTACCGTCAAGTCAATCTTACGAGAAATCATCAAGATTTGCAGAGAATTCTTTGGAGAAATAATAGTAATGAAAACCTCGATCATTTTGCCTTAACAACAGTGACGTATGGATTAGGACCATCGTCTTTTTTAGCAATACGATCACTTCACCAAGCTGCCCTTGACGCTCAAGATCAGTTTCCTACAGCTGCCAATACAATATTATCCGATTTTTATGTTGACGATCTCATAACAGGAGATAACAGTCTCGGAAATCTTGTTAATTCAAAGCATGAAATAACGAACATCTTGAAAGGGGCAGGTTTCATTTTATCGCAGTTTATGTCTAATGAAACCCGCTTGTTGAATGAAAATGAGCAAAACGGACCTTTTCATATTGGCGCTGATAGTACAGTAAAAACACTTGGTATATTATGGGATCCTCAGAAGGATATATTCAGATATTCAGTAGATATCAAAATCTAGACTCACGAAACGCTTATTGCTTTCAGTGATTTCTAGAATATTCGACCCTCTCGGTTTGATATGTCCCATTGTAATAAAGGCAAAAATAATATTGCAGGAACTTTGGAAATTACACATCAACTGGGATGATACAATTCCTCAAACACTGCATTTTGATTTCATAAATTTCATGCAAGACCTTCGAAATTTGAATGAGATTTCAGTCAATAGGCACTCCTTTTTATCAACTTATATTGAAATACAATTACACGCATTTTCAGATGCATCAATGTTAGCTTATGGGGGTTGCATTTACGTTAGAACATCCGATACGTCAGGAAGACATTTTACAAGTTTACTGTGCGCAAAGTCCAGAGTCAAACCTTTGAGTATCACTAATTTACCACGTTTGGAATTGTGCGGTGCCCTCATAGCTTCTCGATTATTGAAAAAATCGCAATTAGCATTGAAATTGCCCACAATTACGACATTTTTATGGACCGATTCCACCATTGTTTTAGCGTGGTTAGCACAAGAGCCAGCTAAATGGAAAACCTTTGTTTCAAACAGGGTGGCAGAGATTCAAAATCTGACAACAAAAACATGGTATGGTCATGTTTATTCGGAATCAAATCCAGCGGATCTCATTTCCCGTGGAATTGAAGCTTCAAGACTTATAAATAATAGTCTTTGGTGGTCGGGCCCTGAATGGCTAATCTCCGAATCATATGAGTGGCCCAATCAAAATTTTGTCAAACCACCTGAAGAAATTCCTGAGCAAAAGAAAATCATAATATCCTCAGCTCTTATATGCATGAATGAATGTCAAATATTCCAGAGATTTTCCAAGTTCACCAAATTACAGAGAGTTTTCGCTTATTGTCTACGTTTTATGAAAAATTGCAAGACACACAAGGAAAAAAGGATTTTGGGAGGCTTGAGTATTCTTGAACTTGATGAAAGTACCTCAATTCTGGTTAAAAAAGTACAAGCTGAAGTTTTCAGTAAGGAAATTTATTGTTTGAAAAATTCAAATGCTCTTTCGAAGAAAAGTAAATTGATTGCCTTGAACCCGTTTTTAGATGATAATGATATATTGAGAGTGGGTGGTAGATTGAGAAATTTCCTATTTTGTTGCCACCCAGTCACCCATTTACAAAGTTAGTGATTTCACATGAGCATGAGCGAATTCTTCATGGCGGAATCCAAGCAGTGTTATCATCGGTAAGAGAAAAATATTGGCCAATAAATGGAAAAAGTGCAGTTAAGGGCGTTATTAGAAAATGTATCAAATGCTTCAGAACTAGCCCCACTAGCATAAATCCTATTATGTCAGATTTGCCTTCTTCTCGTGTGTCACCTACGCGCCCATTCCTGTCATGTGGAATCGACTTCACAGGCTCAATTTTGGTAAAAGATGGTACATTGAGAAGTAGAAAATTAGTTAAAACATACATTTGCTTATTTATATGCTTCTCAACCAAGGCCATCCATTTAGAATTAGTTGGCGATATGTCGCAGGATTCATTCTTGAATGCTTTGAAAAGGTTTTTTGCTCGTCGAGGAGTCAGTAAAAATTTGTATAGTGACAATGGATCAAATTTCATAGGGGCAAATAACTACATTAAAGAAGTTCAAGAATCCCTTATCAAACTTAAAAATAATGAAGTAGTTGAGAACTATTTACTTGAAAATAAAATCACTTGGCATTTCATTCCACCAAGAGCGCCCCATTTCGGCGGCCTCTGGGAATCGGCAATAAAGATGACTAAATTTCATTTGGTAAGAATTGTTGGTAATGCTCATTTGACCTATGAAAACCTTTACACGGTTCTAACCCAAGTGGAATCAATCCTTAATTCCAGACCCCTCTGTCCTCTATCAAATGATCCTAACGATCTCGACCCCCTCACTCCAGGACATTTTCTCATTGGTTCAAAATTATCTTCAATACCGGAATCAGATGTTCAAGATATCTCCTTTAACCGCCTAAACAAATATCAAAGAATAATTCAAATAACACAACACTTCTGGCGCCGATGGCACAACGAATATGTTCACAACCTACAGCTCAGAAATAAATGGATGCTTCACGATCCCAGCATTCTGAAAATTGATGCTATGGTCCTAATCAAGGAGGACAATATTCCACCACTCAACTGGAGACTTGGAAGAATCATCGAGCTCCACCCAGGCAGAGACGACGTTGCCCGCGTAGCCTCAATTAAAACTGCAAGCGGAATAATCAAGAGGGCGTTTACAAAAATCTGCATCCTACCTTCGGAAGATACCCCAAATAATTAGGTTATAGAAAGTACTGGGTACTTTCAAGGCGGGCGGTATGTCCAGTTACATCCCACTAGGACGCCTATGCACTATGCGGCAGAAATTATCACCCGAGGCGATACCTACCATCCCTAGACCCTCAACCCCGGCGGCAGTTGAAGACCTAACATCATCTAATACAGACGCTTTGTTTTATGTTATTTATATTTTCAACATATTGTTACAATAAAAACAGTTATACAGTCCATACATTATTTAAAATAATTCAGTTGAGAAAATCCATTCGGGGAAGAACAATTTCCCCCACAGACGCAGCTCTTCATTTTGCCCATCAAAAACATGTTTATAAAAAATCATGACCTTGTGGTACGTGCTTATTCATTATATACCAAAAAAATTCACGTGATCTTTCATCCTGCCTAGAAAATATTTTCAGTCCAACTTATTTCATCACAATTATATCCCAAATAATGGGTTATTGACGTTATCTGAACTTGAAATGGGTTTATACTTTCTTAGCTTGCTATATATTTCCTTTATGTTTTACTTGCTGATGAATGTCAATGAAATACATTTTTATTAATATAGTCACTTATTTATTTACATCAGATTTTCATAAACCCTCAATTTATGAAATTTGAAAAACCAAAATAATTATTTTCACGATTCTTTGAAACCCAATCCTTTATTTTCATTTGTTGTTCCTAACTATGAAAATTGTATAATTGTTCTAGGTGCTGCTGATAAAAGCCAAATATCAAAAATCAAAAAGGAGGCAGAAGGGTCGATTCAACTTTGGCTGCGGAGGGCAGTTATGTGCGCAAAATAAAAAGAAACTATAAATTATAATAATTAATAAAAACATATAGTTGTTTTTCTTGGATTTATTACAAACCCAGTAAACAGTTTAGTAGTTGCTAATGGGCTTTATTAATATATTAACATGTGTTAGAAGTCCATTGTGTTTCGAAATGGAGTGGTATAGATTAACAATGCAGGAAAACTCAAAGTCATCTCCCCAATTTAATATATCAATCCAATGTTATGTATTGGTGGAACGGTCAAAAACTATCGATCATAGTAGTACATGTTTCGAACCTATATAGTCTTAAATTATGAAGAGGAAAAATTGTTGTATGGAAAATTTGATATAAATATAAATGTGTCACCACATGTTCCCACTAGGGGTTTTGCGGGCACAAAAACATGTGTTTTTATCAAAATAAATTCAAATTTATTTTGAACATGTGGTGACCCATTTCCATAATTTAAACTTAGCTGAAGATGAACATGTAGTTACTACAATGATACTGCTTGATTGATCGACAGCTTTTGATCGTTCTACTTACATAACGTTGGATTGTTATATTGAATTGCAGAGATGACTGAGTTATTCTGCATTGTAAATTAATTTACTGGTTTAACTATAATAATGGATATGAGAAAGTCGTCTTTAAGATGTCCAGAATTGGTTCGATTTTGGTCCATTGTGGACTTGAATTGGACATGAAACGGATGTCTTGAAGATGTCCTGATTTGTAACAACGGGCGTCTCAAAGACGTCTTGAAGACGCAATAACAAAGTTACTGAACGTCGTTGAGATGTCCCGAATGTTTTTTGTAGATGTCTTAAAGATATCTTTAGGGCGTCTCTGTGCTGTCTGGGAAAGCATTGAATGATATGTTACATTTATTGGGGAAGCTTTGAAAATTGAACAAAAGGTCTAAAACTTAGTTTTCATGAATTATACAATAAATATAATACGTTATTCTTTCAGGTTGACTAATGGATACTATTAAATTGCAATTGCATTTTCAAGTAGCTACTACTTAAAACCAATTTCTTGCTGTCTCAACACTACTGGAAGTCTTCGTTTTGTTAAACACTATTTGAAAACATCTCCATCAAACTCGCATGATCCAAACCAGGTTGATGAGGATCCGATAAATTATTAAAAAGTACTGCCCATCAAGCACTTTCATCATGAGAGCGGATCCACACCTGCACCGGAGTTCTGAAAACGTAATAACCTCCAAATTTTGGTAAAGTGTGTAGGCTAAGAGGGATGATTAACTATTCGAATGGCATCTTCCAATTTCTTGACGATATTCACAACGCAGAAGGATAAGCATGTCGTAGAGCAATATGAATTGGACATCGCTCCTTTCTCCCCTATTACAAATTCTCAATTGTGGACATATGAAATATCTATATGGAAAATTCTTTGTGATGAAAATAAAAAAAAACTAAAGACGAGCGTTTATTCAATTGCACTAAAGAAGAAAAATAAATTCATTAAATGTGTGACGTAGGTTATTCTTTGAAAACTAGGGGTAGGCCGTTTCCGCAAGGGATGTTTCGTTGATTTTATGGTTTCTATGATATTTCTGAACATATCTGCACCCATTACATCCTGGCAGTTTGGAGCAATTTTGAGAAATTATTATTTCTAGTTAGGAAGTGAAAGGGGTGAAAACTAGGGGTGGGCCGTTTCCGCAAGGGATGTTTCGTTGATTTTATGGTTTCTATGATGTTTCTAAACGTATCTGCACTCGTTATATCCTGGCAGTCTAGAGCAATTTTGAGAAAATAATTATTTCTAGTTAGGACGTGAAGGGGTGAATACTAGGGGTAGGCCGTTTCCGCAAGGGATGTTTCGTTGATTTTATGGATTCTATGATATTTCTGAACGTATCTGCACTCGTTATATCCTGGCAGTCTGGAGCAATTTTGAGAAAATAATTATTTCTAGTTAGGTATAGTGAAGGGGTGAACACTAGGGGTGGGCCATTTCCGCAAGGGATGTTTCGTGGTTTTTATGGTTTCTAGGATGTTTCTAAACGTATCTGCACTCATTATATCCTGGCAGTATGGAGCAATTTTGAGAAAATAATTATTTCTAGTTAGGTAGTGAAGGGGTGAACACTAGGGGTGGGCCGTTTCCGCAAGGGATGTTTCGTTGATTTTATGGTTTCTATGATGTTTCTGAACGTATCTGGACCCATTACATCCTGGCAGTTTGGAGCAATTTTGAGAAATTATTATTTCTAGTTGGGAAGTGAAAGGGGTGAAAACTAGGGGTAGGCCGTTTCCGCAAGGTATGTTTCATTGATTTAATGGTTTCTATGATGTTTCTAAAAGTATCTGCACTCATTATATCCTGGCAGTCTGGAGCAATTTTGAGAAAATAATTATTTCTAGTTAGGAAGTGAAGGGGTGAATACTAGGGGAAGGCCGTTTCCGCAAGGGATGTTTCGTTGATTTTATGGTTTCTATGATATTTCTGAACGTATCTGCACTCGTTATATCCTGGCAGTCTGGAGCAATTTTGAGAAAATAATCATTTCTAGTTAGGTAGTGAAGGGGTGAACACTAGGGGTGGGCCGTTTCCGCAAGGGATGTTTTGTTGATTTTATGGTTTCTATGATGTTTCTAAACGTATCTGCACTCATTATATCCTGGCAGTCTGGAGCAATTTTGAGAAAATAATTATTTCTAGTTAGGTAGTGAAGGGGTGAACACTAGGGGTAGGCCGTTTCCGCAAGGTATGTTTCGTGGTTTTTATGGTTTCTATGATGTTTCTAAAAGTATCTGCACTCATTATACCCTGGAAGTCTGGAGCAATTTTGAGAAAATAATTATTTCTAGTTAGGAAGTGAAGGGGTGAAAACTAGGGGTAGGCCGTTTCCGCAAGGGATGTTTCGTTGATTTTATGGTTTCTATGATATTTCTGAACGTATCTGCACCCATTACATCCTGGCAGTTTGGAGCAATTTTGAGAAATTATTATTTCTAGTTAGGAAGTGAAAGGGGTGAAAACTAGGGGTAGTCCGTTTCCGCAAGGTATGTTTCGTTGATTTTATGGTTTCTATGATGTTTCTAAAAGTATCTGCACTCATTATATCCTGGCAGTCTGGAGCAATTTTGAGAAAATAATTATTTCTAGTTAGGTAGTGAAGGGGTGAACACTAGGGGTGGGCCGTTTCCGCAAGGGATGTTTCGTTGATTTTATGGTTTCTATGATGTTTCTAAACGTATCTGCACTCATTATATCCTGGCAGTCTGGAGCAATTTTGAGAAAATAATCATTTCTAGTTAGGTAGTGAAGGGGTGAACACTAGGGGTAGGCCGTTTCCGCAAGGAATGTTTCGTTGATTTTATGGTTTCTATGATGTTTCTAAACGTATCTGCACTCGTTATATCCTGGCAGTCTGGAGCAATTTTGAGAAAATAATCATTTCTAGTTAGGTGGTGAAGGGGTGAACACTAGGGGTGGGCCGTTTCCGCAAGGGATGTTTCGTGGCTTTTATGGTTTCTATGATGTTTTTAAACGTTTCTGTACTCGTTATATCCTGGCAGTCTGGAGCAATTTTGAGAAAATAATTATTTCTAGTTAGGAAGTGAAGGGGTGAAAACTAGGGGTAGGCCGTTTCCGCAAGGGATGTTTAGTTGATTTTATGGTTTCTATGATATTTCTGAACGTATCTGCACCCATTACATCCTGGCAGTTTGGAGCAATTTTGAGAAATTATTATTTCTAGTTAGGAAGTGAAAGGGGTGAAAACTAGGGGTAGGCCGTTTCCGCAAGGTATGTTCCGTTGATTTTATGGTTTCTATGATGTTTCTAAAAGTATCTGCACTCATTATATCCTGGCAGTCTGGAGAAATTTTGAGAAAATAATTATTTCTAATTAGGTAGTGAAGGGGTGAACACTAGGGGTGGGCCGTTTCCGCAAGGGATGTTTCGTTGATTTTATGGTTTCTATGATGTTTCTAAACGTATCTGCACTCATTATATCCTGGCAGTCTGGAGCAATTTTGAGAAAATAATTATTTCTAGTTAGGTAGTGAAGGGGTGAACACTAGGGGTGGGCCGTTTCTGCAAGGGATGTTTCGTGGTTTTTATGGTTTCTATGGTATTTTTAAACGTAGCTTCACCCATTACATCCTGGCAGTATAGCGCAATTTTGAGAAAATAATTATTTCTAGTTAGGGAGTGAAGGGGTGAAAACCAGAGGGATAGGTCTTCTCCACAATAGATATTTCACGGTTTCCGTAGTGTCTATGATGTTTTTCAACATAATTACACTAATATCATAGTGGTAGTCCAGAGTTTTTCATTGTTCTACCATATTTCAATATATATTACACACATAACTTTACATATGACATTATTCTGGATTTTTTATTCTTTCAGTTGAGCCACGACTACTCATGACATTATCATTTTTGTCCTTCAACAATTAGTTGAATTAATCAAAATATTATTACAATTACAACCTTCTAAAATGTTATTGTCTACGCCTATGGCCGCCCCTGCCGATTCGGGAAGAATCGGAAATTTTTGCAGCTAACTTTGGCAGCCAACTTCACATAGGTACAGGAGCATGTCTTTCTAATAACCCACAAGAAATTTATGATCCGAACTTTAAAAGATCATCTTGAAAGAGTGATTAAACTTTGGCTGGAAAAAATTAAGATTTTAAAAAGCAAGTAAGTAAATAAAAAACCATTGATAAAGTTAACATAAAACATGTTTTTTTTTAGTCAAATTGCAATTAATAAATGCCTTTGAGATTTGTAGGACAGGTATTGAAGAACCTCATACGGAAAAGGACAACTTATGTCAAAATATTTATGACCTGATGGATAGTTATAAAAGAGAAAAGCGAATAAAAAAATCATATGCCACTGTTGAGGCTATGGTAAAAAACAAGGAGAAAGTGACCGTAATAAATGGGCCTCTATGATGGTCAATACACAACCTCTTCAATCAACACAAGAAATTGAAAACAATAAATTTGATGATCATTCCTGTAAGTAAATAAAAAAAATAGTATATATTTATTTTAGCCATTCTTCAATTTTTGCCATTTTTCCACAGTAAATGACACAAAACATTGACCAATAAATGTCATATAAATAATTGGGACATCACACCTTTCCTATTTTTATAAAAAGCACTTACTTTTTAGATTTTCATGGGACTGAACAACATAATGCTGACGACGTTCAGGAGGAAATAGTCCTACAATTTGTTAAGCATTGTAACAATCAGTTGATGTATTTAATATTTAGTTAAAATACATGTTGAATTATTGTGATAACCCTGCACAAAAAATATTTTTTTACCAATAGTTATTTTTATTACTGATTAAACTTGTTTGTAGACATGGATGGTCCAAATGACACATTACACAAAGATACTGAAGGCACAGAAAATCCTTCTACTTCCATTATGAGCAGAACATCAATCTCAACTTCAATCCCAGTAACACCTGGAAAAGAAGCCACGAATGCAAGTCTATCAGTGGGTACTGCAGCAAAATCGTCAAAAGTTTTAGGTAAATTTTTAAAATTTACAATACTTTTTTTTTGTAGGTAACATTAATAACTGTGTAGTGAACACTTATTTTCTATTTTATTAAGTAATAACTTTATTTTTTAGCTCTAGTAAGAAGTAGGCAGAGAAAAGCAAGTTTCCAGAGACAAGGATTGGCATATCTCCAGAAATACGACAGGGATCAAACAGACCTGAAAGAAAAAGAAATTAAACTGGAGGAAAGGAAAGTAGCCCTTGAAGAACAAAAACACTCGCTCGAACAAGAGGAAAGGGCAAGAAAAGCAGCTCTCGAGGAAAGAAAAATGGCGTTGTTGGAGTATTGTTAGTTATAAAGTTCTTGAAATACCCTGTACAGTATTTTTGGTTTGTTTTCCATTTTTTGAAATGTTAGTTACCAGGGATGAAAAAGAAAACAGATAGCTTTTATTATTATTGATTTTGATTAATTGTCAATATACACATATTTTGAATAAAAAGTTGTAAAAAAGTATAAGAAATTGACTGATTGGGGTTTGGAAAGGCCTCCAGAAATAACATTGGTCCTTCGAGTTCGCTTTTGTACCAAAATATGGAAAAATCGTCAAGAAAAAGCGCTGGAGTAAACAAAAATTTGTCGTCAGATTTTCTATGGCCAGAAAGATTTGGACGAGGAACAGTTAGGGAGATGCAAAATGAAGAAGTTGAAGGTCACCTCAGATAGAGTCAAATCTACAGCCACAGGGGCAAGTTCCAAAAGATCCAGAGCTAGCTTGAACGTTCTACAAAAGAGATTGAACTTTGAAACTGAACAAAAACGGCAAGATTTGGAAAAGCAGAAAGAACAAATTGAAAACCAGATGAAGCTACTACACTTAGAACATGAACTTCGGGAAGCAGAAATCGTCGAGGAGATGGAGGCAGATGGAAGCCAGTCTTCAATTCGATCATTTAGAGATGAAAAGGAGGTAATGTGGGGAGTACGTGAATAGGTGAACACTGTCGATGAGAATCCAGATCCAATCCCAGATGGTGACAAACATTTTCCAAATGATCATGTACCAGGTGAGGTAATAAAAAACAGTGGTAACAATGATTCTCAGGTTCAGGTAGGTAATTCATCAGATATAACCAATTTATGTCAGACTATAACCGGTCTTCTAAAACAGGTCTGTCCAAATACGTCAGTTCAGGAGAAGTTATTAACGAGACAAGTCATTGATAAAGATTTCCCGATTTTCGATGGAAACCCAGCAGATTGGCCCTTATTTTATGAGCAATTCAAACGTATTTCCGAGATGTGTGCGTACAATCAAGAGGAAATTATGGTGAAATTGAGAAAATGTCTCAGAGGAGAAGCCAAGTCAGCAGTTTGTGGTATGATGATAGCTAGTGAAAATGCAACATTAGTTATGGAAACCTTGAAATTGAGATATGGTAGGCCAGAATTGGTAATTGAAGTTTTAGTTTCCAAAGTTATTCAAATACCAGCAATGAAAGACATTAACATGGAAAAATTAATAATTTTTTCCAACGAGGTAAGAAATTTAATTGCTACTAAGAAAAGTTTGAAATCTATTGGTCATTTGAATAATCCACAACTTTTATCGGAGCTCTTCAGTAAATTACCTGATATTCTGAAACTCAAGTGGGGGAGTACGTTTTCAATGAAAAGGGAGTTGTGGATTTGGAAAAGTTTTCACTTTGGTTATCTGATATGGCAAATGCAGCTTGCTATGTCTGTGTTCCGAAAAATCTTTCATTTGCTGAAGATGACTCCCAAAAAGAAAATCTGAAAAATATAAATAATAGCCATCAAAAATGGTCAGGCACTGTTCTTAAGGTGATAAAATGTGAATACTATGATAATGAAGGCCACAACATCAGTGATTGCCCAAAAATGAAAATTGACGATTTAGAAACTAGATGGAATAAAATAAAAAGTAAGAAACTTTGTTTTTCATGTCTGAGAAATAACCATAAACAGTATAAATGCAAATTTAAACTACAATGTGGAATTAATGGTTGTAAATCGAGACACAATAAATTATTACACAATTTTCCTTAGTAGGAAGGGAGAAGGAAGAAAATCAACAGCCCAGCACATGAAGTGACAATCAAGGGAACGTTTTCCCCGTTCAACAGGATGAGAGGAGTATTTTACTGAGAATGCTTCCAGTTAACCTACATGGACCAAAAGGAATGCTAAAAACCATAGCTTTATGTGATGAAGGTTCAACTGTAATACTGTTGGAGACCAGTGTGGCAAAAAATTTGGGAATGAAGGGAAATAAAAAGCCTTTATGCATTCAGTGGACAATTGATGTGGTGAGCAGAATAGAAAATTCCGAGACAATGGACAAAGGTATATCTGGGGTAAGACATTCCAAAACATTCACTTTGAGAAATGTTCATACAGTTGAAAACTTGTCATTGCCATCACAAACAGTATGCATGAAACATTGGGAGACATATGATTATCTGAACAAATTACCAATTGATGATTTTTATCATGAAAATCCATTGATTTTGATAGGGCAAGATAACATGAATCTCACAATACCTTTGCAAGTTCGCGTTGCTGGTGGTGGTGATGGACAAAATACACCTGCTGCAACAAAATGTAAACTAGGTTGGTCCCTCCATGGTCCAAATCATAAGTTACAGAGACAAGAGAAAATTATTCATTCTTTACATTTTTGCAATAAGGAACGTGATGAAAATTTACATGAAATCGTAAAAAATTCCTATTCCACAGATTCATTTGGTATTATGATTACACCAACCAAATTGGGAGCTGAAGAAGAACGGGCCATTAGTATTATAGTATTATGAAAACAACTGCGAGACGAGTGGAAGATGGATTTGAAATAGGTCTACTTTGGAAAAATGATGATCTGCAACTTCCAGAAAGCAAAACAGTGGCGATTCAAAGATTGCGATGCTTGGAAAGGAAATGCAAAAAAAATTAAGAGTTTGCCAACAGTTATTGTGAAAAGATTAGAAGTTATCTAGATAAGGGATACCTCAAAAAACTATCTTCAGAAGAAGCAGCCATCGACCACCACATACATGGTATTTGCCGCATTTTGCCACCACAAATCCAAACAAACCAGGTAAAATTAGAATAGTTTTCGATGCAGCTGCGAAGTCATATGGTGTGAGCCTTAACGATAATTTGTTGTCCGGCCCTGATTTGCTACAACCTCTTGTGGCAGTGTTATTGAAATTTAGGCAGGCAAAATATGGCTTTGCAGGTGACGTTCGTGAAATGTTTCACAGCCATAACGAAGAAGTTCTATGTGGACGACTATTTGGATTCCAAAGGAACTGAAGAGGAAGCCCTAGCTGCAGCAACTGAAGTTAAAAGAATAATGGCTCTAGGAGGGTTTGATGTCGTTAACTGGGTGAGCAATTCTTCGTTGGTGAGAGAAGGAATGAATGGTAGAATGATAGACTTGAAGAGTATTTCGGACAATAAAGAGTTGGTGCAGAGGGTTCTCGGAATGTGGTGGAATTCAGATAACGATGAGTTTCAATTCAATCTGAAAACTGAAAATATGGAAAAAAATCGAAAATTTACCAAACGAGCAATTTTGAAAATTGTAATGCTAATTTTTGATCCTATAGGAATTCTTGCTCATATCATAATTGGTGCGAAAATACTTTTACAGGATATATGGCGAGTAGGAGTTGGCTGGGACGACTTCATTCCTGAATATTTAGATAAGATTTGGAAAGAATGGTTAGACGACTTGAAAGCAACAACTGAACTTAAAATTTCGAGGTGTTATTCCCCTTTGATTCCTTATGGCACTTCTCAATTGCACGTTTTTTGTGATGCGAGTGAGAGTGCATTTTCAGCAGTAGCTTACTTGAGGGTGACATCATCAGACAAAATAGATGTGGCACTTGTTATGGCGAAAACAAGAGTCGCACCATTGAAAACATTGTCTATCCCGAAATTAGAACTGCAGGGTGCTGTTACCCATTTAGCACACTATATCCATAGGATATCCTATCACGATCCCAAATGTCCTGAAACTGGATGACCGCGACGGGATATCCATAAGCTATCATCTTGTCCGGGAAAGTACAGCATGTACTATTCGCTTCCAAAAATAGTATATCCTATGGATAACCCAAAAGTATATCCTATGGATATCCGACTGGGATACCACTGAATGCTGCCTATAAAAGGATATACATAGGTTAACCTATTTAATAATAACCTATGGTTATTCCTTCGGGACGATGATGGGTTTTTGGTTCAGCTGATTTCTCATATTGTTGGGAAAATATATCGAAGACAAAACTGTATGTAGGTATTAAAATATAAAGATTTTAAATTACGTGAAACACCATCATGATATGTTGTTCATGTCCAAGCAGCTGTTTCGTTTCTAAATTCAAAATTTTGCCGAACATGCATGCTCTTATCTTTAACGAGTTCTAAGGATGATGTTTATTCCAGCCATGTATTTTTATATTTCGCGGTTTCCGAGCCAAGCCGATTTCGCTAACCGATGGCCAACAACCGACAACCGTACCTCTGTTTCACAAAGCAATTGTGAAGAAAGAAGATAGAGATAGGGCTGTAGGGGAGTAAAGGGAGTATGGAGTTTTCCCGCGTTTCCCGGCCATTGCTGTTAGCTGTTTGCTTTGCTAGGCTAGATGTTTATAATTGTTGATTACAAGCTGTGATGCGAGTTTGGTTTGTTAGTTATTT
The DNA here is from genome assembly GCA_958502065.1 of Chrysolina americana. Classification (NCBI taxonomy): domain Eukaryota; kingdom Metazoa; phylum Arthropoda; class Insecta; order Coleoptera; family Chrysomelidae; genus Chrysolina; species Chrysolina americana. The sequence continues at coordinate 21,865,445 of OY293419.1, read as the reverse complement.
GAAGTTTTGAATGTTTTGATTAGTTTTGATACCAGTGCTGCTGAACATCTCAAGATTTTTGTTGGGAACTAAGGAAAAGTAAGTGTTAATAGACTATATGCTTGCAGTATGTCTGGGTGTAATGAAGAAACTTCTCAACACTTGGATTGGTGGCTGTTTAAAGGTTAGACTACAAGCTAGAGTTGTTAATTCTTTGTCCGATCAAATACTGTCATTGAAGAATTTTATTCCTGATGAAATAAACAGAAAACCTAGGAGCCTCTCAGAATTGCCTCGATGGAAAGCCACTGAATTCAGGACATTTTTACTGTATGTTGGTCCAGTTGTGTTGAATAATATTAATATAGGAGTTTACGAACATTTTCTTTTATTACATAGTAGAATTTTCATTCTGAGTAGTTCAAAATTTATCAAATGCTTTGGAACAGATTTTACTAAAGATCTTCTGCGTACTTTTGTTACCCACTGCAAAGAAATATATGGCTTGGAATATTTTGTATATAACATTCACATTTTAGTCCATTTAAGTGATGATGCTAAAACGTTTGGACCACTAGATTCCTTTTCAGCTTTTCTTTTCGAAAATTATTTGGGACAAATAAAAAGTAATATCAAAAGTCCCAATAGACCTTTACAACAAATACACAACAGGCTGGTAGAATTTAATTCTGCTGTTAAATGTTCTACATATTTTCAATCTCCACAGTTTCTTTATGAACATGTGCATGGTCCAGTAATAAATATTAATAAAAACAGATGCATTCAATATAAAAAAGTAGTTTTGTCACACTACATTTTAACTATCAACTCTTATTCAGTAGCTAATAGTTTTTGCCTTACATCGGAAGGTGTTGTAATACAAATTCATAATATTATTAACAGTCAGAATACTAAGTGCATAATAGTGGGGAAAGAGTTTTTGTCTAGAGAACAACTTTACAATTATCCTTTTGATTCGAGACATCTTCATATATTCATTTTAAATCAAATGTCAGAATTAAAAATATGGACATTTGACATTAAAAGTTTACCATCAAAATGTATAGTATTTCCATTTGCTGAAGGAACATGGGTGTCATTTCCATTACTACATACAATCTGAAAATAGTAGGTACTTTAATAAAATTTTAAAATATGTACATTTCTATATTAAAAATATGTTAATGAGCATTTCAAATTAAACAAGTCATAATTATATTTGTCAATATGAGGATCATGAATAAATCTTCTTCACTAAGATGTATTTTTATTTAACCTTATCAGAGGCGACGGGTCTTCACAAAAAGTGGAGGGGTACGTCGTGTTCCTAGAAAAATAAACGTTTGATACACGTCATTAATATCGACGTTTGACACCCGTCATTCATATCAACGTTTGAAATACGTCATTCATATCGACGTTTAATACACGTTATTTATAGCGACGTGGCAGAAGTGGGACAAAACCACGTAATTATCCACGTTGAAGTATCGTCGTTAGGTGACGTGACATAGTGGCTGGTACCACCTATAATCCACGTCTTTATAACGTGTTTTGGTTGACTGGGTACTGACATTCCAGAAATATACCTATAAATATATATATAAAGTTGCGCAAAATATGATACATTTATGTAATGTTAAGTAATTAACATTACATAGTAATATTTAAAAGAGACACAAAGGCATATGGACGCAACGTATCTGTAACATCAAGCATATCTCTGAATAACATCACCAAGTCATAATGTGATATAACAGTTATGTTTTTATGTTTACTGGGCTACCACCATCAAAACAAGTACTTCACTTGCATATTGAAAATTGTCATCATCAACTATATTAGTTCCATAATTGACATATCCCTATGATTTTCCATTGTGAAAATCAATATGTTTTTTAATAGACATTTTGTTGTGTAACTACCTGGTCAGTTGTGTATTTCTGTATTTATCTGTTGTGGTCTGTCTAATATTGTGTTGTGAATTGACATCTTCGGATGTTGACGGTTGACAGACGGTAGTGAGAACAGAAGATGGCTGTAAGACGACCGAATGTAGAATGTAATAAGTTGAAGACAATAAATTATAAATTATATTAGAAACAAATAGATATATTATTAAACTATTATCGATAAAAAATAGTTTAAAACATGGTGTCAGAAGTGATCAAGGACCAGTACTAGTGAAAAACAAAGATAGAGGTGAGAAAACCGCATTTCATAAAAAACTAGTAAAATCATCCACAAAACTGCAAAAGATGGAATATTTCAAGACTCCTGGGTCATTTGATATCAATGAGCCTCAAGGATGGCCAAAATGGAAGCAGATATTCGACATATTTTTATTGGCCTCTGGAAAAAGTGAATTAGAGGATAAAACAAAGATAGCCTTATTGCTAAATTTCTTAGGAGAGAACTTTATAGATATTTACAATAACTTCGACAAAGACAAGGTTAAAACATTTGGAGATACAATATCATGTTTCGATAACCACTTCTTACCAAAACAAAATACTTGCATGGAAACTTTCAAATTCAATAACATACAGCGAAGGAAGGGCAAAGAGTAGATGCATTTTTGACAGAAATACACAACTGAGCAGGTAGTTACACAACACATTTCATAAAGCATAAGGCTGCAGATAGTTGAATAACCCTTTTTGGAATTTTCAGTTACTTTAGTTTTGAGCGAGTCAAAGGCAGGCTGTGAAAAGCCAGGTTCATACTCAACATTTGAGTACCAACTTCTGAGAATTCTTTGGGATGGTAGAGTCAAATTGAATGTTCTGCGAACATATTCATAGGCTTTGCTTGAATATAAATGGAGAGTAAGAGCAAAACTGCGTATAACTGCGTCATACTTCTGACGACTAACTTTTCCACTATTGGAATTCTTCAACATTCTTTTCATGATAGCTAACGGAGTCCCAGAGAATGTTTTTTCTACAACTGTACATGCCTCTGTACTGAGCATGTCTTTCCTTCTAAGATTTGTAACAATCTCTTGCAAATGATCAACCTTCTTTCGAAGCCTTTTCAATTTTATATTCTGTTTCTGGTTTTTATAACGTAGAAGTTTAATTTTTTTCTCATGTTCTTTTATTTGCCTTTTTGTATTTTCTGGAGTGGACCTGAAAAATAAAAGATTCGAAAATGTATGATTATGTAGTTATTCTGCATGACAAAAAAGAATTTCCATTCCAGTATTGTGTGAACTTGAACAAAGTTAAAAATTTTTGCAGGAGAGTATAAATGATTTTAATAAAATTGAAAATAGCAGCTTTCTTCAGGGTAAACTTTCCGCCTGCCCTTCTAAGTAGAAAACCCAGACATCGATGGCAAACAGCAATGATCTAATTTCAAGCATTGATTATCAGTTTATACTCTTACGCAAAGGTGTGAATTTTCTTTATCAACTTCCTTTTCCTCTTTGGAGACCCCTTCAATCCTGCACTATCTATACTACTGAGTCCTCTGAAACATGAAAGAGATAATTGCAGTCTTATTCATTAACCTCCCTAGAATTCAATCAACTTACTCAACAGGAATTTTATTTTTCTCTTGAACCTCCATCAGAAGACAAAGTACAAGTGTACCTAAAAAGGAAAATTTTCAAAACTATGCACACAGCGAATATTATTATAAAGTAATTGTACTCATCAAAACATGAGACTCACCTGGGTTTTTTTGTCGAAGGCTCACCTTCCAGGAGCGGAAGTAACGCGGCATTTTTAGGCAAAAATAGCTTTGGAATTGCATTAATTCTCAATGTTGTTTTCCCATTCACAATACTGAATTCTTTCTCTTCAAAATGTTTGGAGCAAATGAGATTATGAGGGCTCAGATTTTCTTCTAAAGACCGACCTATGGCGCGTAGCCAACCTGAATACCTTTTTTTCCCCAACATGCAAAGGATAAGAACACTTGCAACTGATTTTTTTCTAAATACGGTTCTGCTATTCTGATGGTTTGAAGTAAGCTTACCTGTGATAGGTGATACCAGTGATATTTCCACGGTTTCCAGAACCAAGCACTAAACAAGTCTTTGACATTTTAAATAAATATTCTCCGAATCGAATGAACACCAAATAAAATAAATACAAGCCAATTCAACGAACAAACAAATTCAACCTGAATTACCTACTATGTCCTATGTCAAATGATATTATCAAAGTAGAGGTCGGAATGTACCGATACTCAATATCGATATATTTATACTACGCCCAGTATCGAAATATCGATATTAAAGAAAGTAGTATCGATACTTCGATGACACTATTGACAGTTGACTTTTGAAAGGTTGAAAGTTGACACTTGTTGAATTGAACTATTGAAGAATTGAAGTTACTTGTTTATGTTTTAGTTGTTATAATTGTTAATCAGGTTCAAAGTTCGATTTATCAGCTTTTTGCGGTTTTTCGTTTATTTTTTCATTATATCTCTACCTAACATACCAATTAATGATAATGAGTAACGTGTGTAGTAGTTCTAAACGGGGCAAGTCATATGTATGGAAATATTTCGAAAAATCTGTTTTAACCAATTTTGCAACATGTGGCCTCTGTAAAAGAGAGTATAATACTAGTGGCAATATGACCAATCTGAGAAAACACCTGCTGAGCTTACATAAAGCTGAAATTGAGGGAGACCTAGACCTATTGGCTGCCGAGAATGATGAGAACGTGGAAGAAAAAACAAAAAAAAGAAAAACATTGAAGTCTTATTTTCAACCCAAGTCACAATACTATAGGAACAACAGCTATAGGAAAAAAGAAATTGACGCAAAAGTGGCTCTTATGGTTGCCAGAGACATGCTGTGTGAGAATCTGATCACAAGATCCTGTATTCTTAGTTGAATTTGTTATAATTTATTATTTATATACGTGGTTCAGTTGTAAAAAACAAAAAAAAGAAAAAAGGATAATACGTCAAAGATATGTCAATAAAGCTGCTAGAAAAAAATTAAGTATTTTATTGGCCTAAGACAGTTATTCCACTTGAAGAATTAACATTGGTGACCCCGACGTGATCACGACTATGGAGAAAGATCAGAGGACACAAAGAGAAGGAGCCGGTTTGAACCGTAATCTGTCTGCAGACTTCGTGTGGCCAGAAAACTTCGGCATTGACAGAAAACATGCTGAAACCGACAAGACCGTAATGGAAGTTCCCACAAATTCTGTTATCAAACCTTTATCCACTCTAACAAAGAAAACCAGAAGTTCGAATAGATCTCAGATGAGCTTAGAGAAGAAAAAGCTAGCGATAGCCACTGAGAGAAAGAAACAAGAACTAGAATAGAAACAAAGACAAATTCAGTTTGAATTAGAACAGAAGCGGAGTGAAATCGAAAATAGCTTTCGACTTCTAGAAATGGAGCACGATCTTCAGAATGCCATACTGGAAGAACAAGAGGAAGAGAGAAGTTGCAGTTCGAGTTCGAAAATATCAGTTGATATTCTCATGAAGGAAGGAAATATTCGTGAAGATAACAGAGGAAAAGCAATAGAAGACTGGGTCAATAGCATTCCCAGAGAAAAGCCCGAAATACCCAACAAGTCACCCTTAGAAGAAATCGAAGTCAGAAATATATCCAAAAACAGACATGAACAATCCAATGACATCAAAATGCTTTGTGAAACCATGACGAATGTACTTAAATCCGTTTCACCCCCTTGTGCCCAAAATAATTCAACGAAAATACTCGCACGACATACAGTGGATCGAGACTTTCCTCATTTCGACGGAAATCCACAAGAATGGCCTCTCTTCTACAAACAATACCGAAACATATGTGCTCTCTGCGAATATAACGACGAAGAAACTATGCTCAAATTGCAGAAATGTTTGAAAGGCGAAGCAAAAGCTGCAGTAGCAGGAATGATGTTGACATCTGAAAATGTGGAATTGGTGATTAGGACTCTAGAAATGCGTTTTGGGAGACCAGAATATATTGTTGATGTGATGATTTCGAATATAAGAAATTTGCCGTATATCAGAGATACAAACCTGGAGAGACTTATTCAATTTTCAACTGAAGTCAACAATGTGGTATCCACAATGAAGACATTGAATTCAACTGGGCATCTCGAAAACCCTCAGCTGTTGAAAGACCTTATTTACAAGCTCCCAGACACGTTGAAATTGAAATGGGGAGAAGTTGTAGCACAACGGAAAGGAAAGGTGAATTTGGAAAATTTCTCGACATGGATAGGGGACATAGCAAATGCAGCTTGCTACGTTAGTACACCCCGAAGTTCAAATTATGACAAAAGTTGGCACGCTAAAGCAGTGTCACAATCTAAATAGGTAGAAAGAGTTTTCAACACGCAAAAAGTCATTGAAAAGAAATGTTTTTACTGTGACAGAGAATCCCATGAAAATGAATGCCCCCAGATGAAAACTGACAATGTTGATAAAAGGTGAAGTGTAGTGACACAAAAGAAACTTTGTTTTTCTTGCCTGCAAAAAAATCATCAGAAATTCAAATGTCGATGGAGAAAGAAATGCAACACCAATGGTTGCCAATTGTATCATCACTTTATGCTGCACAAAGATTCCACAAGACACAATGCATCAAATCCGGAAGAACCAACTGCAGAGAAAGCTGAGATGGTCTGCGCCATGCGACACAATAACAAGATCATTTTGCGAACAATTCCTGTGAGGTTGTTTGGTCCAGCAGGAAACATTTCTGTACTTGCATTATGCGATGAAGCTTCCACTGTGACACTTTTGGATCTGAAGATCGCTGAAAATCTTGGTTTAACTGGCATCAAAGAGACTCTTTGCCTACAATGGACCAACGTCGAAGTATCGACACAACAGAATTCTCTTCGAATGGACGTCAAAGTTGCAAAAACCGATGAAGAGGACAACATATTTATCATGAGAGGAGTTCGGACGATGGAAAATTTGTCATTGCCAGTTGAAAATGTCATCATGACAGATTGGCGGAAATATTCACATTTGAAAGGACTACCAATTGCTGACATTAAAAACGAAAAACCCGTTTTGCTGATTGGCCAAGACAATGTGAACCTGATTATAGCTCGACAGATACGGAGTGGCCCAGAAAACTTGCCTGTTGCAAGTAAATGTAAATTGGGTTGGGCTCTGCATGGTCCTTGTGGTTCAAAAGCAAAGGGTGAAGAGTCATTCAGAGCACATACATTACACGTTTGTGAAAAGTATAATGAAGACGATAATTTGGAAGAACTGGTTCGAAATTCATTCTCAACTGAATCTTTTGGAGTTCTTGTCACACCTAATCGTCTTTCAGTGACAAATGAAAGAGCTGTGAAGATGATGAATGAGACAATCCAAAAAGTAGGCGATAGATATGAAATAGGCCTTCTTTGGAAAAGTGATGATATTCAACTACCCGAGAGCAGATACCGAGCACTACAGAGACTACGATGTATTGAGAAAAATGCCAACAGGATGTGCAACTTGGACAGGAATATTGTAACAAAATACGAGACTATGAAGAAAAGAGGTATATTAGAAAGTTAAGTAAAGAGGAAGCAGAAATAAAAAGTCCTCACACCTGGTACCTGCCCCATTTCGCTGTTCATAATCCCAACAAACCTAACAAAATAAGATTAGTGTTTGATGCTGCTGCAAAATCCCATGGTGTGAGCTTGAACGATAACTTGATGTCAGGACCGGATCTGCTACAATCACTAGTGGCTATATTTTGGATTTTGCGGAGATGTGCGAGAAATGTTTCACAGAGTTGGTATTCAAGAAAAAGACAGGTGCGCTCAACGTTTTCTCTGGAGAAACTTGGAAAATTATCGAGATCCAGACACGTACGAGATGCTTGTTATGACATTTGGCGCAACTTGTTCTCCTGTATGTGCCCAATTTGTGAAGAATTCGAATGCTGAACTTTTTGCAACAGATCCTGAAATCCAGACAGCAATAATCAAGAAGTTTTACGTAGACGACTACCTCGATTCCAAGGATACCGAAGAAGAAGCTCTTAGTACAATCCAGGAGGCCTGCAGGATACAGGAAATTGCAGGGTTTCAACTCGTCAACTGGTTAACAAATTCGCCATTGACCAGAGATAAATTGTCTGACATCATGCTACCGGCGAGTTCCAAGAATATCGACGAATCTTCTAAGCACAGAGTATTAGGTCTCTGGTGGAATCCAGATAGAGACGAATTTTCATTCAAATTGAATCCAAAAAATGTCATAAATGAAACACCAACAAAAAGAAGGGTTTTGAGATCGCTGATGTCATTATTCGATCCTCTAGGTCTCATTGCATGTTTCACGATTAAAGGAAAGATATTGATGCAGGATATATGGCGATCCGGAATAGGATGGGACGATAAACTCCCTGATAAGTTATCCGTTGCATGGAAAAAATGGTTAGAAGATCTTGAAAAGATTACGAATGTCAAAATTCCACGATGCTATAGCCTGATGATACCTAGAGCAACACGTATAGAGATCCACGCATTTTCTGACAGCAGTGAGAAGGCTTTTGCTGTAGTTGTCTACTTGAGAACACTTTGTGAGGAACAAGTAGACGTTTCTTTGATTGCATCAAAAACCAGGGTTGCACCGTTGAAACCGTTGTCAATTCCTAGGTTGGAGTTGCAAGCTGCTGTGATGTCGAGTCGATTAGTCCAGTCAATAAAGAGTGAGCTAGAAATATCCATCCAAAAGTCGTATTTCTGGTCAGATTCCAGGTGTGTTCTCAACTAGATACGAGGCCAAGGGAGAAACTACAAACAATTTGTTGCCCATAGAATTGGTGAAATTCAAGAAAGAACAAATATTCTTGACTGGAGATGGGTTCCAACAGAATACAATACTGCAGATGAGGCAACCAGAGATTCATTTCATTACCTTGACGAAAAAACTGCTGTGACAAAAAGTTGGTATGATGGACCTGATTTTTTGAGACATTCTGAAGAATTTTGGCCGAAAGAAGACACCAATTCATACGAGATGACATTGAAGAACTCAAAGCTGATTTCATTCATGAAGTCTCTTTGGCCACGAGGGAATGTGAAAATGTTCTTCCTGATGTTAAAAGATTCTCAAAATGGTTGAGACTGATTAGGTCGACTTCTTGGACTTTGAGATTTTTAAAAATCATGAAAAATAAAATAAAGAAAATCAATTTCAAATTTCCATCGGAGCTAACAGTCGCTGAACTCGAAGAAGCTGAAGAAAGATGGATCCAATTAACACAAGAAGAATGTTTTCAAAGCGAAATGAGTAATCTGAGGAAAGGTAAAAATCTAAGTAACCAAAGCCGACTTCATTCATTATGCCCAGAAATCAAGAATGGATTTTTAGTCCTTGGGGGGAGAACCAACCAGACAACTGAATTGACTGAAAGAACTTAACATCCCATAATTTTGAGTGCAATACACGATTATGTTGAACTATTGATTCACCACTACCACGAAAAATTTCATCACAGAGGAGTAGAACTGGTCTTAAATGAACTGAGACAAAAATTCTGGATAATAAATGGACGAGCAGCAGTGAAATCAATATTTTCGAAATGTCAGATGTGCAAAAACCAACGAGCTAAACCAATACCACCTATCATGGGACAACTTCCAGTTGCCAGACTGAGCCGAGAGGTGCGACCATTCATGAACGTAGGGATGGACTACTTTGGGCCAATACATGTCAAGGTAGGAAGAAGAAATGAGAAAAGGTGGGGAGTCTTTTTCACTTGCCTTGCAGTAAGGGCGATTCATCTCGAAATATATCATTCATTGAACAGTGATTCGGCAGTTATGGCTATAATGAGATTGGCAGGACGAAGAGGAAAACCAAGAGCAATATTCTGTGAAAATGGAACAAACTTCGTAGCTGCAGCCAAAGAACTCAAGGAAGCAATCAAAAACTTGGACAGTTCTACCATCATGAATGCTATATCTTCACATGGAATTGACTTTAAATTCAACCCACCCGCTGCTGCCCATATGGGGGGAGTTTGGGAGAGATTGATTGGCTCTGTCAAACGAACTATTGGAAAGGTATTGCATGGCCAATCACTCAGAGATGAGACATTGCAGACATTCTTCGTGGAAGCGGAAAAAATTGTCAATTCTCGGCCATTGACAAAGGTATCTACAGATCCTACTGACTATGAAGCCCTCACACCTAACCATTTGTTGTTGGGTTCTTGCAATGGGGACGGTCCAATTACACTTGAGAACCCAGATGCTGGCTTCTTGAGACGAGAATGGAGGAAATCGACGATGTTAGCCGATTTCATTTTGGGAACGATGGGTTCGAGATTACCTTCCAACATTATCGAAGAGAAGTAAATGGACAAAAGATAGCAAACCAATTCAAGTGGGCGATATTGTTATTCTCGTTGACAATACCGCACCTAAATACACATGGAAAATGGACCGAGTAGTTTCACTTCATCCAGGATGTGATGGTAGGATCCGCGTCGTCGACGTGAAGACAGCGACATCTGAATACAGACGACCAGTTACAAAAATATGCCGACTGGAGCTAGAGAAAAACTAGTTTCTATAGCAGAGGGGAGAATGTGTGAGAATCTGATCACAAGATCCTGTATTCTTAGTTGAATTTGTTATAATTTATTATTTATATACGTGGTTCAGTTGTAAAAAAGAAAAAAAAGAAAAAAGGATAATACGTCAAAGATATGTCAATAAAACTGCTAGAAAAAAATTAAGTATTTTATTGGCCTAAGACAGTTATGCCACTTGAAGAATTAACACATGCAACCTTTTAGTTTTGTAGAAGATGCTGGGTTCAAGGATTTAATGCGTACAGTAGACCCTCATTATGAGGTTCCAACAAGTAGAACAATAAAGAATGTCCTCAACATAGATATTCATGATAATGTCTATAACGACCCTATGTCGGTGCTCGCAGCAGTGAGTTGGGTCAGTCTCACAATGGATTTGTGGACTTCATCAACTAATTCAGAATCATACTGCACTATAACATGCCATTTTATTTATGAACATGATGTACAATCAGCTGTTCTACAGACTGTAGAATTGACTGGTAGTCATACAGCAGAACATATAAAGATTCATGTTGAGGTTAGTTATTATAAATGTTTTTGAATAATATTAAATAAACATTTACCTATTTACCTCATTTTAGGATGCCCTCAAAAAGTTTCCTGCATTGGGAGTGACAATGTTTCGAATATGAAACTCTCATGTTCACTTCTACACATCCCACACCTACCTTGTTTCGCTCATTCTCTCAACCTGGTAGTAGAAGATGCCGTATCAGGTGAAGGATTATTTGAACAAGTCCTTTGTAAAGTAAGAGCTATAGTAACATATTTCAAACGAAGCAATGTAGCTATGGATGTTTTGACAGGACAGCAAAGGAAAAATGGAAATGTTGAAAAGAAGCTCTTGAAAGATGTGTCAACTCGGTGGAATAGCATATTGATAATGATTCGGCAAATTATAGAAATTGTTACAGTATAATATACAGAGATCTTTTTATGGTAAATTATTTTTGGAATATTTCAGAAGATGACCTGTTGATTGCACTAGCTCATTGTCCTAAGGCACCGCCATCTTTGTGCGCAGAAGAATTATTGGTCTTGCGAGAGGCAGTTACAGTTTTGGTTATTTTTGAAAATGCAACAACTCAAATGTCAGGTGACAAATACCTTACAATTTCACTCATTATACCCATTGTTATGGGTATTCACCTGCAATTAACTGAAGCTGAGAAAAAAGTTTCCAATAGTATTGTCAAAAAACTCATAATCTTACTCAAAGAGGGTGTATATAGTTAAGATTATTCGTATATGAGTCTAAATATTCACCACAGTTGGCTTCATTATTAGATCCACGTGTAAAACAAATTGGTTGCCGCTCAAAAGAGAATACTGCAAAGGCTCAAGAAGTACTTCAGCAAGAAGTTGTACGCATACTAACGTCTTCAAGACAAGAAACTAGTAATACCACTCTTGAAAGCAGTACGGTCACTGATTCAAATGTTGAAGGTCCAGATATGAACACTATTGGTATTTTCTTGATATTAATATATTTAGGGTCAAAAAATACATATTATGATTGTTTTTAGGAAAATGTAACCTATTCAAATTCATGAATGAGAGAAGGTCAGAACTTCATAAAAAATCTCCCATAGCTGATGCAATTATCATGATCAGACAATATTTGGAAATACCTCCAATACCTAAGGAGTCAGATCCTCTTGACTATTGGAAGAAATCTTCAATACATGATGCACTAAAACAATTGACATTGAAATATTTGTGTATTCCTGCAACTTCTGTGTCTTCAGAGAGGATATTTTCGAAGGCAGGCATAATTATATCCACAAAAAGAAGTCGTCTCAAATCAAAAAATGTTGATAAAATAATATTTATTAATAAAAATTATAAGTTTATGAAAGATTAAGAAGCCTATTTTTAATCGATACTTTGACGAGTATCGAAGTATCGATACTGACTATCGATATATCGATATTTTCTATGATTTAGTATCGAAACATCGATACTCGCCAGTATCGATACTTTCCGACCTCTATATCAAAGCGCATGCTTACGAATATGCCGATACCGCCATGTTGCATAAACGTTTTTCCTTAGGTTATGATATTTTATTGCCATTCTTCCTCTGGGGTATAGTTCTGTGATTAATTAATATTTTCACCAAAGATTAAAGAACATGAAGAGGTAAGAGATGAGATATATTGGCTATAAATAATTTTAAATACCTATAAAATCCCATTAACAGGTTTTTGGATTAAAGGGAAAAGGCAATTGAACCGGTAGTGGAACTAGTGGATGAGAATGAGCTAAACAAGGAACCAAATGAAGGCACTTCTAAAAAGCAAAGCAAATTTTTCACAAGTTTAATGAATATTGGCTGGTGGAATACCCCTGGGTGAAAAAATGTTAGCAAAAGGCAGTCCCATTTTGCAAGCTTTGTGGGGTAACGATAAAGGGTAGCGTTACACATTTAAATCGACTGAAAAACATAAAAGTATTGTAAAGAAAGGACAGTTTTCCAAACGGATATCTGACATTTTTGAGGATAAGGAACGGTCAAAACATTGTGATAAGGTATATTCAGCTGAATTGAAATTGACGGTGTTCATACATGAACATAATGTTCCATTTTCCGCCATGGAACATCTTCCAAAACTGATTAGGTCATGCGATCCCGACCCCCAAATTTATAGAGATATTGCATGTTCCAGAACAAAAAGTACAGCCATAACAAATGAATGTTTAGCTGCTGAGAGTCAAGAAGTTCTGCTCAAAGACTTGGAAGAAAGTGGAGGGTTTTATTCTTCAATTATAGATGAAACTACAGACGTTTCCACAAAAAAGTGTTTGGTGATAGTAATAAGATTTTACCATAAAGTTGTACAAGACCGATTCCTTGGTTTGGTGGAAGTAAAAGCTGCTAATGCAGAAGCTCTATTCAATTCCATTCAAAATTTATTAAGGAAATATGAATTACCACTTGAAAATATGCTGGGGTTTGCAGCAGACAATGCATCGACCATGATGGGGAGGTTGACAGGGATTCAGGCAAGACTCAGGAAAACAATGAACACATCATGATATTAGGTTGTGTGTGTCATTCATTGCACCTCTGTTCTTCTGCTGCAGCTTTGAAATTACCAGTGTGGAGGAATTTGTCAGAAGCCTGTACAATCATTTCTCAAATTCATCCAAACGCATCCAAGAATTTCAAGAGTTTCAGCAATTTGTCAATATGAAGCCCTACAAATCGCTGAAACCTGCACAAACCAGATGGTTGTCGTTACAGGTACTACTCCTCAAATTGACTATTACATTATTCTAAGCTTTTTTTTTTCAGGCTGTAGTTGATCGTGTTCTCTTATTGTGGAATCCATTAAATTTATATTTCACAAATCTTGTACATGAGGATCCCAAGGAAGAAAAAACAACAGTCATTCTAGAACACTTGAGAAATCCAGTTTACAAAATTTACTTGCTTTTTCTGGCATATATTTTGCCAATTGTAAACAAAATGAATTTACAGTTTCAGAGTGAAACAACTCAAATACATATTTTTTACTCGCGATTTTCCACTCTGTATTCTTCTGTTTTGGCAAACTATACAAAACAGGAAGTGTTTCTGAAATATGAAATTACAGAAGAAGGAGGTCATGATCAAAATTTCAAGAAGTACGATCTAGCAAAAATAAATCCAGCTAATCCTGATTATTTTAAAAGGCTCGAGGATATGTATTTTGGAGAATGTGCTGAATTGTACATAAGAGATAATAACGTCCCGGAAGGAGAAGTGAATAAAATTAGAATAAATATTCTCAATTTTTATGTGGAACTGTGAAGCCAAATTAGAAAAAGATTTCAATTTGAATTTTTATGAAATTTTGAACCACAAATTGCATTAAGTGGAAGTGTTCAATCGATATCTGAAGCATCAGTTTATTTTAAATCTTTGGTTGATGATATTGAAGCGTTGAATACTGAATGGAGAGAAATACCCCATTTTTCATCATTGAAAGGAATGGAATCGGCAAATTTGGAATCATTTTGGTCAAGGCGTTTTGAACTGAAAAATAACAATGAATCTTTAATGTTTCCAAATTTGACCAAATTTGTCAAAGGTATTATGTGTCTCCCTCACTCCTCTGCTAGTGCAGAGAGGGTATTTTCTCAACTAAATCTAATAAAATCAGACTTAAGGAATAAGTTGAATGTGGGAACATGTGAATCAATTCTGTTTACCAAAGATTTGATAAAAAAAACTGATTGCTTCTCATGGCAGCCCAGTGAAAGACTCTAAAAGAAAAAGCCAAAGTATGTATCTCAGACTGATTAGGGTTATTTTTTCGTTTCCCTGTGATATTTTGTTTTTACCAGTATATGACGATTTTTTAAGTTTTTGTCAGGGTATTTTTTGTTTCTGCTAGTCACTTGGTAAATGATTTTTTCCAGGTTTAACTTTTTGTTACCAGAATTTATTGATAAGTTTTACATTTTTTTCATTTTGGATCAATATTTTTTATCATTAATAAAAATATACGATTCCATAGTTTTATTTTCAATGCAGAATTCACAGAACATAGAACGCAGTGTTTGTTTCGAAATGTCATTTCGTTGGAGCTTGTCAGATGTCGCAGCAATCACATTTCATTGGCCGAAGATGCGCATGCGCTCAAAACTCACAGTGGATCATGCACAGACCTCATAAAAGAAGTAGATATCACATCATGAGATCGAAATGGACCCCTATAGGGCGCTGACATTGTTGCCCCATTTAATGTTGGTACCACTGAAATGTCAGAGTTGGTATCTGTTTAATTTTGGCCCATCCACAGACCTCCATAATGAGGCCTGTGTGAAGTCTGTGGGCCCATCTTAGGTATCCTATCATTTCCGATTGTTATTTATCATCCGACATGCATCCGTCATTCATTTGATGTGATTTGTGATTGTGAAATATAGAACAGTTCAGTGCGTCTATTGAACCTTCTTGCGTTCAATTCCACATCTTATCTGTTATCTGTGTAGTTGATTTTTTTTTCGGGATAGTTAAATTGTTTAATTTTCTAGATAGGAAAAGTAACAGTTTCATTAGCAATATGCGTTGTTTTGTACCTGGTTGTCCTAACACCTACCGCAACACTCTCGGATGTCTTACTTCATTTCATAGGTAAATATTGAACTCCTTAAAATTTAGAGAAATGTGGCGTTATTGGTTGGTTTTTTCTATTTTATAGACTGCCGAAATCAAATCAGAAGGAGTGGTTGGTGGCAATAGGAAGGGATCCAACAACACCTGCTTGTAAAAATGTTGTATGCTCAGATCATTTCATAAAAGAAGACTTTTTTGAAAATCATAAGCATAGAATATCAAAACCAGGCGTTACACCATCTGAAAAGCTTTCAAGTAGACCAATCGAACTAGGTCCACCATTGAGTTTTCAAAAAACTCTCACTGTGTAAGTATTTACTGGATTCACAATAAAAATATTGTTAAATTTTTACATATCATAATTCACTTCATACTGAATTGCAGTTTGGTGCAAATTATAGATTTTTTTCTCCTGATTATGAATTCCAAGTCAAAATGTTATATGAGTATGATAAAGTGAACATTTACCTAAATAATAATGGATATTAAAAATGAAATTTTCAGTGTGGAGCCAAGTTGTTCGTTTGAAGAGCAAGAAAAAAGACCAAAGAGGAGGCTCATGAATAAAGTGTCTTCAGGTTAAACCTCCTCCGAAAGTGAAGTGAAGAGAAGGAAACTTCCTAGTAGTAGTGCATCACCTTCTTCTGGAAATTCCTCTGTTAAAAGACGAATCATAAAGACAATGCATACTTATTGGTAGGTAGGGTGATTGCGCCAGTTTGCCGGCCACTTCCAGTTGTCGGCCGTTTTCATCATTTTCATGGAATAATAAGTAAAATAACCAGTCTTCAAATTTGGAAATGCCGCCAAACTTTCGGTTACAGTTTCCCTCCATTTTCCGTTAAATTTACCCGTCCTGCCAATACTATTATTCATTCCATGTCAGATCTATTCACGGTGGAATGAATGTTTTTTTGCTTTTATTAAGCGGTGGCCGGTGCACTGGAGCCTCCAAACAACAATTTTCCAGTTGTCGGCCAGTACTATTAATACTTTTGTTTTTATTGAATTGAAACAATGTGCCGTGGTGGCGCGCTGGTAAGACTTTCGCCTTATAATCCAAAGGTCGAGGGTTATTCGAATCCCAGCGAGGTCACCGGTCCCGTGCATGACATCACACGTTAAAAGGTAAGGGTCTCGTCTTCCCTAGCTCGCACAAGTCTCTCGAAGACTTCTGAGGGTTGTTCGTGGGGGTGCAGCCGATTTTAATAATAACAATGTTTCCTTTAAAATGAGCGTTACTTTGTACAATCTTTATTTCACAAATATTTAGAAGTAGACGCCATAATTTTTTTTTTTCAGATGGCCCCAGTCAAGAAAATTCTGACAAATCAGAGATCTACTGTAAAACGGCACATTTTCAAATATGATAAAAATGCATTAAAAAAAGACCCTTGAAGACATAAAGGAGTACGGAATGGGAATTAGGGAAGCATGTCGACTGAATGGTGTTCCCAGGTCAACCATTCAAGATAGGATCCATGGAAGAATTATGGAAAAAATAAGGAAAATTGGACCTGGGAATAAAAGGGAAAGAAAAAATTTCTCAATGGGTGACGAATATGGCGAAGTGTGGTTTTACGATTCGAAAAAAAAAAATTGTTGGAGAGTGTCGCGGGAATTGTCAAAGACAGTGGAAAACCGACACCTTTCAAAGAAGGGAAACTAGGAGAGAAGTGGTACAGATGCTTTTTGAGGAGACACCCGGAAATAAGCATCCGTGAAGCTGAAAGCATTAATAGAGCCAGAGTTGCAGTTACAGAAGAACGGGTGAGAAATTGGTTCAGAGATTTGAAACAATACCTCACAGATCAAGGGTCGTTAGACGTGTTAGACGAACCAGAGAGGATATTCAATGGACATGAAACAGGATTTTCGTTTTGTCCAAAAACTGGAAGAGGCTACAAAAATGTATATGAAATTAAAAACAACAAAGAGAAAGAAAATATCACTGTGTATATGTCATTTAATGCCAGTGGTAAAATATGTCCACCCTTGGTCGTACTTCCCTACATATATACATTTTCGAACTTGAAAAGAAAATCCAGTGAAAAAATTACAACAAAAGATTTTGATGCGGCAATTAGGGTGTCCTCATTGATAAACAATGAATTGAGAGATAATGGCATTGACACTGATTTGATTTTGACAAAAATTGAATCAGCTAGATCTAATGTATCTCCACAACGTCGTTTAAAGTCAATTACAGCACAACCATCAATAGCAACAATGCCGGCACCAGCAGAAACTACGTCCCAAAATGGAAATAATTCAATTCCAGAAGTTGGATCATTCATTTCATTGAATGATATATCAGTTCTGCCATTGAGCGATATGTCGTTCGTATCATTTAGCAACCTCCTGGATTATGATGAAAATTTTGAACAAATCACACAATGTCAGAATATGGCTAACTCTAAGGCACCAGCGGCTGACACCAAGACAGTCAACATGGTTGTTACTGTTGCCCAAATAATAATAATAATAATAAAATTTATTCATTCCTCGTTTAAAAGTACAAAATAAAAAAGAAGAAGAAGAAACTTATTTTTATATAAGTACAATGACGAAGAAAACGCCAGAAAGTTTGTACAGTTAATAAAAAATAAAATAAAATAAATAAAATTTTATCAGTTAAAATTCATCTAGTGTGTAGAAGTTTTTTCCAATAAGGCTTTCTTTAATCTTGCTTTGAAAATGTCTAAATTTGGTGAATTTTTTGTCATATCATCTAACTTGTTGAAAAGTTTAGTTCCAAGATAAAGAAAGCTTTTCTGATACAGAGTAGTTCTATGTGTATTTGGCACTAATTGATTTCTGAATCGCGTGGAGTACTGATGTTGCTGAGCAAGAAATTTTGATTTGTTTCTGTATACCTAACTACATAATTCATAGATATATAGACCAGTGATAGTAAGTATTTTAAGATTTTTGAATGTATCTCTACAAGATTCTCTCCATCCAATACCGGAAATAATTCTTACTGCACTCTTTTGCAGAATATAGACTCTTTCAGCAGCTGTCCCAGTCCCCCAATTCAGAATTCCGTACCGCAAATGACAATTTATGGTCGCATAATACAAATTAAGTAGTATCCTCTTACTGCAGAAATTGGCCATAAATCTCAAAGCATAACAGTTTCTTCTTAATTTATTACAAAGTGTTTCAATGAGAGGGGTCCATGTGAGTTTGTAATCCAGCGTGAGACCTAACATCTTAGCAGTTTCACTAGATTTAACTTGCATTTCCTCATTTTCACAGATACCAAAGTTTTCTGAAATATTACCAATTGTGAACTTTATCAAGGACGTTTTAGATATGTTAAGTGTCAGCTGATTTTTATTTGCCCATATTTGAATTTGTTCATATAAAGTTTCGGTTTTCCCTTTGACTGCTGATATATTCTGATCCTCAACAAGGAAATTTGCGTCATCCGCATACGCCACCACATGAATTGAGGACAAATTGTGGAAATATTCCATCAAGTCATTTGTGTATATCAAAAATAGTAATGGTCCAAGTATCGAACCCTGAGGGACACCCTGCTTAATGGTTACCGACTGACTACTAGTATTTCCAACAATGACTTTTTGAGTTCTGTCTTCAAAATATGATTTCAGTAATTTTAGAGAGACTCCTCTTATTCCGTATCTTTCTAATTTCTCAAGTAATAGCTTATGACTAACACAGTCAAAAGCTCTTGAAAAATCTATAGAGTCCACAAATATGTAACTTGCCATCGAGTGCATTTATTACGTGCTCATTAAATTCATACAGTGCTGTTTCAGTGCTTATATTTTTAGTGAAACCGTGTTGATTTTTAGAGAGGAGCTGGTTAGCTGAAAAAATCGACATTAACTGATTTTTTATATTAAGTTCAAAAAGTTTAGATATACTGGGAAGTAAGCTAATTCCTCTATAATTTTCATAGAGATTTCTATCCCCTTTTTTTAAGACTGGAACTACCAATGCCTGTTTTAACAATTCCGGGAAAATTCCATGCTCGGTAGACATATTAATAATATATTTTAAGGGCCTGCACAATTCATTTGCACATTTTTTCATGAGGTTATTTGAAATTTCATCATGACCACTGGCATTTGAATTTTTTAGGTTCTTGAATAATTCAATTAATTCATACTCATTAATTGGATGTATAAAGATGGAGTTCGGGCATATTGCAACATTTCTTCTCATATAATCAAGATCAATATTTTCTTGCTTTGAGTCAGTGGAAAATACTATATTGAAGTTATCTGCCATGACAGTGTCTGGTACTTCCCTATCATTTTCAAATATTTTAATTTCATTT
Source organism: Chrysolina americana (assembly GCA_958502065.1). Classification (NCBI taxonomy): domain Eukaryota; kingdom Metazoa; phylum Arthropoda; class Insecta; order Coleoptera; family Chrysomelidae; genus Chrysolina; species Chrysolina americana. The sequence goes on along the minus strand of OY293419.1, from coordinate 21,845,492 downwards.
GATTTGTACCCCTTTTTTTGAAATTTGTTCACCATTTGCCACATGGACTTCGATTTATTAGTTGAAGTAGATATTTTATTTTCTACATACTGTTTGTATCCAGTGTTCAATTTCTCTCTATAAGTCTGTGTTACTTGTCTACTGATTTCCTTATACTGTTCACTTACTTTAGCACATTCTGAATATAGGGATACTTGTTTTTTTAATTCATATAGTTCTGGAGTGAAAAAGTCTGTATTATGTTTTTTGGCTGGTATTAGAGAGGGTTGCAAAGGAAAAGCTAATTCGATATAATATTGAATAATATTGTGGAGGGTTTCGTAGGCTTTATTTGGACATGTTTCTTTCTATATATCTAACCATGATTCATTTTGCAATAGCCTTTTGAAATTTTCCGAGTAGTCTTCCGAGAATACTCTATTATATTTCAGTATGTTATCCCTTATCTCCACTGTTGTTTTTATTGAAAATTGAATAAATTGGGCGGAATGATCGGAGACATTGAAGTCTTTAACAGTTACTTCATATTCCAAGTCCTCTTTTACAATAAAATTATCCAAACAAGTACTTGAGTGTGGTGTTATTCTCGTTGGTTCATATATAGTATGTTTTATATTGAAACTTGCTAGATGATCCCGAAGTAAATTCAAATCCCAACTATCACCAGTAAAATTAATATTAAAATCTCCTCCTAGTATTACATTTTCATATTTATCCATTAAAAAGCACAGCGGCCCATTCAAGTGGTTTAGAAATGAGTTGAAATCACCTGATGGAGGTCTGTAGATGCACACAAAAACCGTTTTATTTTTTGCCACAGCACTCAAAAACTCCTTCCATTCAGAAAATTGTTAAATCAATCATTGCCGTGTCTAATTTACAGTTGTCATTTTTATAGATTGCCATACCACCATTTTTCATCACACTCCTACAAAAATTACTACTCAGGCTATAATTTTTTAGCTTTATAACCTCAAGCTGTACGTTATTTTGCCAGTGGTCAGAGATGAAGAGAATATCACATAAAAGATTGCAATCTGTTAAAACATCAAACTGCATGATTTTATTACCAAGGCACTGGATGTTTTGATGACACACCGTTATTTTGCCTAGATCTTGAGCACCTTTTAAATTAGTTTTATGTTTATTTCTTGTCACCTGTATACCTGCATTACCATTTATATCATTAATTCCTTCGATACTATAGGTGGGTCTAAAAAATCGATTATGTCATTTTTGGTTTCAACAAATATTAGTGCATTGTGCAACTTCACATTCTCATTACGTATCAAGATTGCAATTTTTTTGAATATTTCATTGTTGTTTGAGATAAAACCTTTTTTGTTATTTACATCCAAAAAAGAAACAGTGCCTTCAGAAAATGAATTTAATTAATTGTATATTTATTCAAAGCGAATTAATGTATGTGAAGGTACAAATGAATCCATGACGGAAACTGCTACAATCTTCAATCAAAAAAAAAATAACCAAGACCAAAACAATTTAAATTTAATATCAATTTGTGATGATGTACAGGAAAGTACAGATGGAAATTCCATATCGAAAACTGCTTCAATTCCCAAAGAGAGGATTCAATACCAAACCAATTTTGATTTGAAATCAATTTGCGATGATGTACAGGAAAGTACAGATGGAGAATCCTTATTGAAAATTGCTACAATTCCCAAAAAGAGGATTCAAGACCAAACCAATTTTGATTTGATATCAATTTGCGATGATGTACTGGAAAGTACAGATGGAGAATCATTATTGAAAATTGCTACAATTCCCAAAAAGAGGATTCAAGACCACACCAATTTTAATTTAATATCAAGTTGTGATGAAGTCTCGAATAATTCTGATCAATTGCAAATTGAAAAAATCACACTTAATGGTGATTTACGTCAATATGATGATGAAAGTGAACGAGAGAACATTTTAGAGCAATCTGATTTAATTTGCTCCCTTTCCAAACGAACAAATCGTTCTCCTCTAGTTGCGATTCAGTTAATCGATCCATTTGATAAAAACCTTTAATTTCCTGAATCCAAAACTGAATCGCATAAGAAACGTTCTGATACCCATAAATTTCCTATGGCCATCTCTTCTGAAAAATGGCGTATCAACTTGGCACTTAAAGAAGAACAAAAATCAAAAAAAGCAAGGGACAGAAACAAGACGCAAGATGAGGGCTTCTTTGAAAGCAGAAAGGGAAGCAAAAATTAAAGAAAACAAGGTAATCAGAAGAAAAAAACTTGCTGAAAGACAAGCAAAGTTGAAATCTATAAAGAAACCTAAAAAACCAAACTAATAAGCGATATTGAGGACGAGGGAGAAAAGAATATTGGCTGTGACAACTGTGTAACAAAGTACAGAACTATATTTTTTTTTGTATGAAATAACTTTTGAAAAATCTGTATCGTTGGAAAAGGGAACCTCAATCGGTTTCAGTATCGGTTTTAGGGTCAAATAGGGCAGACCACATAAAACAGAAAAAAAAACTCATTAAAATAACGACTTGATACTTTGAAACCAGACTAGACAAAAACCCAACTTTATTATTTAAGCAGGTCAAAAGAACACGAACGCCATTAAACTATTCAGATAAGTTTCAAAAAAAACGCAATAAAGATCCCAACTTTATTATGTGAGAGGTCGAAGGGCTGTAGACAAATAAAACATCGTTAAATTTTAAGTACCTTCCAGGGCTCTCGACTTCGCATAACAAACAAACTAAAACATATGATAAGGGCTAGCCGGGAAACAAATCTTCGGAATAATTGAAAAATATAGCATAGTCGCGACATCTAGGGTTGAGGGATAGATATAGTCAGCCGACTTCGGGCGACATTCGGTGTGAGTAGCAGAACTCTATCGATAATTTTTGCATACTTACCCTTCGAGCTGAGGGAGGGCATTAGCAGTACCACAGTTTGAGAAATTCGAGAGAATTTGATTGGCTGAGCAGATTCTCGGGAGTGAATTTTGAAACTCACAACCTGTGGAATGATTTAGAAAAATTCGGAGAGTCGCGTACGAACCGGGATTTAAGACGGTTTAGGGGATTCTGGAGTGGACTGAAATACGAGGTATTTCAAGTCACTGTTTCGCGAAGAGGCTCTTGTGTTGAGTCAGAAATTTGTGGCGGTTTTTGTTAATTTTGTTAAGTCGTAGGGACAATTTGAGTTCCTTAATTTCCGGATTTCGAAAGGCTTGTGACCGACTAAAATACAGTGGATTCTTTAATTGGAATACAGGAAGAGTTCGAGCGTCGATTAGTGGTGAGCGTATTTGTACCTTTCTTGCATTGACATATACCTATAAACTACATTATTTTGGATCATCGAACCGAATAACAACGAACGGGGTTCCCTTTCTCCAAATTAGGTTATACTTAGCAATATATAATATACAGGGAGGAGTGTTTAAGCGGGCCTTCTTAAAAATTCCTCGCGCAGATAGTTTGGTTAAGGGTTATAACAGAGAATTCGATGAGGTAGTCTATTATATCTCAGGTAGGGCATATTACTTAAACAATAGGGCTAAGTACTCGAATTAGAGAGAAGTAGTCTCATAATTTTTCTTTTATTTTTGCTTGTGCAATATTGATTTTTTCGCCTGTTATATTTTAAAATAACATAGAACTTTAGTATATACTATATCAGTAATAGAACAAATAAATATATACATACTATCAGTATAAATACATATCTAGATTCAGTTATAGGTATTTTGAGAGCAATAATCCTGGAAGGTTTTTTTTTATTGTTTTTTCTCTCAGAAGGATAGTATCTCGATATTGCTACCATTTATAGTCGGACAAAAATCCTTCTTTAATTTAGTTCTTTGACATTGATGTCTCAAATTTCCGCCTCGTTAGTAATTAATAAATTGGTTTGTTAAAACCTTGCTGGTATTATTTAATCCCTTCAAACCTTCCAAGGTCCACGCATTTAAGCCGTGGCCGAGTCTACCCTCCAAGGACTTAATTGGTGACTTAACCCAGCCGACCGCTAGGAACCACGAAACCACTAAATTTAAAATCTGCATGATCTGAGCGGATGTAAAACTTCTTTCGGATCTGGTGGCAGCGATCATCGCGTTACCAGCTATTACTAAAAATAATCCTTCGGCTGGACGATCACCTTTGTAGGAGCGGCATTTGTTCTAGCGGAGATATAGATTATTGTTATTATTATATCTCGAGGGTTTAAAGGGATCGCCCCTAGCTTGGAGGTTATTACAACTGAATACGATGGTACCACCTAAGGTGTACCAATCTTGATAATATATCTTATATTGAAGCTGCCAAAAAGGAATACATTTGCGAATATTGTGTGTGATCGCAAAAACAAAAACTTTGGGCTCCAGACATTTTTATTTAACTATAGTTCCTTATTTTCTGTGATACAGTTTTTTTTTTCTAACGAGAAACATTCTTTTTGCGTTTTTATATTTTACTTTAGTTTTTGTTTATATTTTGTTTTTTGTATTTTAAATAAACTCATAACTGCTTTGCATATTTCTATTGTTAATTGGAGAATTCACTAATATTGGCCTTATTGATAGGGAGCATAAGATTAATGGCCGAGAAAAGGCATTAAAATGGTCGACAACTGGGAAGGTGGCCGAGAACTGGCGCCCGAGTAGGCTGAGAAGTGGGATCTCGTGGCCGAGAACTAGCAAAAGTGTATTTTTTGTAAAAACTAATTTTTCCAAAATAATGTGGACACTATGAATTTCTAGTATGTTAATGTATAATTATGAGGACTTATTCTGTCCCTCAAAAAAAATTTAATTAATTTAAATGTTAATATCCACCTACGAAGCCGTCGCAAACCTATGATATACTCTTAAGTGGCCGACTATTGGCGCATTTATCCTACCTATTATATGCATTTATCATAGCAAATTTATTTCTTGAATAACAAAGATTCAGCTCCCAACTGTTCATCAAAACTTTGTTTAATTGCAGTCTACCACCGAATGATGACAATATGAAGCAAAGAAACAGGGTACTGACTAATCGCATAAATATATCGACAGCAAAGCTGAAAAATTCCAGAAAAACCAGTGGCAGAAGGAAGATGAAGGTGAAAGCTTTGTCTCAAGTGATTCGTGAAGTCAATAGAAAGTTTGATTTATCGAAGGAGACTACTATTGCACTGGAAGCTTCTATCAGTGGTATTCCATCTGCACTCATAAGAAGAATGATTACAAATTACAAAACAAAAATTTCCAGCTGAACTTCGAAGTTTTGCTATGACATTACAGTTTTATAGTAGCAAAGCCTACAAATATGTGAGAGAATTTTCAATCTGGTTCTTCCAGCACCTGCCACAATCAGTAGATGGTTATCCAAAATTGACTGCAGTCCAGGTTTTACCAAACAAAGTATTGAATCCATCAGAAACAAATCTGAGGATTTCAAAAGGAGATGTAAAAAGACTTCATTATGTTCTTTGATGCTGGATGAAATGTGCATAAAAAAAGAGCTAGTATGTGAGCGGCATACCCAAAAGATTTGGGGTTATACAGATATTGGTACAGATATTGAAATTTCTAATGAACAAGAAGTTGCCACTGAAGCATTACGTCGTTGCAAATTTGAAAACTCCTATGTGCAATTTTGGCCAAAAATGAGATATGCAAATATTTGACAACTACTTGTACATTGCTATCGACAGAAAAAATTTCATGTGAATAAAGTCGCGTGTCTTTGAATTGTGTTTCATGTTTAAAATATCTTATGTGACAGGAGATTGCAAATATTTGTAAGTAAATTCTTATTAAAACCTCTTATGTGTGTGTGTCAGACACATAGGAGATTTTGATGAACAACAAAATGTAGACTGTCACCGTGTGATCTGTCAGACACTGATTAAACGGAGAGCGCTATAGTACATAGTCATATATGCATGAAAGTGAAATGGGCACAACATTCGCTTGCTAGGTCAAGTGCAACAGTGAGGTTATTCACCAGTATAATTTCAACCTGTTTTGCGTAAACACTACCTAAACTCTGTACCAACCACGTTGTTATATTAAGTTTTGAATACATAGTGAGTGTTTCTCGTTACATTAAAAATGAACAATATGAATATTCGTAATAGCCGAGGACTAAAAATGCTGAATTTAGTGATAAAGCCTCAGTTATCTACCCAAAATGACGACGAAAATTGTGTTTGTGCTAGCGTTGATTCGAATAACTCTCCACCACATTTCAACGACGTATTAATTGGGCCAGAAGATCCCGTATTCACACCTGCTGTACGTTCGAGATCACATTCTTCACTCTCGCTTGATGTCGAAGTGCCGCTTGTAGCTATTGAAACTATCGTACATTCAACCTTAGAAAATTGGAATGGAAGTGTAGAAGACGATATCCAAAGTTTTGTAGTTTTATCACAAGTACCATTGCCTAAGCCGTCATCGCCTAACTCAAATGAGATTCTGCCTTTAATTGATAGCGACGATCCACACTGGACTCCACTCTCGAGAAAAAGGAAAGTATATCAACTTCAAGTACAGTTGGCATCGAAAACAAGCGATACAAGTTCTCGGGAAAACATTCCACTGTCTACCGACGATGAAATTGAGCACCAACTTGGAGCTACGCAGAGAAATAAAAATCAAAAAATTAATATTGTGCATGTGAACCGTAAAGCTAGAGTTTCAGGAGGAGCTTACTTAGGATTTAAGAAATTAAATGATGACAAATATAAACCATGTGTTGAAAGACCTGCACGAATTATGAAACCACGTTGTTCGCATATAAAGGAGACCACAAATCCAAAATCAAAAAATGCATTTATGTGTGCACTAATAACAGAAAATGAGCGTAAAACGACTCACTCGTATTTCTGGAATCTCAAGACATGGACTGAAAAGAAAGCGTTTGTAAAAGCAGCTGCAGTTCGTAGAGTAATAAGACGTCGACGGAGCAAAGATCAGATGCCTACAAAAAAAGGAAGTGGTCATGATATTTATTTTAATAAAAATGATGAGACATGTTCAAAAGTGAAAGTGTGTAGATAATTCTTTCTAAATACACTATCTTTGGGTGAAGACAGTTTCAGACGCTAGACCAAAGAATCATGGACAATCAGTGAAGACGCTGATGATTCACCGATGTTACTGAAAATACGATAGTAGGTCTCGTACCAAAATACACACATCGCACAAAAACAGTAAAATCTTGGTTAGATCTAATGCCAAAAGTGCCCAGTTATTACTGTCGAGCGAGTTCCAGTAAGGTGTATGTGGAGTCAACTTTTAGGTCGGAGAAACATATGCACGACGTTTTCGTTGCATGGTGTGAAGAGCATAACTATCAAGCAGCAAGTAGACCAACTTTTCTGATAGTTTTACAGCAAGAAAATATAGCAATTCATCATCCACGTAAGGATCAATGTGATACTTGCTGTAGTTTCAAAGCGGGAATTATTTCAGAGCAAGAGTATAACAACCGCATCATTAGAAAGAATTTTAAGCTCGCCAAGCAAAACACGATGCTATCAATTCGGCCAACGATAAGGTGGTAGTGCTTACGGTGGATGTGCAGAGTGTCTTGCTTGCTCCTAAGCTTTTAGCCAGCGCCTTATATTATAAACTTAAATTACAATGCAATAATTTTACTGTCTATGACTGCAGAACAAAAAAGTAACTATTTACTTTTGGCATGAAGCTGATGGTGTTGTAACAGCGAATGAATTTACGTCCTGTTTGATTAATTACATAACAAACCTAGCAACAGGAACTGAAAGAGTGATTATCATATCTGACGGATGTGGCCGTCAAAATAGAAATCGCGTGTTGTCCAGTGCATTAAGTGATGTGTCCCAAAAAACAAACATTATTATTGAACAGCTATATTTAGAAAAGGGACATACCATGATGGAGGTGGACAGTGTGCATTCAACAATTGAGCAGTACATAAAACCTCCCATTTACGCACCCAGTGATTATGTAGCCAGAATGCAACAAGCTCGCCCAAGGAACCCTTATAATGTTCAATCAATTCATTACGACTTCTTCCTCAATTACGAGGAACTCCATTCAAATTTCAAGTCAATAAGACCCGGTAAGAAAAAGGGAGATACTGTTGTGATAGACATAAGAGGCCTCAAGTATCTGCCAAACGGGTCTGTGTTGTATAAGTTGCGACATAATGAGGAGTGGATTATCTTACCACAGCGACGAGCTACTTCCCGTGAAAGTTGTCTGCCAAAACCCTTATATCAACAGCCGGTTGCAATTACAGAGAGCAAATTCAAGCAGCTACAAGAACTCAAAAACGTTATTGACAAGGATTATCACCCATTTTATGACTCGCGTTCTTTTAATCCAGGAACATAGTACCTTCAAACTGAAACGAAAGTTTTATATTCAATAGAAATTTGCAATTAAAATCTCTTATGTGTAGAATATCAGATTCAAAAGGCATTAGCTTCGACTGTATTTATTATGATGCAATAACGTTTCATTCATGTTACTCACTGTGTTTGGTTTAATGACTAATAGAACAAAAATAAGCATAGAATGAAGGCTTTCACGGCCGGAAGTAGAATCCTGAGGTATGGTTTCCGGGCTTTGAGGCCGTGGTCGGTTCACCTCCGTGGAGGTGGTTCCACTGGACGTTTCGCTCACAACTGCGGTGAGCATCTTCAGCATAGCTTTAGTCTTCTCGAAGAGCGACGTAAAACTGTCGCTCTTCGTCGCTCTTCGACAAGACTAAAGCTATGCTGAAGATGCTCACCGCAGTTGTGAGCGAAACGTCCAGTGGAACCACCTCCACGGAGGTGAACCGACCACGGCCTCAAAGCCCGGAAACCATACCTCAGAACAAAAATATTTTCTAAGAAAAACTTTACAGGGAAAGTTTTTTTCGTTTTTCTATGAAAGTCACTTTTAACACATAGGAGGTTTTAAATTTGCAACGACGATTAGTGTTAATGGTGGTTGGAATCAATGAAAATTTTAAGATACCAATAGCATATTTTTTTGTCAACAAAATATCAGGGGAAGAAAAGGCAAATATTGTTTTGGAAGCCTTGAGACAACTTAGCACAGCCTGTAAAATAATAAGCATCACTTGTGATGGACCACAAGTGCACATCAAGATGATGCAGGAATTAGGCTGTCAAGTAACTGACCTCAAGAATGTGAAGAACTATTTTTTACATCCTGTTACGCAACAAAAAGTGTATATTATTTTTGATATATGCCATATGCTCAAACTTGTGAGGAATAAATGGGCAATATCAGGTGTTATATTGGATCCCCAGGGGAATGAAATAAGATGGGATTTGATTGAAAAATTGTATCACCACCAGGAAAATGAAAGTCTTGTCTTAGCAAATAAATTGAAGATCAAACATATAGAGTGGAGGACAGTAAAAATGAAGGTAAATACTAACATTTAACATTTGGAGCTACCAATGAAAGAGCATGCTTACTTTGCTCAGTATATTCCTATCTCATGAACATTTGTCTATGTCTTACTATTTGCATCTTTTTTCTAATATTTCTTTTTCACAGGTTAATGTTGCTGCACAAACTCTCAGCTCAAGTGTAGCTGATGCTTTAACATTTATGTCAGAAACTCTTCATTTCGAGGGATTTGAGAATGTCCAGCTAACAGTAAAATTTATAAAAATAGTTGATCAACTGTTCGATAATTTAAATTCACGAAATTGTCATGCAAGAGGAATGAAAATTCCCATAAAAAAAGAAAACAGTGGTACATGGAAACCCTTTATTACTGAAGCACTTGATTACCTGCAAAAGTGTAAAAACAAGGAAGGTGTTTTACTGCATCAAACCCGAAAGAGAACCCCAATTCTTGGATTCGTTGTATCAGCTCAATCTATAATGGACATCTATGAAGCTGAGATAGTCGAACAAAAAAACTTGAATTACTTATTAACATATAAGTTCAGTACAAATTATAATCCATTATTTTTTTCAAAAGAAAAAACCTAGTTATCAATTTACCTGTGAGTTGTATTTAAATTATTTTTAATTTTCATTTCAGGTCAAGAAATGGTTGGATGAACAATCCAAACTGTCTTCAGTTCATGTATACCTACAGAAGGCTCTTGATGCACCAGACTCAAAAAGATTCTAGTGGAAATTGTATTGCTCAAGACCAAACCAATGTCTTAATCCTGAAATCCCCCACAGAATTATTGACTGTGAGCGATGTCCATAAAGACAGAAACAAAGAGAAGCAAGACAGACAACTGGATGAATTAGATGATGAATTGGACTTGTTTTTACCTTTATGTTTGAACGAATATTCAGAAAATGTGGTGGCTTATATATCGGGTTTTGTTGTTCGTAAATTGAAATGTTTTACATGTATTAGAGCACTATATTTGGAGGAATATGACGAGCTGGACAGTAGGATGAATTTCGTGGATTTTAAAAATAAGGGGGGTTTGATATATTCTTCAAGAGATATTCGTAAGATATGTGATAAGATAAAAAAAATACAGTTGACATGGAAATTATGCGGTGATAATTTTTACCGTTAAACGACAACTTCATAAAAATTTTGTTGAAGGAATCTGCATATTTTATGGAAAGCCCCAATATATTCCCTTGTTTGGATGACCATATATTTGATTATGCTCTGGAGGATGTGAATCACAAGAAATTGTTGATTGAACAAATCATCAGAACCTACGGGTCCTTGAGAATCCATAGTGTTATCGGTAGAATAAATGAAAGAGCAAGAGAAAAAAATATTAGACAAACTGTTAATAAATTAATTTTATTCAAAAATCAGTAATTACAGAAATTTTCAATTAGTTTCGTATTAGTGTCATATTCCACAGCATGCTGAATGTACAACTATTTTGTGCTTTTGTATCTCTTCTCCATAATATATTAGAATATGTATTTAAGATTTTTTTTTCTGTATATTCTATGGAAAATAAATATTGTGCATACAATTGTTTCTGATTTTTATATCACCATTCTCAAAGAACATGATAATTACTTTGAAGAGTCTGTTTTCCGATTCTTCTGACCTCGACCTCTCTGATGATCTTCGAAGATTGAAAAAGGTTTTCGTTAACACAAATTTATTGGAGGCCTAGCGAAAGATATGCAGTGGGTGCAACTTATGAATATCATTCTCCCTCACCTCATTCAATTTGAATCCCCAATGGAAACTGAATAATTAGAAAATAAACTATCACTTCGCTTTCGGGTTTTTTCTTTCAAGTTAGGATCTTTTCACAATATTTTTCAGATGTAGTTCAATGTCCAGCGTGGCATTAGCCAGGGAAGTAGTTGTTTTCTGTTAGATATTGCAGAAATAACTATGGTTACATATTCTACTCCCCTATACATAATTCTATATGGAGCAGAGTTTCAACTATTTTGCGATAATTGTGTGGTAAAGGTTCAATCAGAAAATATAAGCTATACAATAGATATTCAGTGAATCTTGCTGCACTTGTTTCCGATGAGATCCTGCGATTAAGTCTGGAAGGCTTTATACAAATTGGATTTCACACATGTTCAACTGACTTAGGAAATTCCAAAACCTCGCAAATAGATGGAAAAAATATTTAAAACCTGCCCTGGACTCTCAAAACAGCATTCAAGTTTGACATATTTTATGTCAAATGGTGAATACATCTCTTTTCTCGCTTCATTCCTCTTATTAGAAACGTATAGACTACAACAAATCAGAGATACCAACTTAAAACTGGAGTACAATGTCAGCCATGTGAGAGGAGCTATTTTGTATCCATTGGAAAAGCGGACATGTTAAGGCGGATCCAGACCAAGCGCGCTGCTCCGCGCTGCGCCGTTCAAATCAGTTCAGGGCGGCGCAGCGCTTTAGGTTTGAACGACAACCCGCGTTGATTCGCGCCGACTTGCGCTACCCTGAACACGATCGAACGCGATCAGGCAGATGTCGGTACATCAAAGAAAAACGAATGTTCATGCTCGTTTGTTTTGGACGTGAAAACGTTCGTTGGTTATTTGATGAAGTGTTTCGAGTTTTGACAAAGTTCTTTTGAAGTGGACTAAAATATGAGTGCAGCAATTGAATGGACACATGAGGCTATTGAAAAATTGATAGACCTTTATCGCCAAAAACTGAATTGTGGGATCCCAAAGATAACACATATCACATTAAAACTAAAAAGCATGATGCTTGGACCAACATTTCTTTGGACATGGGAATCGATGTTGATGCTGTTAAATCTAAAATTAATTCTTTATTGTCTTCCTATAGAAGGGAAAAACGAAAAATAAAAATATCGACTGGCACTGGAAAAGGTAGGAATAATACCTATATTTTATATCCCATATAATATACCTGATATATATATATATATATACACTTTCAGGGCGGGAGGATATTTACATCTCAAACTGGTTTGCATTCAAGTTTTTTTATTTTTTGTCAGAAAAGGACACACCAAAGGACACTCTTAACACAGAAGAAGTAAGTAAAAACAAATTATATATTTTTATCATTCTAGAATATTTATTTAAGCACGGTCATTTTGCCAAGGTATACGCCCGTTTGTAAAAAAATATTTCTTGCGCATATGATGGACTTTTCGTTGGTATTTGTTTCAACTTGCACATTGAGGTTTGGTGTACATCATCCCTCCGCCAGATTCCAGCAACAACTGTCCCATCACTTAGCTCACTATCAAAAGTTCCTGCAGGAGTATATATTATGTATTTCTGGAATTTTTACTTCTTCTTAAGTAATTGTGTAGATAAATAGTCGTCAATACTACATCTCTAGCTTTGTTAGGTTCAAGGAGCATGGGTTTTCTCAAAACTCTAAATACTGCACAAAGTATTCCAAACGCATTTTCTGAAACTCGTCGTGCTCTTGACAATCGATAATTGATCTTTCGATCCTTTTTCATAAAGACCAGAATAGGGTTTAATTACATTTTCATGGAGAGCAAATGCTTCGTCACACAGTATGACGTAAGGAATACGTTTTTCCCGCCCAGGAAGTTCTTTTGGTTCTGGCAAACACAAACTTTTCGCTTGTATTTTCTTCCATATTAGACTATGTTTAAATATTCAGATATACGACCCTGAGTACCCACATCAGCGAAAATAAAATTATACTTCGCATCCACAAGTGCAAATAACACAATGCTAAAATATGACTTATAATTGTAGTATTCGCTGCCACTGTTCATAGGTGCTTGTAACATCACATGCTTTCCATCCATAGCAGCTACGCAATGCGGATAATTCCAATGTTCCTCAAATTCGTTAGCACATTGTAGCCATCCTTCTGCAGTATTTAGCATCTGCAAAAATAATTATTGATGATTTTTAAATGAAATTTTCTTTATTTGCAGATGTACTCCGAAGGAAATTCGCAAGATAATTTGCAACCTCCTGTTGATGATGCCAATGATCAAAGTGAACTACAAAGTGAAACACAAACTACTGAGCAATCTATTGAAAATGTCATTGAAGCCCCCTCTCAAAGCAATGGGAATACAATACCCAAGCGAAAGATATTTGTCTCCCCAAAAAAAATTCAAAACGTAAAATGGTAACAGAAGACCGTAGATTGAATAAAGTATATGACATCATCGATAGCAGTTCTAGCAAACCAGCGACCAGTCGCGACGAATGCTCGGTATATGGAGAGCATGTCGCTAATGAGCTACGAAAATTAAATGAAAGAAGTAGAGCCATTCTTATCCATAAAATCAATAGCTCGATCTTCGAAGCTGAGATGGAAAATTGCACAGATATACATATCAAAATGCATACTCCTCAAGCAACGCTTCCTCAATTGTTGGTACCCCTCTAACAAGTCCTATTCCTCCACAATCATCTACCAGTCAATCTGTGTCTATAAATAACATGGATGAACCTTCAACCTCTCAATATGAGACAGCACAAAGTTTTCTTTCAAATTTTAGTGTATCGCAATAATTTTAAATAAAGGGGACTTACCTGAACTTGGTGTTTTAATGCTTCATTAAGAGCCCGGCATACTTCAATAACTATAGTTGAAATACTTTGTTTAGATATTTTAAAAAGGTACATTAAACTGGTGAATGAATCTCCTGTGGCCAGGAAGCGTAAAGTTACAGCTAATTTTTCTTTGGGAGAAATAGATTCCCTATAGTTTGTATCCTTTTTTCGTATTACTGGCTCAATTAAATGTAATAACATTTCGAAATCTGCTGCCCAGACAGCACAGAGACGTCCTAAAGATATCTTTGAGACATCTACAAAAAACATTCGGGACATCTCAAAGACGTTCAGTAACTTTGTTATTGCGTCTTCAAGGCGTCTTTGAGACGTCCGTTGTTACAAATCAGGACATCTTTAAGACATCCCTTTCATGTCCAATTCAAGTCCACTATGGACCAAAATGGACATCTTAAAGACGACTTTCTCATGTCCATTATTATAGTTGTTTAATGAACCAGTAAATTAATTTACGATGCAGAATTACTCAGTCATCTCCACAATTTAATATAACAATCCAATAATGTTATGTAATGGTAGAACGATCAAAAACAATCGATCAATTAAGCATTATCATAGTAGTAACTACATGTTTCGAACCTGTATAGGTTCATCTTCAGCCGAGTTTAAATTATGGAGATGGGTCACCACATGTTCGAAATAAATTTGAATTTATTTTGATGAAAACACATGTTTTTGTGCCCGCAAAACCCCTAGTGGTGACACATTTATATTTATAATAAATTTTCTATAAAACAATTTTTTCTCTTCATAATTTAAACTTAGCTGATGATGAATAACCTATATAGATTCGAAACATCTACTACTATAATACTGCATAACTGATCGATAGTTTTTGACCGTTTTACCATTACATAACATTGGATTGTTATATTAAATTGGGGAGATGATTTCCTGCATTGTTAATCTATACAACTCCAATTCGAGACACAATGGACTTCTACCACAGGTAAATATATTAATAAAGGTCATTAGCTACTACTAAACTGTTTGCTGGGTTTGTGAGAAATCCAAGAAAAACAACTATATGTTTTTATTAACTATTATAATATATAGTTTCTTTTTATTTTGCGGACATAACATGCGGTCGCCTGCCCTCCGCAGCCAAAGTTGAATCGACCCCTCTGCCTCCTTGTTGTTTTTTGATATTTGGCTTTTATCGGCAGCACCTAGAACAATTATACAATTTTCATAGTTAGGAACAACAAATGAAAATAAAGGATTGGGTTTCAAAGAATCGTGAAAATTATTATTTTGATTTTTCAAATTTTATAAATTAATGAGGATTTATAAAAATCTAATGTGAAGAAATAAGTGACTATAATACTAAATATGGATTTCAATGACATTCATCAGCAAGTACAACATAAACGAAATATACAGCAAGCTATAAGAAAGTATAAACCCATTTCAAGTTCAGATAACGTCAACCCAGAATTTGGGATATAATTGTGATGAAGTAAATTGGCCTCAAAATATTTTCTAGGCAGATTGAAAGATCACGTGCATTTTATTGTTATATAATGAAGCAAGGTCATGATTTTTTAAAAACATGTTTTTGATTGGCAAAATGAAGAGCTGCGCCTGGCCAAGTAAGTAAGCTCAGTTTTTTCAACCTTCAATGCCTTTGCATCAGTATCAGTAGAACATTCGCCATCAACTTCGTATGGTTTTTGTCTCTTGGTCCGCATATAATATTTTTGTAGACTAGCCATAGTTATTTAGTAATATATAGTTGACTTACCTTTGATATATTTAGTATTTCTTGAACGTCCGTATAATTCAAACACGGCCCACAACAACAAAACTATTAGAAATAACGCCACGACGAAACAAGAACACAAAATGGCGGTTGGCAATGGAAAGGACAATTCATTTTCGAAATCGATCGTTCTTCGGAGCGTACACGTTCGCGAACGAAAAGCGAGAAAAAAATACATTATTCACATGTCACCAAAAGAAATAGATGTTCGCGAAAATGTACGATTCGAGACCGATTGATCCCGAGAATTACCGCTTGTTCGATTCACACGCTTTCGATTAGTTTAGTACTTTCTCGTTCATTATTCGTTGAGAAGAGTACTGAAGCAATCGATCCCAGCATAATGATTGGCTGGAAAGTGACATTTGTGGAATTCCACCAATAGCAATACCGGAAAGTTAGCCCTGACGATATTTATTTCAAACAGTTAGTGATAAAGTAATAGAAAAAGATTGAGATGAAAAAACTTGAAAAGTCATCTCGAATATATTTTAATCATAGATCTTTGAAAGATTGTTATAATAGCGAAAATATACAAAGTTCAATGTTTGAGTCGATTTAATACATAAAAATAATGTGCTCACAATTTTATATTATTTCGCAAAATGAGATTGTAAACCATTTTTTGTACCTAGTTATAACAATCAACATAAATAAGTAATTTTCATTAATCAATGCCACTCGTTTCTGAAAAAAATTCAGTATGATGTACTTGTATAAGACGACTCAGAGACGTTCATTACAGGATGTCTCTGAGATGTACGTAAACAGATGTCTCTAAGTTGTTCATTTTATGCCTCTGGTCGTTCAGGCATATAATGGAACTAAAATGGACAACTTTAAGACGTCGAGTGCTGTGTGGGTGACGACATACGGCAAAAATTTTCAAATTGTCCGATATTACCAATTAACATGTCACTTAATAGATTTGTTCCACTATAGACTAATCTATTTCTAAGCATCGGTGTTACCCAATGACGACGTTACTTAAATGTTGATTAATAATAATTACACCAGCAGCAATTTCAACCTTTTTGAAATACTCCATATTAATCCGAAACGCGCGCGAGCCAGTTGAAACAATGACGAATACAAATTTTTCTTTGCGATGTTCTGCGCCGCTCTGTATCAAATTAAATAGTGCTGCGCGGTGTGTTTCAGCACGGAGCAGCGCAGCGCGGTGCAGCGCGCTTGGTCTGGATGCATCTTTACGCTTGTCGATCAGTAGGTTTGTTCATTTGTGTCCGTAGTCCTGCTTGGAGCAAACAGATTATATCGAAACTAGCAAGATCACTGACGTCATAAAGCAGATTATGAGTGCGTTCCACTTAGCGTTCACAACGCCTAAAATACCCTTTTGGCCGTTCCACATCACGACTACGATCTTTGTGGTCGCGGCGAAAACGTCATTGATGACGTCAT
Organism: Chrysolina americana; assembly: GCA_958502065.1. Taxonomy (NCBI): domain Eukaryota; kingdom Metazoa; phylum Arthropoda; class Insecta; order Coleoptera; family Chrysomelidae; genus Chrysolina; species Chrysolina americana. Next base: position 21,828,295 of record OY293419.1, on the reverse strand, counting down.
TACTTACGCTCACGCGAAGCTCACGACAACCCATCTCAAGAGATGGGTCGAAGTAAGCGTGAGGAATTGGCGGTATTTATTTTCAAAACTCAAAAGCAAGGATATGGAGATGGCGACCGTGAAACTTACATTATTTGATGTGGAAAGGGATATTTTAGTAGAAGTGAATGTTTCTGCAGCGGATGCTCAACGTGCCGCCACAGGTAATAAAATTATGTAAAACAAGTTTAGAATAGTCATGTATATAAGTTAGCATTTAACAATTGTTAAGATTTATCTTATTGAAAATATTATTACAAATATTTAAGAGTCCATATGGAAATATTTATAATAATAAGAGTGTAATTTTTGAACAAATTTTTTTGAGTGTCAATTCAATTAACCCATTTGAACCTATAGACCTTTTAAAAGGTCGATGAAAGTAATCCAATTTATCGACGTTTGGAGAAGTTTCAGCTTCTAGCTCTTAGATGGCGGAACTTGATTTATAAAATTAGGGTAAATGCACCACTGAATGAACAGCACCAGTGAATGAACGAATTCAAATATTTCTGAAATTATTAAGAATATGCTGTCTCTCTTCTACCTACTTCAAATTCCCACATAACGTCCAACATCTTCCTCTCAACATGATACTTCGATAGTTCAGATCGGTCCGCTTGAATAAACGTACCGCAGTGTTATAGTTGACAAAATTTGAGAAACGTTTTCGACATAGAAACGATACTAAGCATCAACCAGGTGAGCGATAGTACAGAATAAGATATTAACAAATGAAATAGGTGATGTGTCGTCAGTATCGGAATAATTGATCAATTTTAAGCGATTTTATCGAAAACCTAACCTCAAAATACACGAAAATCACATTAAAATTAGGTAATTTCACTGTTCATTCATTGGTGCATATGCTGAACCCAGTAAATAAACAAAATGTTCATTCACTGGGATTTCACGTGTTGTTAGGGATCACATTAATTTGACCCTTAAACACTCGCTTATTAAAGCAGTTTCACGGGTTGCACCTGAAAACGTATACTTTGCTCGCTATCTAGTGAATGAATGACAGAGTTCATTCATTGAATCATAAGAGAAGGCACTGGTGCTCCAGTGAATGAACGATTTATTCTTCTCCTGTTTTTTCTGATTTCTTGTTTCTCTCAATTATTTGGCAGAAATATGGATGGTGGGGAGTCCAAACCTGATCATCAAAAGAAATATGTAAGATTCCGATATTCAGATGACTGTCTCCAAAAGGCCGTAGAAGCCATTAAAAAAAAGGAAATCACCATTAATGCAGCCAGCAGGAAATATGGGATTCCGAAAAGTACTCTTTTCAACAAAACTACTGGAAAAGTTTCCCTGGTCCGAAAAATGGGACCATCCACCATTTTGACCCCCCCAAGAGGAAGCCACTTTAGAAAGTTGGATTTTGTCCAAAGCTTTGTTAGGATTTCCTATGCATCCTGATGAGGTGAAGGACTCAGTGCAACGAGTCCTCAAAGCTGTTGATAGGCCTAATATATTCGTGGATGATAGACCGGGTAGGAAATGGTTGCAACTGTTTTTACAAAGACATCCAAAAATATCCACAAGGAATACAGAAATAATATCTAAGGCACGAGCATCGGTAACAGAAGAAAATATTCGGAAGTGGTTTCAGGAGTTGAAGGAATTTTTAATTGGTGAAGGCGTCGATGATATACTTTCTGAGCCTGATAGAATTTTTAATGGGGATGAAACAGGTTTGCAGACTTGCCCCAAGACTGGAAAGCTGCTGGGTCCCAAAAATTATCGAAATTTTTATGAAATTGCTAGTGTCCCAGAAAAGGAATGCATAACAGTACTCTGTACATTTTCTGCTTCAGGAAAATCTGTTCCACCCATGATTGTGTACCCATACAAGCGTATTCCAAGAGATATTGCACTAACTTTACCTGATGAGTGGGGCATTGGCCGTTCAGATAGTGGGTGGATGACAAGTGCAACATTCTACGAATTCATTGCAAACATTTTCTTTCCCTGGCTTCAGAAAAACAACATTAAATTTCCTGTTCTATTATTATTGATTTGTATAATTTCTGTATGCAGGAAAGAATAATACTATACTGCCTTCTGCCCAATGCAACACATATATTGCAACCTTGTGACGTATCAGTATTCAAGTCTCTCAAAGGACACTGGAAAAAGGTCATTTTGAAACACAAACAGAACACTAGTACACCAGTTGCAAAAAATACCTTTGCCCCCCTCTTTCAAAAAGCTTTTGAAGAATCGATCAAACCTGAAACTATCCAAAACGGTTTCAGAAAATGTGGATTGTTTCCATTTAATGCAGATGCTGTGAATTATTCCCAATGCATTTCAACAAGGAGACTGCAGCTCGACCTAAATTGTGACAAGGAAGTTTCTGTAACCAAAGACGAATATAAAACTGTTTTGAGAGTCATTGAACATCATACAGATTCCAAAACTTTGGCAGAATTCAATAATGCCTATGCAGGTAAAAAAGCAATTGATATTCAGTTCTACAATTTCTGGAAAATATGTAAAGAAGCAACGGATGAAACGAATAATTTGAGAGCTGCTGATGAAATGAACCATGAAAGTGAGGAAGCCGAGAAAGAAAATTCGCAAAATATTGCAAATATTGATATACCGTATATACAAGAATTTACAGCAGACTTTACAAATGACCTGTTGAACCTTCCAGTGGAAATTGATGGCATTCTCTATCCAGCTACCATACCAGATATTTCAACAGTGATATATAATGTGAATACAGTTGATGAGATAGGAAAAACTAGTACGGAAGAAATGGAGAATCCTAGTAAAAATAAGGCAGTAGTTTCTGAAGATATACTAACGGAAGGAACCGAGCAAGAAAGTAGAGATAATGCAGTGTAGATATTCCAATAGAAAGTTATGGAAAGGAAAGTAGTAATACTAATGATCAGAATGCTGTAGAAAAAGAATTGGTGAATTCAGAGAAAACAGACCTGATAATAGATGGAAATAGTCAAGAGCCGCAGAAGCCAAAAACTACAAAAGATGTGTGGCTGTAACACCTTCATTGGCCAAATATAGAAAAAAAGTCTAGCAAAAGAAAACAGACGACTTCAATGCCGTTTGCTATCACTTCAAAGAAGTGGAAGGAATATACAGACAAAAAGGAAGCTGAAAAAAGGGCAACTGAAGCTGAGAAATTAAAACAAAAATCAATCAGAGAGAAAAAGAAGCAAGAAGCAAGCGCAAGAAAAACCACAAAAACAAAACAAACTGGAAGAAAAAAAGCACCACCTGCTACAGTTGTAACCTGTTTACAGGCTGATGTAACCGATAATGGAAACGAAGACAAAAATTCTACTGGTTCCAAAGATATCACAGTAGGAACTTATGTTATAATAACTTATAACCAGAAATACTTTCCAGGAATAGTAGAAACTATTGACGGTGATGAATATGAAGTGCGCGCCATGACACCAACTGATTCTGATAGTTTCAGATGGCCAGATTCTGTTGACCAGATATGGTACAAGAAGTCTTCAATTGTTGAAGTGATCGAAGCACCTAAGCTAATCAGACGTGGTTCCTACGAGTGTCCCGAAATCCGTAAATATTCTGAAAATATTAATCCGAGCAACATACTATCTGCCCCAGAGGATGATCTCAACAAGGATAGTAATGGACCAAAAATCAATAATTTTCAAGAAATTACTGTTGGAACTTATGTCATAATAATGTATAATCAAAAATATTTTCCTGGAATAGTTGAAAAGACAGAAGGAGGTGAATATGAAGTTCCGCTATGACACAAGCAGGACCAAATACTTTTAAATGGCCAGATCGTGTTGACCAAATATGGTATGAAAAAACTTCAATTGCGGAAGTAATTGAAGCACCTAAGCTTATAAGGCGTGGTTTTTTCGAATGTCCAGAAATGTCAAAATTTCAATGAAATAAATTTATATCACCCAATGTTATATTATTAGTAGTTATAAATAAATCAAAATTGTTTAGTGCATATTTACTCCATTGGTTCATTCATTGGATCAGCCATGTTCATTCAGTGGTGGACTTCGTTCATTTACTAGGGTATTATGCAATACTTTACATTTAATTTTTTTCCTGAGTTATGAAATTTTTGTTTCTCTAAACATCATTATCAAAATGGTTAGTATTTCATTGACAATAAACTGATACTTTACTGAAGCTGACAATCAATAAGGATCATTCATAATAAAGAAGTAAAGTTCAAAAATGCCTTAAGTGTTCATTCACTGGTGCATTTACCCTAAATATGTTTCACTAATTTTGTCATGAACTGGAGTGATATTTCCCGTGTTAACATATCTTGAGAATATGAGTGATAATCATCAAAAAAGGTGAGTTTAGCCATTATTTATCACATTCTTTTTGTATTCTACATTGAAAGTAAATGTCGTTTGTCCTTCATAACTCGAAAATAATGCATATATATATATATAATCACGAGTTAGAATATACGTCCGCTAACTGTTCGTTGCTTTTAAAAGGACGATAGGTTTATGGGATACTATATATTGCGTATTTTTTATTTCATCAGTTTTCAGTCCAGTTTGAGAAATTTACCAAATTGTTTCAGGTATTGGAATAAAAATCTTACGTTGAATGAACTTCTTGAAGAAATTGAACATTTGGATGATGTTGCTGATATTCCTGATGAAATAATTTTATTTCCTCCGTTGAATGCCAACGAATATAACACGGATGAAGATTCTGGAGATGATGATAATGTTATCCCAAATAACCTACCAGGATCTCAATTACTAGGTGATGTGGAAGTTTCCATGAGCAGATATCAAGTAGATATATCTGATGAAAATTTAGTAGATGCGACGGTAGAATGGGACAGCGAAGACGACTTGCCATTATCTACTTTCAGAAAAATAAAAAAAACTAAAGAATTCAATTATTCTCTTGGAAAGGACTTGTTGGAAACTTTCCCTTTATGGAATTCTGTTTCTCACATAAGAAACAATAGCTCTACTCTGAGCAGATTCAAATATTTTTTCGACAAAGAACTGATCGACGGAATTGTTCAGTATACGAATCTATATGCTAGTCAAAGAAATCGACCAGCTGATGCAACATCTAATGATATATATTGTTTCATTGGAGTACTCCTTGTAAGTGGCTACTGCTCTGTGTCAAGAAAGAAAATGTACTGGCAAAATTCTTCAGATAGCAATAACATGCTCATTTCATCTTCAATTTCCAGATATCGTTTTCAATATCTGATGAGCAATTTTCACTGCGCCAGTAACAATAATTTGGAAAAAAATTACCGGTTTGCCAAAATACGACCAATGTTCGAAGTATTGAACAAAAAGTTTTCGGAATTTGCTCCAACAGAAGAAAACCATTCCGTTGATGAAGCTATGGTGCCGTATTTCGGGCGCCATGGCTGCAAACAATTTATAAAATGGGGTATAAATTTTGGGTTGGAACTACTCGTTTGGGCTATATTCTATATGTCGAACCTTACCATGGCTCAAATACCATTTTGTGTGAAAAATACAAAGAGTTGGGTCTCGGTGCATCTGTAGTTTTGCAATATGTAGACATCTTAGAATCAACAAAATTCACCAACTTCCACATCTTCTTTGACAATTTCTTCAGATCATTGTCACTTATGAAAGAACTAACACGTCGAGGAGTGAGAGCTACAGGAACCATCAGGGATAATAGGCTACCAAAGTGTCCATTGACTAATGTGAAAGATTTCAAGAAGAGAAACAGGGGTGAGTTTCAATATGCACTGGTAGACAACGAGTTAGTTATTTGCCGGTGGAATGACAATAATGTTATAACTTATGGTTCTAATTCTACTTCCGTGTTACCCACAAGTAAAGTGAAGAGGTTTTCTCAAAAAGAAAAACAACATATCCTCATTGAGCAGCCTAAACCTATAAAATGATATAATAATAATATGGGAGGAGTCGATCGAAGCGATCAAAACATTGGACAATATCGCATTTCGATTAGGGGAAAGAAATGGTATTTTCCATTAGTGAGCCATTGCATCGATATGTATATGTGCATAAATTCGAAGGAGGTAAAGTTGATCAACTTGCCTTCAGGAGAGCCGTAGCTGTGGAATTGTTAGAGACTCATAAGGTTTTGATTAGGAAAGGTACTTCAAGAAGATCAGGCAATTATAGAGAGCATTCCAGAATAACCAAACAAAGTGTGCAGTGTGTCATAAAAAAGCAAATTTTCGTTGTGAAAAATGTGACATTGGATTGCACCCCAAAGACTGTTTCCGTCATTTTCCTACCAGTTGAGTTATTTTCATGCTTATATCCTTGTAATAGTACCGTTACGTGTAATAAATAAGTTTTATTTATAGTCGGATATGATCCTACAGTCCTTCTAAAAGGACATCATATATCTCAAAAAGTAAAACCAGAATATTTTTTTCTGACTTTTGACTCGATAATTAGCCCACAAACAAAGTTGTAGCTTTATTCTCAACAGAATAACGTTCCCGGATTATAAGGGTTAATTCGGCTAATTTCAGTATCATAATAAATACAAACGTTAATTTTGAATGAGAATATATTACTGTCATGAAAAACTTATTTTTATTATAGATACAGTATATGCGACACAACTTTTGAACAGAGTTTTAAATTTAAAGTGAAGGTATGCATAAATAATAATGAATTCTAATGTCAGTGTGTAATAACATGTATGCAAATTTAAGGTTCTTTATACAGGTGGAGTCCACCTTGTGTGTTATTGCTATTAGAGACTTATAGGTCAATGGAAAAAGACTTTAATAGTGGAAAATTATCTAAAAAGAAAGTTTGGGAGAAAGTTGCTAATGAATTGAAGCAAAACCAATATGATGTGACTGGACCACAATGTTCTTCTAAGCTACGAAGCTTAAAAAAGTCTTACAAATCTATAAAAGACCATAACAACAAATCGGGCAATGACAGGAGTTGGCAGGTCTTCGACGTTTGTATTCATTTTTTAATATAATCTTTACTTCGACATGTAGCGAATTATTTATAATAACAAACAATATCAATTTAAAGACAATATTTTTTTTATTATCGTAATGTATGATAAATATTCTTCAGATAATGGAAGAAATGTTTGCTAAAAAAGCTTGGTGCGATCCAGTTGCAGTTGCATCTTCCACTGGTCTATCAATAAAACAATCGGAAAGTAATGACAATGGGAGGATCTGATAGTGGATGTTCAATAAGTGAGTTCATTATATACCGGGTGACCACGAGGTGAGGTACGCCCCCCAATTTTTCTATAGTTTTGAAGATACAGGTTTCAAATTTGGCACGTCGATATATTACTCAAATACGCATATTTTGACTCCATAACCGAAAATTCACCACTTCCGGTTTAACCGGAAGTGACCCCAAACTTTTTTTTTCAAATGACATCCTGTACAATTTTTTTCATTATCAGGAAGAACACGCAATTTGTGATAACACTGTTCTCCAAAATTGAAAATCGGTTGAAAAATGGCGGAGATACAGTTGATTGTTCAATCGAACAAAGTTGGCCGTGAACATCAAACTCAAATCATCACAACTGACGAACGGCGTCAGCATTTACGAGAGGAAGGTTCGAGGTAAGATACAGCTGAAAATCGAGCTTCCCATGTAATTGCAGCAACCATATTTCCCATCAATTATCAAACATTTCCTCAAAACGGATTAGTACCCATAAAGAAAGGCTCACAACTGCCATTTCTCAAATAGCAACATACTCTCTTCACATTGTTATGTTGAAAGATGATGAATTATCAGATTACTCGAATGAAAAGATTTGAAGAATTCCGAAAGGAACCAGAAATACAATATAAGTGTTCCCAAAATTGAATGTTCTTCAACGAAGGCGGCTTTGAACATAAGAAAGCTAAACAAAAAAGCATATTTTGTCAACAAAGTGACAATTTGTTCTACTCATTCAATACAAGAGAATTGTAACTTGCTGAAAAACATTCCGATGGAGCGAAAATTTACTAGAAATGAAAAAGTAGATTTACTGCTAATTTATGGCGAGTGTAGAAAAAATGCAACTGCGGCTTGCATTCTTTACAGTGAACGATTCCCTCTCAGACAACGCCAACCAAGTAGAAACTATTTCGCACGTTTGGAAAGGCAATTCAGGATAGAACCAGATGACAATGTACATGATCAGGATAGTTTTATTATTGATGCAGAGACGGAAACTAATGTTTTGGCTGTTGTTTATGTAGATCCCACCATATCACTTCGACAAATCGAACATGAATTACCAGTTGGACGAGAATCAGCTCGAAAAATTCTAAAAAAACATGGGTTTAAGCCGTATAAATATCACATACATCAGCGCCTTTACGAAAATGATCATCAAAGAAGGGTCCAATATTGCAATTGGCTACTTGAGAACCACATAAGGAACCCGAATATGACGAGAAACATTATATTTTCCGACGAATCAAGATTTACGAATCTTGGTATGTTCAATAGAAACAACACCAGATACTGGGCAACTGAAAACCCCAGGCTCATAAGACAAGGGAATTTTCAGGAACGCTTTGGATTCAACGTGTGGATAGGTCTGATAGGAACTCGAATCATTGGGCCCATAATATTTGATGGTATGTTGAATGGGCAACGCTATTTGGGATTTCTACGAAACGAAATAGAAGGATTCATGGAGAATTTACCTCTCGACGTCTACCAAAATATGTATTTCCAGCAGGATGGTGCACCTCCCCATAATTCCCGAATAGTAACCAGTTACCTAGATGAAACATTCCCAAATCGATGGATTGGCACGAATGGTCCTACAAGATGGCCTCCGAGGTCACCGGACCTCACGCCACTGGATTTTTTCATATGGGGTTACCTGAAGAACAAGGTTTACTCTTCTAGTCCTACATCAAGGGAGGATTTGGAACATCGCCTTAGAGAAGCAATTGCAAGTATTACTCAAGCTCAGTTAAATGGAGTTATGGAAGCAATAGTGAGACGTGCAATTTTGTGCAGAGAACATAATGGAGAACATTTTGAACAGTACTTGTAAATCATTTTTTCATTACTTTGATTTCTGTTAGTGCAGTAAGTGACCAGAACCAATAAACAATTTACTTCATACCTTTTTTTTTCGTTCAGAAATTAGTTGTATCAAATGTTAGAAATTGGAATAAATATCTAATACATTTTTTTTACTCTGCAGGTATATTCTTATGGTGGATTTATACAGCAGTTCCAATTCATGAGTTTTTAGTCACTAGTAAGAAGTCATAAGAATGTTTGTTAATGGAATATTTATTCCAACAACGATCTTAAAACTGCTGTATGAATCCACCATCAATTACGATTAGCATACGAGTAATGAGAAAAAAGTTCGCTCCATCGCCGTAGAATGTTTTTCGACAACTCACAATGTTCCATTATTCAGAATGTACCGCAAATTTTCACTATTTTTTTTTAAATATGAATTTTTGTTTAGCTTTCGTAGGTTCAAGCCGCCTATGTTTAAGAATAGTCAATTTTGAGAACACTCATAATGAAACATCCCGTATCTTCGATTCCTTTCGGAATTCTTCAAATCTTTTCATTCGAGTAATCTGATAATTCATCATCTTTCAACATAACAATGTGAAAAGAGTATGTTGCTATTTGAGAAATGGCAGTTGTGAGCCTTTCTTTATGGGTACTACTCCGTTTTGAGGAAATATTTGATAATTGATGGGAAATATGGTTGCTGCAATTACATGGGAAGCTCGATTTTCAGCTGTATCTTACCTCGAACCTTCCTCTCGTAAATGCTGACGCCGTTCGTCAGTTGTGATGATTTGAGTTTGATGTTCACGGCCAACTTTGTTCGATTGAACAATCAACTGTATCTCCGCCATTTTTCAACCGATTTTCAATTTTGGAGAACAGTGTTATCACAAATTGCGTGTTCTTCCTGATAATGAAAAAAATTGTACAGGGTGTCATTTGAAAAAAAAAGTTTGGGGTCACTTCCGGTTAAACCGGAAGTGGTGAATTTTCGGTTATGGAGTCAAAATATGCGTATTTGAGTAATATATCGACGTGCCAAATTTGAAACCTGTATCTTCAAAACTATAGAAAAATTGGGAGGCGTACCTCATCTCGTGGTCACCCGGTATATGAGAATGCCTTATTTATATATGACTAAAATATTGTGAAAAATGAAATTTAATTTCAGAATCAAATAAAACACCAATTGCAACTTTATTGGGAAAAAGACTGAAACAAAAAGAAGAACATGAAAAGGCACAAAGAGCGAATGGAGATGGACGAAAAATTTCTTAGTTTTAGAAAAGTTAGCTGATAAATAACGAAAAATATTAAATGCTATTTAAAAATAAGTTTCAATAATTGTAAATTCTATGTAAAAATAGTTTTGAATCGTTTAGTAAAGTTGTATATAGAAATTAGTATATAATCATTTAATGATAATTCAATATGTTTTTATTTTTTTATTTATTTATTATATACCGCATCAATCATATGAGGTTATTAGCGGTGGAACAGTATCTACATGTTGGTACTTATTATCTAAATTTTGTACAGTATGTTAATTGATTTGAGAAATTTCATAAGTTTGATGGTGTTGTTTGCATGGAGACTTTTCTGTAGGTCGTTCGGTAATCCATGGTATTCTCTCTGTTGTTGATAGTCAGGGCATTCTATTATGATATGCTTTACCGAGAGGTTTGTTCCACAAGACTCGCATTTGTTAGGTTCCGCTTTCGTGAGGAGGTGTTGGTGTGTCAGTTTGGTATGCCCAATGCGTAATCTTGAAAGGATAATTTGTTGTCTTCTGCTTGACCCTTCCGCTTTATCTTTGATAAGGTTGGGGTTTATTTCTTTCAGTTTGTTGTTCGTGTTCTGCCATCTTGTGTGCCACTGTTGCCTAGATAGTTCTTTTATTCGACATTTGAAATCTTCATATGGAATTTCACGAACATCTTTTGCTTGGGGGTCTTGGTAGGCTATCTTCGCCGTGATATCAGCCATGTCATTACCTTCTATTCCGATATGTGAAGGAATCCATACAATCTCCAGGTGTTTGTTCTCGCGATGTAATTTAGATAGGTCACTTTTGATTCGTTGCAAGAGCTGGTTTTTTGGGTACATTTGCCTGATTCCTTTTACGGCACTGAGAGAATCCGTGAAGATCACTGTCTTGGTATTCCTATACGCTTCTGTTATGGCTACTGCTATGGCATAGAGCTCCCCCGTATAGACTGTACATGTTGCTGGTAGGCGGTAGGAAAGTTTTGAGTGGGGAGTGATGACCGCGGCTCCTACGTTATTTTCGCCAATCGTCTTGGAGGCATCGGTGTAGATGCAATTGTAACCGATGTACTTAGCTTTGAGTTGATGAAAGAGGGTTTGATATAGTGTGGGAGGAGTTATGGATTTGGGGAATTCTGAAAGATATGTGTCACACTGAGGAATTTTAACAGTCCATGGAGCCGGTTGCTGATAAGATGATGTTATGACATTCTCAAAATTGAAGTGCAGTTTCTCGATTCGACTATAAAAAGGTAGTATCGCAGTGGATGTTTGAGAAGGAATATCTGCTGATCTCTTCAAAAAAGTATTTTCGTAGGCGGGGTTTCTTGGGTGAGCGGATAGTTTTGTGGCATAGCAAAGGCTCAGATATTGTCTACGGATCGTTAGGGGTGGTTCATCGGCTTCTACATACAAGCTTTCCACGGGGCTTGTCCTGTATGCACCAAGAGCTAGACGTATTGCACTGTTATGAATCGTATCTAGTTGTTTGAGTTGTGTCTTTGTGGCTGTATCGTAAATGATTGAACCGTAATCAATTTTGGACCTGATTAGTGTTCTATAAATCATCAAGAGAGTTTTTTGGTCTGCTCCCCAGTGTTGGTTGGCCAATGTTCTCATGAGGTTTAGGCCATTAAGACATGATTGTTTCAGATGTCGGATATGTGCAGCCCAGCTAAGCTTAGAATCAAAAATCATTCCCAAAAATTTATGTTCATTGACCCATTCGAGGGTCTGATCGTGAAGAGTGAGGACTGGTTTACGTGTTTCGTTTCTTCGTGAAAAGATCATACATTTTGTTTTGGTTGTTGAAAAACGAAATCCTGTGTTGTTGCCCCAGGTTTCTAAGCTATTTATGGCATCTTGTATGAGGTTTGTTCCTGAGCTTAGGTTATTAGTCTTGGTGTATATTACTAGGTCATCTGCGTATAGTCCGATATGGATTGGAAGTTTGATATTATCCGCTATGTCATTCATTGCAATCAAAAAAAGTGTGACGCTCAAAATGGACCCTTGTGGGGTGCCGTTCTGTTGTATTTTTTGACTGGATAGGGTGTTGTTCGCTCGTACCCTGAATGTTCTGTTATTGAGAAAATTCTTCACAAATCCAAGGAAGTTTCCATTGATACCCCATTTGTTCAGTTTGTCGAGGATATTGTATCTCCAAGCAGTATCATATGCGCTTGTTATATCGAAGAATATTGCTACTACTTTCCGTTTCGTTATGAAAGCTTCATGTATATGTGTTTCCAGATTTATTAAATTATCGAGTGTGCATCGGTTTTGGCGAAAGCCACTTTGTTCGGGGATCAGCAGGTTGTTAGATTCCAGGAAGAAATGGAGTCGTCTGTTAAGCATTTTTTCCAACAGCTTGCACATTGAGTTCGTTAATGATATTGGTCTGTATGATTTGGGATCAGATCTTGGTTTGTTCGGTTTGATGATAGGTATTATGGTGGCTTCTGTCCAAGTGTCTGGAATTTTATGTGTGGAAAAGATGTGGTTGAATAATTTGAGTAGATAGACTTTCGCTTCCAATGGTAAGTTACGGAGAAACACGTAGGGAATATCGTCTGATCCTGGGCTGGAGTCGTTGATAGAGTCCAGGGCGTCTCTAAGTTCATCAAGTGTCAGTGGGAAATTTATTGGATTATTATTGTCTTCGATATTCGGGATTTCGCGTGATTCGGATATGTGTCTATGATCTTTGAATGATTCGTGGAAATTATTGTCACTGGAATGTTCTTCGAAAGTATTTGCAAGAGTTTCCACTATATCCTCATTATTCTGAATGATGTTTTCTTCATTTACTAGTTGTGTGATATTGTGATTGCACTTGATTCCTTTGATCCTCTTTATGCGTTTCCATACCTCTGACGGAGGAGTCGAGCTGTTCAAGGACATTGTGTATTCTTGCCAAGACTGTTTTTTGCTTCTTTTCAGTATATATCTGCATTTAGCTCTAAGACTCTTGAATTCCATAATATTTTCCACTGTGTTGTGTTTTTTCAATCTATTCAGTGCGCGTTTTTTCAGTTTTATCGCCTCATAACATTCTGTATTCCACCATGGTACCGGGGGACGTCCTTTTACTGTAGTGGTTTTTCCGATTGCTTCTGTTGCTGCATTCACTATAAGTCCTGAGAAACCATCAACCACCGTGTTGATATCTTCGTCAGTACTGTAACTATGAGGAATGTTTTTTTCGATGATCTGAGAGAATCGTAGCCAGTTAGCATTTTGGATCTTCCACTTTTGGTGGACTGAGTTGATCGAGTTGATATTTTCAGCGCTCGTTACTACGATTGGGTAGTGGTCACTTCCGTACAGGTCAGGTTGTACTGTCCACGTGAGATGTGCGAAGATAGTGGCATCACAAAGGGTGATGTCCAGAGCTGAAAAAGTCCCTGAAAAGGAATTGAACCTTGTTTTAGCTCCTGAATTAAGTATATTCAATTCGGATGAGTCTAACAGTTTCTCTAGGGTTATTCCCCTTTGGTTTGATTTGTCACTACCCCATAGAATATTGTGACAGTTGAAATCACCAAGTATAATCCGTGGTTTGGGGAGTTGTTGCAGCAGGTTATTCAACTCTAACTGGTTTATTTCAGTATTTGGTGGAATATATACATTGCATATAGTTGTTTTTATGGGGGTTGAAACCGAGATTGCAACTGCTTCAAGGTTGGTAATGAGAGGGATGTGTATAGATTCTACGGCTTGTTGGACGTATATAGACACTCCTCCACTGGCTCTGTTTTGGTTAATTCTGTTTTTATGATAGGCTTTGTGGTTTCTCATGTTATAGGTGTGGCTATCTTTGAAGTTCGTTTCTTGAAGACATATTATTTTGGGATTCAGTTCGTTCTTGAGTAACTGCAGCATTTCTAGGTGCGTGAACAGACCGTTAATATTCCACTGCAATATAAATGCCATTTTAAAATTTTTAAAGATTGTTTAAATCATTATTGGATATCCTGTGACATATCGCTTTCTGACTCCGAAAGAGAGACATTTGATGCCGTGTCGAAATCGTGGTTTAGCTGGTTCAATATTTTTTTCTTTATTCTGGTTATTCTTGCTTTGATGGATCTTTCAGTTATTAGGGGGTGTATTAATGTTAGGAGATCTAAGAGGCCTTGTATGTCTTTTGTGTATTCTCTTGCGATGCTGAGAGGTTCAGATGATCCGTACGCGTTATCCAGGAAACTAGTGAGCTGGTTGAAATCCAAAATTTTTGGAGGAGATGCGTCGTCGATGAATTTTTTAATAGGGAGTATCAATAATCTACAGGATTGAGTCATGTCGGTAGTGGTGTTCGACTTGAGTTTTTTGTGTTTGGTTGTGGGAGGCACGACGAAGTTGACTTTGGGCGATGGTTCTGGGGGAGTTTCAGACGTGGGGGTAGATAAAGCTGAGCTGGTTCGTTTTTGTGTATTCGAGACTGTCTGTTGTATTTGATCCTCAGGTGTTACTTCTGTTGTCTGTTCGGATGTGGAGGGTTGGTGGGAATGCGTTTCTTCTGGGCATGTTGAAGCTATGTGGCCCGGTTATTTACATCTGTAGCAGTTTAGAGCATCCTCTGAGAGGAATATACGATAAGGGGTTTCATCGAAGTTGATGAGGATTGATTCAGGGGTTGGGAAGGAGTCAGAGGGGGAGATGTATGTTTGGCGACGAAAGCTAAGTACATGGCTATATTGAGGATCATTCAAGCCAGCTCGGAGAAAGGAGATCGGAGAGAGTAATTTGAGTCCTTTGTTTTTGAGATGTTGTTCTATAACATCATGTGGGATCATGGGGCAGACATTAGATAAAACTAATCTGGTTGCGGGAGTGATCAGTTTACGAGCTTTGATTATGTGGTGTTGTACCTTAATTTCTCCGGGATGCGCGAGGAAGTCGTCGACTATTTGTTTACTTGAGAGATAAACGCATATTCTGTTATTGGAAATGCGGGAACAGAATGTTATATGTTTCGGTTGGATAATTGAACCAAGTGCTAAGATGTAGTCCTGAATCTTAGTTTCGTCTACTGATGGAAAAATAATGGCTTGATCTTTGGTTGGGAATTTTACTGCTTGTTGTTGGCTCACAACGCTGGAGTATAGGTTTGCTTCATTTGTGTTCGATAATGTTAGGTGACTATTTTGGGGACCCCTGTAGTCAGAAGTACTCACGGTATTGCTTATTTCCATTTTCGTGAAAATTACTTGTTATGGTGGGTAAGCTGTAATGAATGTCATTCCACTCCTGAATACGGTCCTGTTCGCCTCTACCACTGCAGTCGATGGACGGTGTTAGTTGACCGTTCGAATGACAGAAAGTTTTATCGGTTCAACTATTACTCTTATGTCCTGATTAACAAATCTACTTACAGGGTCTTCGAGATGGTACCAGATATATTCACAATCACTATTAAAACAGTTCTGAGAATTAACGGTTGATTATTATGTTATAATTAGGATTTGGATTTGTAACACTGAAACTTCGTCTGTTACAACTCGCGCCAGGGTTGGCCATAAAACTAATAATGAAGTATGGTGGATTACGTAATCCAATCTTCCGCAATAAAACCTATACAATAGGTAAAGTCGTCGGCAAGTATTCAACAAAAAACAACTACTGCCCCCTACGACCATTGAATTATATTCGTTTAATACTTGGCAAAGTTTTCTACAAGAACCACTTTGCAATGCATTTCAAATATCAAAGCTGAAATTATTTTTCGATTTAATTGGGGGAACACCTCCGTACCGGTTTCATGGTCATTGCCAATCATCAGCGAAGGCTAGTTCGACCCGTCTTCCGTCAAGTAGTGTCGCCCCTCTTTCATGATGTTCTGCTTCATATTGAAGTCGACACGTAGTCGGAGTGCATTTTAAACTGGAACCCAGAGGTGGCGCTGAATTCATACCTCAGTGTTTGTCTCAGGGATTTCCAATTAGGATGAAAGGATTTTTCGATTCAATTGGGTCGAACTAGCCTTCGCTGATGATTGGCAATGACCATGAAACCGGTACGGAGGTGTTCCCCCAATTAAATCGAAAAATAATTTCAGCTTTGATATTTGAAATGCATTGAAAAGTGGTTCTTGTAGAAAACTTTGCCAAGTATTAAACGAATATAATTCAATGGTCGTAGGGGGCAGTAGTTGTTTTTTGTTGAATACTTGCCGACGACTTTACCTATTGTATAGGTTTCATTGCGGAAGATTGGATTACGTAATCCACCATACTTCATTATTAGTTTTATGGTCTTCCGTCAAGTGGTGTCGCCCCTCTTTCACGATGTTCTGCTTCATATTGAAGTCGACACGTAGTCGGAGTGCATTTTAAACTGGAACCCAGAGGTGGCGCTGAATTCATACCTCAGTGTTTGTCTCAGGGATTTCCAATTAGGATGAAAGGATTTTTCGATTCAATTGGGTCGAACTAGCCTTCGCTGATGATTGGCAATGACCATGAAACCGGTACGGAGGTGTTCCCCCAATTAAATCGAAAAATAATTTCAGCTTTGATATTTGAAATGCATTGCAAAGTGGTTCTTGTAGAAAACTTTGCCAAGTATTAAACGAATATAATTCAATGGTCGTAGGGGGCAGTAGTTGGTTTTTGTTGAATTCTTGCCGACGACTTTACCTATTGTATAGGTTTTATTGCGGAAGATTAGATTACGTAATCCACCATACTTCATTATTAGTTTTATGGTCTTCCGTCAAGTGGTGTCGCCCCTCTTTCATGATGTTCTGCTTCATATTGAAGTCGACACGTAGTCGGAGTGCATTTTAAACTGGAACCCAGAGGTGGCGCTGAATTCATACCTCAGTGTTTGTCTCAGGGATTTCCAATTAGGATGAAAGGATTTTTCGATTCAATTGGGTCGAACTAGCCTTCGCTGATGATTGGCAATGACCATGAAACCGGTACGGAGGTGTTCCCCCAATTAAATCGAAAAATAATTTCAGCTTTGATATTTGAAATGCATTGCAAAGTGGTTCTTGTAGAAAACTTTGCCAAGTATTAAACGAATATAATTCAATGGTCGTAGGGGGCAGTAGTTGTTTTTTGTTGAATACTTGCCGACGACTTTACCTATTGTATAGGTTTAATTGCGGAAGATTGGATTACGTAATCCACCATACTTCATTATTATATCATTAATAATTTTTTCCGCCTACCTCGTATTAACATGTCTGTTTAATGTTCTTCTGTGCAAATGAGTTCGACCATTAATGACCCTTATTAATGAACGATCTGTTATTAATGGATGCATAATTGTTGCATAGACAACCAAACATAAACGAATTCAGATGTTATGGAAGCTAAAATGGATATTGACGATAAATTTATGTTGCCAGATGTTGCGGAAACTGCTAAAGTATCATCTTTAATTTTATTGTCAGAAATATTACAATTCCCTTATTTCAACAAGAGTGAACTCTTATATTAAAATGCGATTAATGATCTCCAAAAATATTTCGATCATTAATCGCCTTCATTAATACACTAGTTGATTAAATGACTGTTATTCATATGCTTATAGATGAATAAAGAAGACTACGCTGCAGTTGAGTTTGTTGATGAAACTGTGGACAACCAACCACTTGTTCAGGAAGTTCCTGTGAGATGGTTGTTTAACAACCACAAAATGTGTTGGTGGCCACCAAAAAATCCTTATAAGGAAATTAAAATGGCAACAGAACCTGATGTCAGTTTGTGGCAGAGACATGATATAAGGGTGAGAAAAGTATATGGTAAGTTGTTATGTTTTATACATTTTTCCGATTTCTAACACCCGACTACAATTATCGATACCAGTATTTAGACAGTATTTTATCAAGTTTGAGAGACAAATTGATGTATGTTTCAGCGGATATACACGAGGCAAGGCAGAAATGTTTGATGCCCTCTGATTTTGAGGAAGAAGAAATAGGGAAACACAGAAGGAAGAAAAAATAAACTTTTAAACACATGTTTCGTGGTGAGTGTAAATTAAATTGAAGAAAATTGGATAGTATCGTAAATGATCTAAGAAATAACAAGTCATTCTTTACTTTTCTAACACTGTCAATGTCACTGCATGAACTACTTGATTATTGTCAAAACAATAAAAATTAAGATCGAATTATGACAATATTTTGTTTGAAACTTTATTATGTAGATACTTCACATTCTCCTGCACCGCAACCACCTTCGTCCTGTGCTTCAGAAAACTTCAATAGTTTCAGTAGTAACGTACAAGGTAAGAATATTAAATGTTCAGCAATACTATTAAAACCACCAAATGTATATCTGTTCAGAAGTCCAAGTTTATAACTAACGTTCGATTGAATAGTAGTCTAAATGGTCTAACAAATAAGTGGTATTTTTCTAAAAATCAGTCTCACGTTTTTCATTTATCATTACATTATTGAACCATATTATTTAGAATATCAGTGTCACTGGACTACCTTTGAAGATGCTGACAGCAAAACACATGTCAAGGTGTTGAAAAATTTGTTTTGGTGTGTTAAATTAATTATCAATTATTATTTGACTTGAGATAAAATAATGAAAATGTAATTGTTTGCAACTTCGTTATTTTGTAGATACTTCACATTCTCCCCCATCGTAGACACTTTCGTCCTATTCAGAAAATTCCAGTAATGTGTGTATAAACTATATCTCCTCTCCATAATGACGGCCCTGGTAAGAATATCAAATTGTAGTTACTTGTATTGCAATGAATGATGCAAGTCAGTAGTTTTTTTTTTATTAAAGTGTGAGTTTTTTTTTCTAGAATCTGAATTATAGTTCATTATCAGATTTGGATATACCTGCTCATAGTGAAAACTTTTCAAATTTTGAAGATTTTTATTGATGAAATTCATATAGCTAATATATATATTTTTTATTTTAGAATACTCTCATCTCACAACTGTGACACGACCACATTCCAGGAACATTACCGAATTCATACAATTTAATGTACGAGATTCACTAGATAGACCACAGATTTCACGAGCATTACCAGCTAGTTTATGTAAGTTCTAAAATCCAAGTTTTTGTCTAAGGTTCGATAAAATGCATATTGCAATTGTACAGGTTGCTCTGGTGAAATATGATAAATATTTCTTGTAAGATCCCAGATTCTAGTTTGAGGCATGAGAATATTTAGGATGCTTTCAAGGGTAATAGATACGTTTAAGAGCTTCCTAAATATTGTCGTGCTCTGTATTTTTTCTCTCGATAAAATAGAAATAGAATCAGTATTATTAACCCATCTGCACAGTTTTTAATGACTTTCTCTTTTAAAAAGTATTTTTGTATGTAATATTTGATGATGTTTTAAAGGTAGGTGGCAGTGGCAGTAGCTTGCTATACCGGGTGACCACGACGTGAAGTACGTCCCCGTTTTCTCTGTTGTTTCTCTAGCTATATTTCTGAAATTTGGAGTATACTCACTAGACAGCACTTTTCGACATATTTGGAAAAAAAATTCAACTAACAGTTTTTTCGAAAATGATGTCAACTTTCGATTTTCAAATGGGGTACCCGTTATATTATTACATGATTTGATATGGATGATCATGTTTAATGGTGTTATCTCCAATGACTACTAAGATATCGCCAGTTATTTTATCTATAAGCTCAATGAGTGGGAGAGAGAGTTGGATGGACCCGCTAGAAAAAGTTTATCTCCTACTCATTGAGCTGATTGATAAAATAAATGGCAATATTTCCGTAATCATTGGAGATAACAATAACACCCTCAAACCTGGTATCATTGGTTTCCTCATGATCATCCCTAACCGATCATGTAATAAAATACAGGATGTCCCGATTGAAAATCAAAAGTTGATGTCATTTCCGGACAAACCGGAAGTGGTAAATTATCAGTAGTGGCGTCAAAATATGCGTATTCGAATACTGTAGCAACATACCAAATTTGAAATCTAACCCCATGGTCACCAGAAATAATTGCTAACAGTGTGGTAGTAGGTACGAGTTGTTTTTCCTTCTAGTAAGGGAGTCAAAAAGCACTCATACAGTTGAATACTATAAGCTTTAAATAACACCAATCATTATTGTATAGGACACTAAATTTTGTTAAAACTGATTCCAATCCATAATTTTAATAATATTCTCATTTTCTTTCAGCTGATAATGCTTCTTCAATTGATGAAATAAAGTATAGTCTAAAAGCACTGACTGATGGTAATATGGATGTATCATAGTTTCTTCTACACTGCAAGCTTTTTTTTTTTCATGTAGTCTTAGATCATTCCTTATGATATATTTTTCCATTGAGTTATTGTTCTGTTTGTACAGAACATCTGAACATTTTGATGTACTGAACTCAAATTTGAAATCATTTATTTCATTTTGTTTTCCAAAAAAACTTGGTCTTCCACTTCGAGTATGGACTTATTATTAAATTTCCAATAACCAGTTAAATCACGTTTCCATCACCTAGAGGTTTGACAATATCGATGATTGGAGTCAAATTATTAATTTAATTATAATTATATTATTATATAATTCACATATAATGTAATTCACATTGATAACTGTCATTTGGTACCGGAAACCAATTTTATGACTTGTTTATTTTTTATAAATCAGAAGAATACTTCAGACTGAAAAATATTTTCGCAACTGAGTTGTCATCATCAAAATCAGTAGATTTTCTCAATAACTTTTCAGGCTATCCTGTTATTCTCAATGGTGTCTTTTTCAAGAATATTATGAAAGACACTTTAGAGATTCAGAGGATAGCAGAAATATTATTTGGGTATTTTGCTAATTGTTTCTGGTGTATTGTTACATTCATCATTTGTTCAACTTGTTATATTGAATGCTCCTTTATGCTGGCTTAGAACTCTATACATACTATATATCACTACCAAAAAATGTATCACTCATATTTTGTATCTGTATGTTTCCAGAAATTGTTTCAATGAAAAAACAAATTCAAGAAGTCATTGTACATGTCACTAACATTAGAGAAATCTTGGATACGAAATTCAAAGGAAAATCGGAAATTGATAAACGATTCAGAGACATTTACCTCTGAAAAATGAAGACATGTTGAAAGAATTTATTTGTACTTTGGATAGATAGGGAGCCCCAACTTGTTGAAAACCTGGTAGTTGTTTTCTCCTTTAATTTTCAATCAGCCCACTTTTTCTAATCAGTGTATCCTGGCATATTCAGGGTGAGAAATAGGGGTTATAACCCCTAGAATGGAATTTGATAACTTTCTCAATTTAATCTTGAAAGTTTTTAGACACATTCAAATCTTTCATTATATAAAAATGGGACATTACCCTCCCCCCAAGTTGGAATCCTGGATATGCCCCTGAGTTAGTAATAGTTATGCCTGATAAATATTAAAAACCATGGAGATTTTGATATAATTAATATTGATTTAGCCATCAAGATATATTATTTTGCACTTGCACCATTTAAAATGTCACCTGGACCTGATATCATAATGTGAAAACTATCATAGCCAATAACTTACTAGCCAAAGGTGAGCTCCCATATATCTGGAAATGATAGCAATATCTAATTTTTAACAGGAGACAAGAAATTTTTGAATAGTTATTATAGAAGCATTTTAGGTAATCACATATTCCCAAATTTTTCGATAATCTTTCTTCAATTTGTTAAGATGGGGATATGAACATGTCTTTGTCAGTGGTAGATCCATCATCTCCTATCATGGTTTCATGTAAAATTACTCTGTTTTTAATGTTGTAAATTCTTTAAAAGGCTTAGGAGTTTACTTTGAATCTCTTTTAGGGGTTACTATAAATAATTTGCTGTGTTATGGGTGAAGTTTTCCAAATATGGGGCAGATGACAATTCTGTCGGAGAACTCCATGGTCCATTAAAATTATTGTGATTGTTTTGAAATTTAACACATTTTTCGAAATATTTTATTTTCTTTCAAATTCATCTCTTCTATAAATATTATTGTTGATAATGCTAGTTTTCAGTTCTTTACAATTTCTATTTAGTCAATTTGTATTCTAACAGATATCATCAACGATAATACTTAACAATATTTAATTGATGTACATAAACAAACTTATTGCTTCATCAGAACTACATGTTATATTTTGGTGAATATCAGGTGTTTCAGTGTTAGTGCCCCTAGTATCCTGACATACATTATTAATTCTTTTGTGAGTAAACTACAAGTTGTCTTTATTCACACAGATTTCTTTAAAGCCTTGGAGCCAACCATAGTTTATTACTTGCAAAGCTTGAAGCTTTGGGTGTAGAGACAAATTTATTAAATTGAATCAAAAGCTACCTCACAAAGTCCAATATGTGAAATATGGGAAATAGGTTTCAAAACCAATTGAAGTACCATCAGGTGTACCACAAGGATCCCATATGGGACCACTGTTATTCAATATTTTTGTCAATGACATCTCTGATGTTATCATCAACAGTTCTTTTCTAATGTTTGCAGATGACTTGAAGATGTTGAATGCATTTCTGAAGTTGAGAGTTTGCAGTTGGAAACAGCAAATACTCACAACTACGACATTGAACTGTTTAATTCATCATTATGTTCTTTTAGAAAAGCGATAAAAAAATCACCCATATATATATTCCAATTTTTTATTTTTATGTTTGGATCTTTAGTAGACATATGTACACTCTGTATCTTTATTATTATTTATGTAGAATTAGCTTGTCCGTTAATACTAATAATAATAAATGTTGTTTATTGAATTGAATCAGAATTACATCAAATTCAAATGGCTTCCGTTAATAAATAAATAAAAAAATAAATAATTGGATTGTTTCGATGGATCCAGTAATACTGATAGTATTTGCCAACTAATCATTAGTTCTTTGTATTTTTGTAGATGTACTAAAACAGACCTGGAAGACTACAGATAAGGAGCTTGAAATATTTTCACAAGATTGGCTGAGGCACTGTACTCAACGAAAAAAGAGGGAGGAAATGAAAAATATAGGTCAATGAATATGAAGACTGGTTAGTTGATTTATTCCTAAGTAAGGTATTGCTATAGGTATTTTCAATTGATTTAACCATGATCACAGTTTTACCATACAACAAACTGATTTTTCAATATCTCGAGATCGTCTTTTGATATGTTTCAGTAGAAGACTAAAACTATATTGTTCTATGTTTCTGTGTTTTAACAGAACCATGAAAAAGGTTAATTACTGGAGTTAATCTTCCATTACATTTGACCAACTAGCCAACTTTGTATCCATATAACTTATTCACAACTTTATTGTTAAGCAGGGCTATAATATTTGAATGTTTTCTGTACAATTCAGTCATTCCAAAGGAGGTTGGTTGGTGAAATTATCATCCTTAACTGTTTGGTTACCACAAATAGAATTTAAACGTGGGAAAACGTATTTACCTACATCAGCTCCCGCTGGATTTTTGAAAGATTATTACAATTGTACGAACGATTTTTCTGAGTAAAAGCCTAATACAAGACCCATAATTCATCGAGATCTACAATTGTAAAAAAAATTAATTCTCACTGGACTGGAAATAACGCCAATGGAAGTATAAAGTGACGAGCTACCATCCCTCTCAGTTTTTAACTTACATTGCTCTTATTTTGTTATTTCTGAATAATTGTAATAATTGCAGTAGTTTGTTCGATTGATGATTAATTTATTCTATGGAAATTCATGTTGGATTATTGTCTAATTTCCACTGAGTCTTGGTTTATTTATTACGACCGGTTTCGGTTTTTACACCATTATCAAGTAACTAACTCTGTTACTCGATAATGGCGATTATGGTTACTAATTATGGTAAAAACCTAAACCGGCCGTAACAAATAAACCAAGAATCGGTGGAAGTTAGACCAAAGTTGTAGGTTTTTGTTATAAAAGTAATGATTACTGTTAAATGTTATGGTTGAATCAATTGCAAACTAACTATACTAACGCCTCCCTGAAGGAATACGTCAACCTATATAACTATAGATAAGGATAATATTTGATTATAGTGTAGTAAAACTGCACTAACTAATTTTCCTAATTTATTTGAAACACTATTTACAACGATTATTCACTAAAACATTTACTATTTCAATTTATTTCTACTGTGGCTATCTATCAGCGAACTCTGGAACTGTAACTAACTCTCCGAATTCTGACTATCCCGCTTATATACTCCCAAGCAGTTTCCATTCACGGCTCTCGAATATTCAGGAGTATAGAACATTTCATCTAGATGGCTCTTCGAATAGTATCGAACAATCGATTTATTCCAGCTTGTTCTCGGCGATCCGAAGGCCAGCAGATATGCAGTTGTAGTTGAACGAGGGTGCATAATTAATTAGATCAGGGCCGGTCTCGTGGCCGGTCTCGAAATCGTTACATTGCCCCCTTCTTAAAGACGTTTCGCCCCGAAACGTCATTCTTGGGGTGTGAAGATATCTGCAAGATTCTCCATATCTGCACCTGGACGTTCGATGGAAGTAGCACTCCACAGTCTTCAATTTGGGTCGAGGAAGATGGTTGCAGCACACCAGAATTTTGATGCCGCTGGATCTGAATATTGTCTCCAACATGCTTCTTATGACTCTCCAGTCCAGCCCATCAAGCCCACAGGCCAATTTTGGGATTGCCAGGTCTACAATATTCTGGTCCAGCATCGTGTCTCTCAATCTCGTAAGGCTCTTCCAAACATCTTCATAAGACGGCTTATCTCGAGAACGCTTCTTAGTAACCAGATAGTAGATGTTTCTCTGGCCTTTCCTCAGCTGTAACACCCCTCCAACTTTCGGGTTCTGTTCTCTCAGTTCCTGGATTCGACCGAACTTCTTGGAGAAAACTACTGCAATGCCTCTGGACATTTGGAGATCTTCTGCCACACAGTGAGCTAACGCGTAATTGACAGGCACCTTGAAAAGATCTCGTGACTCCTGTCGGGTTACCCCATATTGAACTTTCTGTCCGTTCGAGTACAGGGACATGAACCTCTGAAACGTCATTTCGTCCTCCGGTGATCTGACTGTGCGGACTTGATCGTGGTTTCCGGCGTAAGGGGACAACCTATTGAAGTGGACTACCCTAGGTTTTCCTCGTGGTGGCTTATATATGCGGTAGACGAGGTCGTTTATCCTTTTCATGATCTTATATGGGCCTTCCCACGAGTTCCGAAGTTTCGGTGATAGTCCACGACGACGTTTAGGGTTGTATAGCCAGACAAGGTCACCTGTCTGATATCCACCAGCATCGGCCTTGATGTCGTAGGTCTCCTTCATTCTGTCGCTGGCACTCTGGATGTTCAAACGGATCCGTTCATGGATGTCGTCCATTCTCTGTCGCAGTTTGCTGACGTAGTCATCTCCCGCAGTGTCTTGTCCTGGTGGCGTCCCAAACTTCAGGTCACATGGAAGTCGCAGCTCTCGACCCATAATAACACTAGCAGGGGTTTGGCCGGTTGACTCATGAACTGCGGAACGATACGCCATCAGGAACAGATGGAGGTACTGGTCCCAATCCTTCTGGTGGTCAGAGACTACCTTGGACAGGTGGCGGTTTATCGTCCTGTTCATCCGCTCCACCATTCCATCGGACTGCGGATGTAGAGCTGTGGTCCTCGTTTTCCGGATGTTCAGCATCTGACACATCTCCTGGAACAGGTTTGACTCGAAATTCCTGCCTTGATCCGAATGCAGTTCTAACGGGACACCGAATCGACAAATCCACTCCTTCATCAAGACGTCGGCAACGGTGATGGCTTCTTGGTTGGGCAGGGCATAGGCTTCGGCCCACTTGCTGAAGTAATCCATCGCCACAAGGATGTACTTGTTCCCGTGTTCAGATTGTGGGAATGGGCCAGCGATGTCAATGGTGATCCTTTCGAATGGGCTGCCCACATTGTACTGGCGCATCGGGGCCTTAGGTCTTGTTCGAGGCCCATTACTGGCAGCGCATACAGCACATTTTCTGCACCAGTCCTTGACGTCAGCTTGACAATTGGCCCAGTAGAACCGTTGCCTAACTTTCTGGAGGATCTTCGTCACTCCCAGATGTCCTCCGGTGACCCCATCATGGATTTCTCGGAGCACTTCCTGTCTTCTGCTCCTGGGAACTACTACCTGACGTCTTTCTTCCCCGCCATCCTCCGACTCCAACACACGCTTCAAGACTCCATTGTCTAAGGTGAAAGAGTTCCATTGGGCCCAGTAAGTTTTAACGACTGGAGAACAACTGGCTATTTCCTGCCACGACGGTCTTCGCTCACTCTTCTTCCAGCCGATGACTAAACCAAGATCTGGATCTTTCTCTTGGTCTTTCTGGATCTTGTGGTCATTCCAGTTATCATCGACCGCCGTGGTTCTGCAGAGTGTCGACTCCTTTTTCTCTGTTCGTCGGCAGTGCGAACAGTTGTCTGGACATGGTCTTCGCGATAGGGCATCCGCATTCTTATGGCTGGTCCCCGCCCGATGTTCGATCTCAAATTCGAATTCCTGGAGCCTCTCAATCCAGCGTTCCACTTGACCCTCGGGATTCTTAAACTGTAGGAGCCATTTGAGAGCTGCATGGTCAGTTCTCAGTAGGAATCTTCGTCCATACACGTACTTGTAGAAGTGCTCAACTCCCTTGACAACAGCCAACATTTCCCGCCTGGTGACACAGTAATTTCGCTCCGGTTTACTGAGGGTCTTGCTGAAGTAACCGATGACCTTCTCTTGTCCTTCTTGGATCTGAGACAGGACAGCTCCAAGTCCCACGTTACTGGCGTCCGTGTCCAAAATGAATTTCCCGTCTGGAAGGGGGTAGCTCAGGATTGGTGCGTTGATCAAAGCTCCTTTCAACTTCCTGAATGAATCTTGGCATTCATCTGACCACATTCCGTGAGCCTGGTCAGTGGTTTTGCGATGTTAGCAAATCCCAGCACGTATCGGCGATAGTAAGTGCACAAGCCAAGAAAACTTCGAAGCTGGTGAATGTCTTTCGGAACGGGCCATTCCTTAACAGCTTTGATCTTCTGCTCATCTACTGCCACTCCTTTCCCAGAGACAACGTGGCCGAGATAACGTACTTCTTTTTGAAACAGATGACATTTCTTGGGGCTCAGTTTCAGTCCGGAGCTTCTCAGTCGCTGAAATACTTCTTCCAAGTTTTTTACATGGTCCTCGAACGATCTACCAACCACAATAATGTCGTCGAGATACACCAGACACGTCTTCCATGATAGTCCTTTCAAAAACGTCTCCATCAATCTTTCGAACGTGGCTGGAGCATTGCAGAGGCCGAATGGCATAACTGTAAACTGCCATAATCCGGAGCCGATGGTAAAACCTGTCTTTTCTCGATCTTCCTGGGCCAGTTCTACCTGCCAGTATCCGCTCTTCAAATCTAAGGTCGAGAAAATCGTAGATCCAGCCAGCGTGTCTAGCGTGTCGTCTATCCTTGGGAGAGGGTAGCTGTCCTTTTTCGTCACGTTGTTTAGTTGACGGTAGTCTACGCAAAACCGTGTTGATCCATCTTTCTTCTTCACCAACACGACTGGAGAGGACCAGGGACTGTCGGATGGCTCGATGACTCCGTCTTTCTCCATGTCGCAGACTATTTTGTCAGCCTCCTCCTTTTTGGCGAGAGGAAGTCTTCTGGCTGATTGCCTGATTGGTCGGGCATTTCCAGTGTCTATCTTGTGCTGAACCACCTTTGTTCTACCGCCTCTGCCTACTCCGGTATCGAAGATGTCCTGATACTTCCTGACTAGTTCTCTCAGTTTAAGCTTCTGTGCTGGCCCCATGTCCTTGGACGAGATAGCAACCAACTTCTCCAATTCTGCTGGCATGTTACTGGCTTGGCTAACAGTGCCACGTACACTCCTGATTACAGAGGAAATTGACGAGCAGTGCCCCAAAATCGTTCCCTTCTTCAAGGTCACCGGGTAATAATTGACATTCATTACCCTTACTGGCACAAATTTATCAGCACGCATCAAGGTTTTTCCTAGTGCAATTCCTCGTCCAATTTTCTCATCATGTAGCTTGTGCTCGAACATCACCACGTTTCCACTGCTCGCACCTCCATCCAGGCGAGCCTCCAAAATGGTTTCAGCCCTCTCCGGTATGCTTACGTCTTCAGCCAGCAGAATAATCCAAATAAAGTACAGTACCTACCTTGTATTATTCCTGTTAAATAATCCATTGTTGGTAAATCTTGACTCGTCCGTAAACAAGATATAATAGTTAAATAGGTGATTCTCAGCATTTTGTCGAAGAAACCACTTACAATATTCCAGGGGACTTTCACCGTCATTTTCATACAAATGTTGATGCAACTGATACTTGAAGGATTTAAATCGATGTTTTTTCAAAATTTTCCTAGCAGAGTCCTTACTTATAGCTAATTCGGCGCCAATCTGCCTTGAGTAAATTGTGTTATCATATTGTACTAAAGCTAATACATTAATTTCAGTTTCCTCATTAATAACAAATGCTTCTTGGTCTTCGTGAACATCAGGCTCAGTTCTTAATTTTTCTTCAAGCCACTGGAAATACCTTCTTGACGGTTGCTGCCTCCCTGGATATCGCTCTAAATACAATCGTTCAGCGGCAATTTCTTAAACATTCACCATAAATGAGAAGCATGTCAATTTGTTCGGTTCGTGAATAACGGGGCATTTTTTGAATATTCCACTAATTGATTTCGATTTCCAAACCCTTTCAAAATGGCAGAATCAAAAACACTACTTCGAACGTCAAAATAATATGGATAGCAGCGTTCGTGAGAGCTCTCGTTTCTTTTTTGTTTCATTCCAAAATACATCTTAATCAGCCTACTTGTTAATATTTTGGTTCGAATGATTATTGCAATGGAATGATTATTCTGAATAGCACAAACATCGTCCATAGGTAGATATTAGAATATCTATGGACGATGGCACAGACCAAGTACGTTTATGTTCCTATTTAACCTAGAACCTACAGGATATAATTTATCATTCCACATTATTTTCAATGTTATTTTTGCGTATGGCGTATGTTTTGTTATTTGAAGAATAATAATTGGATTTTTTGGTATTTCATTTCAAAAAATTACTTTCTATTATATCATTAGAAAGGAATGGTTATGCTGAATAGTACAGGCAAGAAAAAGTTGTATGTTCCTATTTAAGTTATGGACCTACAGAGTATTGTTTTTTTCCCAATTTTTCCAATATTTTTTTTGGTGGCTTTTTATAACGCCGACGAATGAAAATAAAATATCACAGTAGTAGCAACTGTTATCAAGTGACGTATGGTTTCCATAGCCAACTTTTCAATTTTTGGCTTTCGTTTCGCTTCCACGGCCTACTCGGTGAATTTCAATAATAATTTTTTTCTGATCTAGTTTCTGGTTAGATACCAACTTGTGATATGTCATTAGAAAGGGAATTGAATGCTGAATAAAGCGAAAAGAAAAAAAAATAGGGTTTCCATTTAAAATAAGAAAGTTGATGTTACTTCCGGTCAGACCGGAAGTTAACTTCGACATGTCAATATGCTCAAATTCTAGCTCTTATGTCATTATATCGACGCTCCAAATTTCACAAACCTACTTCATACAATAACTGAGATATTCCGTAGGCAATACTTCCGTAGCCACCCGGTATAAGTTGCGACCATTTTTAGATAAACTGTCGGAAACGTTCCTAAATTTGTTCGAGCCCAGTTGCAATCAGGCAATTGACGAATCAATGATTCGATTCAAAGGACGCAGCTATCTGAAACAATATATGCCCTAAAAACCAATCAAGCGTGGCTATAAGGGCAGATGAGTCCGGCTACGCTTGTCAATTTCAGATTTACACTGGAAAAGTGGGTCAACTGACAGAAAAAAATTTGGGGTATAGGGTTGTTTGTGAACTAACTAGACCTTTGGTCGGAAAAGGCCACCACATATACTTTGATAATTTTTTCAGAACTCTTCAAGAATTGCATGGCAATACGATTCAAAATATGGATCCTCAACGTATTGAAATGGATGAGCTGGAAGTACTGTTTATTGATAACAAAGAAAATCTTCCTGGTGCTAGTCCTTATGTTTCTTGCACTCCTACTATTGAAATTGCAGTGAGGTAAGATATATATATATATATATATATATATATATATATATATATATATATATATATATATATATATATATATATATATATATATATACAATGGAACAAGTGTATAAGAGTACCCTTATTGGCCTGCTGCATATCCCAAATATTAAAAAACTCATATATATATATATATGAAAACTAAAAGTTCGGGTTGAACCGCGTCTAGAATTTGTTTAAATTCGACGTTTCGGCTCCGATTTTGGAGCCATTTTCAAGAACTGAAATAGAAAGAAAATTTAATGAAAGGTTAAAACGTAATTCCACGCTGAGGTCTCAATCTGCCTACTCCTCAGGTATAATTACGTTAGGTTTTTGTGACTTGACGTCGGGGTCTCAATCTGCCTACTCCCCATGTCTCGTCACTGGTTCTCTCTAAGGTCTCAATCTGCCTACTCCTTCGAGAGTTCTCTACACTACTATTTATTATATTTGATACATGTCATATGCTCAAACTAATCCGAAATATCTGGTCAACCTGCGGAGTTTTTGTCAATGCAAAAAAAGAAAAAATTGATTTTAAATTTGTCACCAAACTTTATGAGTTACAAGAAGAAGAATTTTGCAATTTGGCTAACAAAATTGGAAAAAGTCATATTGATTGGAGATCTCAAAAGATGAAGGTAGGTTATGGTTTATTTTCAATAATTTTGTAGAACATTGTTATTTTCAAAAAAAAAAATCCAAGAATCTACACCTATATAGCTTGATTAATAAACACAACAAAGTCATTGAAAGTATGTTATATCTCAAAAAAGATATAATTTATTCAAATTCGACAAATATGAGACATTTGGAGAATAAGTTGGTCTAATGAATATATTGGAGTTTTATGCCAACATCAAACCGCTTGGTGACTGAAACACGTGTCGAGGTGTTAAAATTAGCGGTTTGGTGTTAGGATAAAACTCTAGTATATTCATTACTACACCAAAGATACCAAACAGTGCATTATAAGTTGATGTAATAAGAAATCCGACTTTCACTTCATTATTTCACACCTATATAATACTTGGATTTAGCTGCTCGAGTAATGTGATCAGTGGAGCTGGGCTACTAAGAGCAATTGGTGTCAAGTTATCTTATATATTATAAAGTAAACGAAACTTTAGCAGAATTGATTTTTCAGCTGTAATAATTTTTGTTGAATAATGTATCAGTAAACTTAATTATTACCTGTTATCATTGGAAATATTTTGAAATGAACTTCCATTTCTAGGTGAATTTGGCAGCTCAAACCATAAGTGCAAGTGTTGCAAATGCACTGGAGTTTTTGTTGAAAGACTTGAAACATCCAGATTTCAAAGATGCAGCCCCTACCATTGAATTCATCAGAATAATAGATAAACTCTTTGATCTATTGAACTCGAGGAATCCCTTTGCAAAAGGTTACAAAACTCCTTTGAAAAAATCGAACGAGTCGTTCTGGAGACCGATATTGGAAGAGGCGTATACATATTTGAAATGGAATGGAAAACTGGTGTGTAACTCAAAGAATAAGACTCCAATTCTCGGATTTTGTACTACAATTAAGTCTGTTCTTGGAATTTATGATAACCACATCAAAAAGGAGAAATCTCAGTTGACTTACCTACTCACCTACAAACTCAGCCAGGATCATCTAGAGTTATTTTTTTGTGGAATGAGGTTAGTTTTTTATTTTCATCATTAGTGTAAACAATGTACCCACATATGGAGTTGTTCCCCATTTACCATATGCGAACTAGGGATTGAAGCTACAGATGGGAAGTTCAATTTTAACTTGATTTGGGTTTATTAAATCATTCACTATTGAACACAAACATAAAACATAAAAATATGTTGGGGTAAATTTGTAAACAGAAATTGAATAAACATTCAATATAATCGAAAATGGGATATTGGCCGTCTGAGAACAAAAAAAGTGTTTTTTCCTTTCACCACATAAGTAACTTAAATCCTATAAGCGCATTTCGATAACAATGTTATCTTCATCAGTAAGTCACTAAGAATAGAATAAAACAGTTTTGTCTATTTTCCAACAAAAGATTTTATAATTTGTTGACTATAGTATGGATTTTTACATCATACTCATAACTGTAAAAATCCATAAAATAAATGAGTCATTCACTCAAAAAAGTTTCATCTAAAATCATTCTTATTTATATCAAATACTTTGACGAAGATAACATGGTTATCGAAATGCATATATAGGATTTAAGTCACTTATGAAGTGAAGGGGAAAAATACTTTTTGTTCTCACTCTATATGTTTTCGAACAATGTTCGGAAGTGTGCCGGAGAGTTTCAAACTAATGAAAACGAATAATTTCGACAAAGTCGAAATTCCCCTCTCTCCACACGATCCCACAAAGTGGATAGAGAGGGGAATTTCGACTTTGTCGAAATTATTCGTTTTCATTACTCACTCTATATAATAAATACTTAGGAAAAACCCCTGACATTAAACCACCACTAAACTACAACACTATTATTAAGCCTCTTCAGAGATGACTCCAGCAAGGCCCAAAACGGCCAACCCCAAAGCCACACTGGCTATAGACTATATTGAATGAATTATTCAACCAACGTCATAGTTCAATAATAACCAACTATGGCCAACATCAGGTAAACTACCCACTTACTGCTAGCCTCTGGTCAACTATTGTCTATTCATGTACTGAAACAACTACTTCAGCTATATCAGTGAATTCGCATATGGTGATAGCAGTTTTTGTAGTAAACGAAAATATATAGAATGTTGAAGCAAAAATATAATTCTTCCAGAACGGCATTTTTTTAATCCTGGAGTAGTCGCGCCGGGTCTATTTGACCCGGACCTTTTAGTTTGTACTATAGCTTGAATGTCGCAACGTCGTAGAGCGTGCCCCTCCCTCTACCTTCCTAACTTGAGGCGGACAGCCGATGTACGTAGCCAGTCTCTATTCAATCGCTGATGTGATAGTGTGACATGCGAATATTTGACGTCTGACCCAGCGCGACTAATTAATTTAATTTTTTTTTGTGTGCGACTAAATTGTTTTATTTGAAAAATAGTGCTGAAAACATTTTTTAATTGGTAAGTATTTCTTTTTTATCACTTCCAGGATTATCTTGAAGTGAAACACTTCTTATTTTGATAAAAAAAATGTTTTTTTTTATTACCAAAATTTCTTGTATTTTAGAAATGGCTAATTATTACGAAAAAGAGCAAGCACGTCTTCTGCGTCTTTGGGAAGACGTTCAACCAGTTGAGGAGCCAACCGATGATGAGGAGGATACAGATGAAGAAGATATGGTTGAGGACAGGGGGGATATTGTTGAGGAGGAAGCAGATACCAACAGTGAGCAGGAAGCTGAGTTGGGAGAGGAAGCTGAACTTGAGGGACATGTGGATCCTTATTTCAAAGGTAAATATGATATCACAACGTGGAATAAGCTTCCATTTTCGCAACGAGTGCGAACTGCTAGAACAAACATTGTAATTCACTTACCTGGAGTAAAAGGGGCGGCAAAAAATGCCAAAACAGCCATGGATTGCTGGATGTTATATTTCGATGAAATTATGCTCAACATCATTGTTGAAAACACGAACAAATATATTGTAAATCTATCGGATAAGTATAGTCGACCTAGAGATGCAAAGTTAACAAACCAATCAGAAATAAAAGCTCTATTTGGTTTACTATACCTGGCAGGTACTCACAAAGGTAGCCGTCTTAATACTGAAGACCTATGGAAACGAGACGGTACTGGAATTGATATGTTTTGGCTTACTATGTCATTGCAGCGATTTCGTTTTCTAATGCGCGTAATCCGTACTGATGACAAAGAAACCAGGGAAGAACGCAAAAAATTTGACAAACGGCACCGATTCGAGAGATATTTAATTCTTTTGTAACAAATTGCCAAAAACATTACACCATCTCTGAATATGCTACGTTAGATGAAAAAATTGAGGCATTCAGAGGTCGGTGTAGTTTTAAACAATATATACCATCTAAACCGAACAAGTACGGCATCAAGATTTTTGCGCTTGTGGACGCCAGAATGTTTTATACCATGAATTTGGAAGTTTACGTTGGACAACAACCCGAGGGACCCTACCGGCTAAGTAATGACGCAAGGAGTATTGTCCTACGAATGATTCAACCTATTTCCGGAACGGGAAGAAATATTACGACTGATAACTGGTTTACCAGTTGCGAACTCGTGAATGTTTTGTTTCGAGATCATAGACTGACGCTTGTTGGCACTCTAAGAAAAAAAGAGCGAGAATTACCTCCAGAGTTTATCAATACAAAATTATTACCCATAAATTCATCTATGTTTGGCTTTCAAAAACATAAGACTCTGGTGTCTTATGTGCCAAGAAAAAATAAAAATGTAATCCTTGTTTCTAGTATGCACCATGATGACGAAATAGATTCAGCCACAAAAGAGAAAGCCAAACCTTCTATCATAACTTTTTACAATTCAACCAAATCTGGAGTTGATGAGGTGGATAGGAAAGCAGCAATATACAATTGTGCCAGAAATACCAGACGCTGGCCCATGGTAATATTATATTCTTTGCTCAATATGGCAGCAATTAATGCGCATATTATTTTTTGTGCAAATAATCGAAACATAGATTTGGTGAGACGAAAATTTCAACAGCAGTTAGCATGTGAGCTCATTAGTGATTATAGGAATCACAGAGCAATATTAAAAAATTTGCCATGTGAAGTAAGAAAGCGTCGACAACAAGCTCTCAATATTCGTGAAGAACATAGACCCCCTGAACCTGGAAAACGGATGCGATGTCAAGAATGTATTGGCTCAGATAACAAAACTAAGCTATACTGTAAAAAATGTTATAAATATCTATGTTTGAATCACGCTTCTATATTATGTAAAAACTAGTGAAATGGCAAATGTAGATGAATCTGATTAAGAAAATGACGATTTTTTAGACTGTTTCATGATGTTCTTTGGTTTTTAATGTTTTTTTCTGTTTTCTGTGTTAAATGCGTTTTGTTTATTTTGTTTCTTTTGTATGTATTTTATATTATAGATATCTATCAACAATATGTGTTTTGATTTACCAATACACTTTGAAAGTGATTTTTGCTCAAAAGTACTCAAAAATACTATTGGGTCAATATGACCCAGCGCGACCATACTTGGCAAAAAACAGGGCGCGACTACTCCACGGTTAAAAACATTCAAACCCTAGACTGAAGAAAGAATTTAACAGTTTGGTATTTAAATTTTTCATTATTTTCAGGGGAAGAAATGGCTGGAATAACAACCCCACTGCATATCAATTTTATTACACTTTTAGAAGAATGTGCATGAAGATTGATTTGAAAGTTTTGAGGGGAAATTGCGAAGTATTAGATAATACCAAAGTGCTGAGTTCGTCAGTTTCAATCAATTCCCTGGAAAAGCAACATCCAACTGAACTGTGCCTCGATGATATAAGCATAATTAAAAAATATGATATTGATTATAATGACTTAGTTTTAGAGGATGATAGATTTTTGTATGAAATATTGCCCTCTTTATCATTATTAACAGAAAACGTAGCAACATATATATCTGGATTTGGAGTGAAATCTATAAACAAAGTTATAAAGTGTACACCATGCCTAGATTCTTTGGAACAGTCAGACTACAATTCAATAGATTTCAATATCTATAAATTACTTCATAGGAAGGATAGGGGTGGTCTGATAAAACCATCTAAAGACGTTATAAAAATATGTATATTTACCGAAAAAAAAAATTAGACAGGTGTTATATATAACTGAAAATATGATGCCAAGAGAAAAAACATTTTTAGAGACTTTTATATTACGAACATCAAGTTATTTATTTCAGGAAAAAAAATATTTAGAAATTTAGATAACCATATATATGATATATCGCCTTATGGTATAAATCACACAATGAGATTGATAAAGCTCACTGTTGGGACTTATGCCAAAATTAGATTTCATAAAATAGCAAGAAGGCAGAGTGAACTTATTAGAGGTGAAGTGAAACGAAAGAAGTTAACTAAACTCATACTGTTTTCGCATCAATAGAAGTGTGGTCTTTTATTAAAATGAAAATTACCTACCCATCTATTGTTGTCATTCTTCTTTATTATATGACTATGTTCTGTGTTGCCTATATTATGTTAAAATTGAAAACATTTGATCTGTTTCTTGTTTATGTTAGGATATACTATTTAATTAAAAAAAGATAATTAAAATTATTAATTAAAGATGCATAGGGAATCCTGTGTCAAAAAATTTCAAAGTTATTTGTAATATTTTAAATATAGAACCTTACACTGTATTTCTTAACAACCTATGTTCACCAATATGCATTTTTCGTGCTCCAAACAAATTTGTAAGCCTG
Organism: Chrysolina americana; assembly: GCA_958502065.1. Classification (NCBI taxonomy): domain Eukaryota; kingdom Metazoa; phylum Arthropoda; class Insecta; order Coleoptera; family Chrysomelidae; genus Chrysolina; species Chrysolina americana. The sequence goes on along the minus strand of OY293419.1, from coordinate 21,791,478 downwards.
ACACGAAAGTAGTATTAAATTGATTTTACCTAATTTCATGAATCATTAAAAATCCTCCCTGAAACCCACCCTGGTATGAATGAAGCTGGTCCTGATCATGCGCACTGAATAATACCTCGAACTTTTTACAACACTTTCATCCCATTGAATTGGCATTCTAGAGTACATATATATATATAATATATTTCTATGGAAAAACCCAGAAGATGCGCCTTTTGTAGTAGTAAAGCGGAACCCCACAAATCTAGATGGTGTTGTACAAGGTACATGTAATTTATATATATATTTCGCAAAATAATGACAAAGTTTGATTTTTTTCAGATGTGACGTGGCTTTATGCCTAACGGATAAGAAAAACTGTTTTTTAAGTTATCACAAGAAATAGCCTCTTTACCTTGAAATAAACATTTTCCAATTATAAGAGTACTTTTTTGCCTAGTGGTTCCACAATGTGCACACCTTTTAAAATAAATACCTAATAAAAAATTGTAGAAAAAAATTGATAAATAGCTTTTCAGTATAAGTGTTAATTATGTACTAAACGAATTTTTCTTATTTTTTATGAAATGATAATTCCGGCCGCAAAGGGCTAAAGCTCTAAAAGAGGAAAATCAAAGATTGAGGGAAGAGGCAATGCAATCCGAGAAGACACAAAGAGTATCTTATGCTACAGTAGCCGCAAAACCCGAATCCAAGCTCTCAGACAGAGAGAGAATGATCGAAAGAACCCAAAAAACACCGAAACACACAATATTCATAACCTCAGAAAAATATGGTAATGGCAAGAAAGTACAGGACGAAGTCACAAAAATCCTAGACCCGCGCACACAGATCCTAAAGAGCAATAAGATGAAAACAACCCAAAAAGCATTAATTATAGAAACATCCACGAAAGAGGACATGGACAAAATAATGAACCATCCAGAAATGAAAAGAAACTTTAAGTGCGAACTTCCTGAGAAAAAGCGACCACTGGTCATAATTGATGACGTAAAAATGGGGAATAAGTCACTAGATGACATAAAGGAAGACATACTGATACAAAACTTCGGGGACACCCACGGCGAGTCATGGGAAAGGTTTGGAGAGGATTTCAAAATCCGATTCAAGACCGGCCCAAGGGGCAAGCCAACGGTGAACCTGGTAGTGAAAGTATCCTCAGAGGTGAGAAGGAAGATGTTAGGAAGTAAATTATACATTGGATTCACATGTGTGAATGTTAAGGACTACATTGTAGTGTCCAGATGCTTGAAGTGCCAAGATCTGGGACACGTATCAAAATACTGCTCAAAAGCAGAAACAAACTGTAAGCACTGCGGTGAAGCAGGTCACGAGAAAAGAGCATGTCCGAAAAAGGACGGGCCAGCAACGTGCGTGGCATGTAAAAACAAAGGAAAGGTATGTAGGGGAACAGAGTGCCAAACGCACAAAATGTTGCTAGATAGACTAATACAAAATACTGACTATGGCCAGTAATTCTCAAGAGAATACGATGGCAATAGAACAGCCAGAAAGAGAAGCAAAGTCAGGAAAAACCCCTTCAAAAAGCCTACGGGACAGACTCAGAATTTTGTCTTTAAGAAGAAAGAAACAAGAATAGAACAGACAGTAAAAACAGACAAAAATAAGGAGACAAACCCAATAACACTATATGAGAACATAGAGATAAATATGAGACTTTCGAGACTGGAAGATCCAACAATCCTTATTACGGCGCTTAGGCACTATGTAAGGAATAAACATGCAAATGGAGATAAAATCACCTTCCCGGTTCCGGGTGCGGTGGACAGAATTCAGTTAAGATGTCACAATATTCCAACAGGAAGAACTATATAAAGATTTCGTAAAAACATATGGCAGAATTGTATATGATCATACCAAAAGTTGGCCTCAGTGCCACATTCACATAAGATACCCGTAACGATCCGAATCGGGCAGATCAACTGCATGCGCAGTGCAGCAGTTGGTCACGAGATAAGGAAGGTTGCAGAAGAAAAAAGTTGGATATGATTTGTATTCAAGAACCATATACAAGAACGGGGAAAATGATTAACATGCCGATAACGGCTCGAATACAAAGCATGGGAGAAAATCCCATGGCTACAACTATATTGTTCAACAGGAACCACAGACTGTTTCTGCTAAAACAGTTCAGCGATGAGCACTGCGTCTGTGTACAATTGCAGACGAATATAGGGAAATTTGTCATTGTGAACATATACTGCCAATTTAATGAAGAAATCGACAGACATGTCAACAGGATGAAACAAATCCTAACAATATACAGGAACACGCCGGTTGTAATAACAACGGACGCAAACGCAAAATCAGTGTTGTGGCGCTCAGGCGTAACAGATGCGAAAGGGGAAATTATAGAAGACCTAATTGATGAATTTCAATTAGAAGTACATAATCAACCTGGGAATCCGCCAACCTTCCAGAACAGGGCCGGTGCTGCAAGTAACATAGACATAACTATGTCGAATGCGAAAGCAGCAAACCGGATTGTCTCGTAAAAAGGTGTGGATGGACGGCTTCCGCAAAGTTTCGGATTTCTCCGAAACCATCCTCAGCCGCCCACCGCTCTGCTCCAAGTTGCCTGGAGGGCAAGGACGTCGTCACCCAGGGATTTCGGGTGGCAACTTCCGTGTCCCTGCCGACACCCGTCACGAAATCTGCCTTCGTAGCTCTTGTTGCATATTCAGGCTGTGCATATTGATTCCCTTGGGAGGTACACTGAACCCGCCCCTGGAGAGATATGGGAATGCGAGCATTCCCAACTCCCTCCGAGAGCCTTCCACCACCCCCTAGTTCCTCCACTAGGGCCTCAGCATCACCCGGTTCCCTTAGGGTATGCACATCTGTATCCTGTGGCCTCCGCTGTGGTGCGTGAGGCACACCCAATGACCTCGGAGCGCTTCGGCGCACTCCGAGGGGGCGTACCCCACGAGCTTCGCCAGCACGGACTCCTTCGTAGCCCTCCGACCTACAAACAGATACATTTCTGGTTAATCGAAATTGCTCAAAACGGGCTTCCAAAGGTGGAGTTGTGACAACTCCCGCGGAATCGATTACTAACCCTACCTGAGCCGACGGGGAAGGCTGCCTCCCTCCATCTAAGCTCGACTCTAAAGTACCTTGGTCCAGCACACTTCTCGGGGACAAGGTAGTTGACATCGTCAACTCACGATTTTCCCCGGTAGTACGTACCTGGGGGACGTCTTCGTCGAGGCGTCGCGACGCTTCGGGGAATAGACGCCTGGCGTCTAAGTCACCCGACGGCGGAGGTGTCCGAGAAAGCCCAGCGCCGGCGAACACGGCTTGGGTATTCTCCTCCGCGAGCATATGAGATCTCAATCTCATATTCGTCATTGCTCTAAAGGACAAACAATTACGGCTGTAATGTATTGTCGGGCTACTTGCGTGTGCAAGTGTGTGGCAAAGGAGAAGTGCACTAAAATCGACCTCGCGTCGACCCAACTCAAGTGTGACGATGAGAAGGGTCACCCTATAGCTAACTAACCTAACACCTAACAAGACCTCGCCGGGAAATGGACGAGGGAGGAAGGATTCACGGTTTAGAAAAACTATCTAAATAAAATTTCCTAACTTCAAAAATTGTGTGAAGCACCAAAAAGGAAAAATTAAACTTGAAAAATTTTACTTTAAAAATTACAACTGGATGTGACAAAAACCAAGACAGAGATTTGGGTAAAGGATCACGGAGCCTAACCAGACTGTCTCAGGTGGAAAAGCCGAGAACAGCCGCAGGAAATAGGTATGGGAAGGACGCGAAACCCCTAGGTACCACAGGAAATGTGGCTCGCCAACGACAAAGTCGCAGCTAATGATGTCTTGACAGGCCGAGGAATTTAAGCTCGAACGATACAATCTTCGTGGAACTCTACGATCGAGCCGATTGTATCAGGTGAGATCTCGTTTTGGTGCCTGACCCCTTTTCATACGATGGGGATTTTTCGTCAACGTCGCGTACAGGTATTAAGTCGGGAAATAACTTTGATGAAGTTAAATCCCTAAGTGTCCGTTGCAAAAGATCACTTTACACTGATTATTGCTCGAGAGTTAAACTGCCTATCAACGTACTTTCGTAGCGCGAATAAAACACCTGTAAACCGTACAAGTGAGTCTAACCCCCTTTAAGATAGAAACAAAACGTTATGAATCTACTGTGAACTGAATTAGTATTACCGAGAACCTGACTCTAACTGCTAGCCAAAACGATGAATTGCAGAGACAAAAGGCAAAGCCAAACAAACGTAAGTTATTTAACGGAAACACAAAATTGATTATTACACTGCAATTCGACAAGAAAGAGTGGCTATCTGCTGCTTCGCTGCTTGCATATTTATGCAATCCTGACTGCTGAATCCGCGACACCCATTGGCCTAGAGGGCCAAAATGGGCGTCGCCCTTGGCTGAACAAAACCCTAGCTCGCGAAAACGCGCGGGATTTGGGCAAATGACCGTTAAAGTCCCGTTACCTGCGTTTTCTAGGGAGTATTTGACGAAAGTCACTAAATACTCCCCAGATCTAGGGAGATATTGAAAGTCAGAATTTCAGATATCTCGATTCCTAGGGCGGTCCGATATTCGGAGAGCCCCGAGAAAAACCATAAACCAACGTGATTCTTGAACGCCGAAGAAATACACGTATTCCTTCGCCGAGGAATCTATACCCGTTTTCCGATTTGGCCAACCTGATGAGAAATCGAATTGAAATAAAATAATTTGTGAAAACAAATGGAGCCACGGAATCTTTCCACCCAACAAGAGACTAGCGTGTCGAAACCTTGCTCTAAGTGTTCTGTATACCGGGTGCTCGACTGTTTGGGGCCACAAATTAATAAAATTGAAAGCTAGTCAGGAATTTCCGGTAAATCGGTAAAACTACGTACAGTGGAGTTCCACTGGGTGGAGATTGGGACTTTACATCATACAGGGTGAGACTAGACTAGTGACCTGAATATAATGCAAAAATCTAATATTATTCGACTGGCTTCTAGGTGAAGATTGAGAGATATTAAGTGTAAAAATGGCTCACTAAAGGTGACCATACACAAAAAAAATCATCGTAGGAGCGCGGCGAGCCTGCCCTGCGACACCCCCCTACTAAAGAGTTTAACTTGGTCGAAGTTATTTCCAAACGAAACAACCGACAAAGGCTAAATTTACGTTAACTCCCTAATAGTCACCTTCCGCACTCTGATGAACCAAGGCTGGAACCACCAAAGTTACTGGAGCGTCATCCTCCATGTCGGAATCGTTCTCAGTACAGTCTTTACTAACTCTAGGAGCTTCGCTGTAGCTCTGGGCTGGTACGGGATCTTCGTCAGACCCAGTCACCGAAACATACTGACGGGCGGAGTCTGTCGGTGGCCGCTGGATCGGAGCTCTGTCGGAGTCCAGCGCCACAGCTCGGCATCTCCTTCGCCGTCCTGTACTCTTACTAGGAATCTCAGTCCTTACTGAGCCTTCCTGTCTCACATTCTCTCCCGGGTCGACCATCAATGATAATGGAGACCCCCCTACTGGAAGTGCTAACTCTCGGATAGCAGCTTCCACTTCCGAATCTGAATCGTACGCTGGACCTTGGTCGGGAACGACCGCTTGACGGGTAAGAGCGTCTACTTCAGTAGTAGCACGCCCCCCTACTGACGAGTTTGCGACGGGGAGTTCAGAATCTCTGATCTCCAAAAGGCCAGAGTTCACCACCGGCAACGGACTCCTACGGGATACTCCTCTCTTCCCCGCGCAGTCTGAGTCGCGTTTCCGTCCTTGTGGATTCCTCCTCAACCTTTTCACTGTCCGCCGGACCGCTTTGTCCTTTGGATCGAAACTGACCGTTACTTCCCGTGGATTCGTTGAGTTGGGTGCGTCAGCTCGTACCCGGATTAACGAAGGTGGCTTCGGACCGCCCCCAGTCGTCGGCCTAGGTGTGACTTCCCCTGTCACTTCTTGGTCAGCGTCGTTGGACTCTGGCTGATCCGGACCTGGGCCACCATCGTCGTTGGGGACGCCAGCCGGCAAAGTCCTGCTTACCCAAGAACGGATATCGTCTACGTGCACCAGCCTCTCGGTGCCGTTCCTATCTACGAGGTAACTGTCTCGCCCCATCACCCTCGTGATCGGATGCGGTCCTGACAGTGTACCTCCGAAATTTCCTTTGACGAAATTCCTAACTAAAACGCGGTCGCCGACCCCGTAGGTCCGTGGCGACGGTAGATCTTTATCAGGGAATAAATTCCTCTGATAAACTGCCTGACGTCTGGCTGCTTTTGCAAGACGTTCTTGCCGATCTTCGGGGCTATTATGTACCGGATCTCGGTACATAGGTAGCCACCAATCTCCTGGACGACCAGGTGTATATCCTAACAATAACTCCGCTGGAGTCTCCCCTGTTGCTCTATTCTTACGGTTCCGTAAGCAATAGAGACTTGCAGCCAGACCTTCTTCCCAAAGCCCTTCCGAAGTGGTTTCCAGCATCCTTGCTCTTAGGCACTTCTTCAGTTCCTGGACCCTTCGCTCGACAGGGTTCGCCTGTTGATGATAAACAGGTGAAAATTTGACCTCAATGTTCTTCGCATCGTAGTATTTTAGCAGATGATTGCTCTGAAACTGCGGGCCGTTGTCAGAAATGACGACTTCTGGACAACCCCAACGAGATAAGATTTCTTCGTCTAGAAAACGAGAAATTACTTTCGACGTGCATGTCTTAGTGGCCTTGGCTTCAACCCACTTTGAAAACATATCGACGGCAATTACCACGAACCTGTTTCCCCTCCTTGAGGCTGCATAGGGCCCCAGGACGTCAACAGACAGCATCTGCCACGGTCGCTTCGGCACACTAGGCCGTTGCGGTGCCGCTTCCTGATGCCGCACGGCTTTAACGCACTGGCAGACTAGGCAACCTCTCACGTAGGCCCGGACGTAGTCCTCCATGGCCGGCCACCAATAGTGCCGTTTCAAGGCACGTAAGGTTTCCTCTTGACCAGGATGACCAGCGGTCGGGTGTTCATGGTAATAAGCCGACACGTCCTCACGGAGCGCCTCGGGCACATACAATAGCCGTTTACCAGCAGAAGAAACATATACAACCCCTTGGACATCTGAAAACTTGTTGATAAAACGAAGATCGTCCCTGGACGTAGGACCTAACTCCTGTATCGTTCTGATACGCGCCCTCAACCTTTGCGTCTCCCTATCTATGGCCTGCCGCCGCACGACCACTTCAGCCGGCGTCTCTACGACGCTCACCACACCTTGGTGTTCAGACAATTGCACCTTCATAGGTGGCAACCCCATACGCTCTACATCAGCATCCAAGTCTTCACTGTGAGACCCCGAGGGATTACGGGACAAGAAATCAGCTAACTGATTGTCTCGACCTGCGACGTGCTCCACAGTGAAGGAATACTCCTGTAGAAGTAAGGCCCAACGAGTTAACTTCGCTTTTGCGTCCTTGAACTTTGATAACCAAGTCAACGCTTTGCTGTCCGTTCGAAGAGTGAATGGACGGTCTTCGAGATAATGACGGTATCGCTTGATACCCCAAACAATGGCTAAACATTCAGTCTCGTTCACATGATAGTTTAGTTCCGCGCCCTTGAGCTTGGCACTAGCATGTGAAACGATCCTTCTGTCGCCGTGACAATCGACTTGATACAGAACTGCAGCGATGCCTACCCCAGATGCATCGGTCTGCAGGAAAAACGGGAGAGTCATGTCCGGCCTGGCCAAGACCATAGGACGGCCCACGACTTCCTTGATCCTCTCAAACGCCTCCAATGCTTGAGAGTTCCACTTAAGGTCTCGCCCTTTCTTCGACTTGAGCATGTCACTTATCGGAGCCTCCAACTCCGCTAAGTTCGGGATGAACTCCCGTAGCCAACCAACGGTGCCCAAGAATCCTCGGAGCTGAGAGACATTCTTGGGTAGCGGGAATTGTTGAACCGCTAACACATGACCTGGCATTGGTTCGTTTGACGTTTCCGTCACCACATGCCCCAAGTACTCCAGCCTACGCTGAGCGAAGTTGCACTTCTTTAAACTGCACCACAGGCCATGTGCTCTGAACCTCTCCAGCACAAGGCGGAGATGGTAGAGGTTCTCCTTTTCATCTTCGCTGTAAACGATTATGTCGTCTAGATATACTTTGACGAATTTATCGACATAACCAACCAACACTTCCGTCATAAGGATTTGGAAACTTCCAGGTGCATTCGTTAGACCAAACGGCATTGAGTTAAACTCATAACAAGCTCCATCAGGCGTAGCAAAAGCTGTATACTTTTTACTAGCCTCATCCATGGGTATCTGCCAAAACCCAGACTTCAGATCCAAAGAAGTGAACACTCTCGCTGTTCCGAGCTCTTTGATAGTCTCGTGAATACCTGGCAATACCGACGACTCGGGTATTGTCAGACTATTCAACTTCCTGTAGTCGACACAAAACCGAGCCGTACCGTCCTTCTTCGTGACGATAACGACCGGACTAATAAAGGCAGAATGGGACCTACTTATGACACCTGCAGCGAGCATCTTATCCACCTCCTCTTGGATAAGAGCCCTCTTCTGATCGGAAACTTTGTACGGACGGAGCTTGAAGGGTAGCTCCTCCTTCAATCGGATTTTGTGGCAAGCAGCCCTCGTCACTGGTTGCCTTGGAGATTCGTAAAAGACGTCTCCAAACTCTCGGATAAGACTCCGAAATTCCTTTCTCGAGAACGCCGGTAGCTGTACGTCCGCTACCTGTGGTTCAGGGAACTTTTCTGGTGGAAGATAGACCTCCTCCGCCCAGAAAATAGTTTGCCTAGGCCCCTTTCCAACGTACATGGTGCGACGTGCAAAGTCGACCATAGCCTCGTTTGATGCCAGCCAGGGACACCCGAGCAGAAGATCCTCGACAAGATCATCCACCACTTGCACGACAACTTCGTGAACAACACCATCTATTAACAGTTCGACTATTGTCTCCCCTAGACTGGTGATGCCACGACCGGCGCATGCAAGCTGCAACGGTGTCACTTGCTTCCTATCCACCCTCCAGGTGACAGGCAACAAACTACGTTTCAGGAGATTTAGCGAACTTCCGCTGTCCACCAAAACCCTAACTCGACGACCCATCAGTTCAGCCTCGATTCGCGGCAACTGATGCAATCGTCCCTCAACATTGTTGTTCGCTAAGCTAGTATCACAGCGACGGTATAGACACAATGGATCCAGCAGATCCACCTCCGACTTCTTCCTAAGCGGGTCGGTCTCAATGAAACTCAGAAGTTCCGACTTGCGATTGACATCAAGTACTGCAGCACCAACTGCAGCCAACGATGGGACTTGGCGATTGCATCCCTCAGGAACCTCGCCTCCGCCCCGACTAAGACGTGTAACTCTCTCAGATGACATGCCTACCACGCCTCTGGTATCTACCAACGGGGAATGGCGATTCGCACCTGCGATCCCATCTGCTCTGCCCCTCGATACCGTCCTTGAGACTTGGCATGCATCGACCTCGAAACCTGCGTCCTGTGTGGGAGTGAGTGACAGACCACCACCCTCGGTGTCTTCACTACCCCGAAGTGGAACCGAAAAGAGTACGTCACTCTCGACGACTTTTACGTTCCGAAACCTTGATTCGCAATCTTCCCTTGGATACGCCTTTTCATCTCGACTTGTGCCTATACCGGACCTGTGCCCAGTTTGCAGTGCCCTAGCACTCTCTTTGACAACAGGCCCCTCCTGGTCCTTCTGTATACCGATCACTAACTCCGAAACCTTGTGTTGTGGCGGATGGAACGACCCACCAACAACGACCTGGGGTACCTCGATGATCTCACAACTCCATGAACCTGAAGATGATTCATAACCCCTTCCATTCGTTCCAAAACTAGAACTTGACATGTTTGAAATGACTTTCAACCCTCTACGTTTAACGTCTGCCGACGAGTGAACTTTTTTCCGCCTACCACCAGTGGCGCGATCCACACGCTCATCTACCACACTGAAACAAACAGATTCACAATCTGACCGGTCTGCCCAATGTAGTTTGCCTGATGACGGTGGCGTTTCGGCTGAAACGACTCCAGCTTCAACATCCTGGAACTCCTTCTCCTCCTCCTTGTTGGGAATACATGCCGCATAATTTCTATGACAGTCCAACACTGTCACAGAACCGCAAAACGGTGTTGAAGGAGTACCTACTCCGATGGAGCCCCCTGATGGCTCCTGTTGGAGTTTTTTGATTCTTCTTTGCAAACTGCAATTTTGTCTGCGTCCTTAAGTGACGTCTTACGACGCGAGGTTTTACTCGCCTGCACGGTATTAACCGTATGTGCCTTATTGGCATGATCTAACGGTTTTGTTCCCGCACTCTGACGTTTGGGACCGTTCCTGTTGTCATTTTGCTGAGGGCAATCTTTGTTCCAATGAGCTCCCCCGCAAGTGAAACATCCGCTCGAAGGAGCGTTGTTTCCTCCAGAACGCCTCGATTGATCATAATTCTGGAATTTAGTGCCATTGTTATTAAAGTTACTGGACCTAACATGGTTCGAACCCCTGTTGTCCTGTAGCTGTCCCTGAGGACGTTTAGGTGGCACATCGTCGGCCTGATGAGGACGGTTGGTGTTCGAAACAAGTTTCGGCCCCGACTGTACACTTTGGCTGGTGCTACGAAGTAGCGTCTCGACAGCAACAGCTTTTTGTGTCAGCTCTTCAATAGTTGCAAATCTATGCAATTGCAAATGGACTTTGATATCCGGTCTGATCCGGTTCAATATTAATCGCACAACCCTTCCTTCGTCCATCTCTGGGTAGAGCCTTTGTGAAAGACTCCACTTGCTCAGGATGAAGGAAGTTATTGACTCTCCCTTCGGCTGGTCAGTGCCAAAGAACTCCGCTTCTAAGCTCGAGACCAACAAATCGTTATCGAACCGTTCCTGGAGCCGGTTTGTGAAAAACTGCCAGTTTAGGCGTGAGTTGCGATATGGAGCATACCACTGCTGGGCTGCTCCCTTGAGCCACTGAGCTGCAACGCTCACCCAGACGGTTGGATCAAAGCCCCCTAGATAATCCTCAGAGGATTGAATAAATTGAATTGGATCTTCGTGAGGAAGCCCACTGAAACTGGGATGTGGTTTATTGTTAATTAAACCCCCATCAACACCGTTTAGGGTTCCCCGACGTCTATCCTCCAGCAAATCCGCGAGTCGCACGAGCACGTCGTCGACCCCCGTCACTGGTCTTCTGGGATTCTCCTGAATCCGGACTGTGGGCACTGGCCTCCTCGATGGGTAATATCCACTCCTGTGGACATCACCGGGGTTGGAAGCGACGTTTCGAGCAACTCGAGGGACATCCTCAGATTCCCTATAATGCCGATTCCCGGTTGGCAACCGGGTAAACGTGCCATATGGGCGCCAAAGGGTTTCCGGTTCACCCATAACCATTTCATTCACTGGGAGTCTCTCAGGAGAGAGATCCCGAACTCTAAGTCTGTTTGCAGGAGGAAGGCTACACCCGCAGATCCCTGAAGACGGTCTGTCTTCAGCAGCCCCACGTTGGGCGCCATGTCTCGTAAACCGGTGTGGATGGACGGCTTCCGCAAAGTTTCGGATTTCTCCGAAACCATCCTCAGCCGCCCACCGCTCTGCTCCAAGTTGCCTGGAGGGCAAGGACGTCGTCACCCAGGGATTTCGGGTGGCAACTTCCGTGTCCCTGCCGACACCCGTCACGAAATCTGCCTTCGTAGCTCTTGTTGCATATTCAGGCTGTGCATATTGATTCCCTTGGGAGGTACACTGAACCCGCCCCTGGAGAGATATGGGAATGCGAGCATTCCCAACTCCCTCCGAGAGCCTTCCACCACCCCCTAGTTCCTCCACTAGGGCCTCAGCATCACCCGGTTCCCTTAGGGTATGCACATCTGTATCCTGTGGCCTCCGCTGTGGTGCGTGAGGCACACCCAATGACCTCGGAGCGCTTCGGCGCACTCCGAGGGGGCGTACCCCACGAGCTTCGCCAGCACGGACTCCTTCGTAGCCCTCCGACCTACAAACAGATACATTTCTGGTTAATCGAAATTGCTCAAAACGGGCTTCCAAAGGTGGAGTTGTGACAACTCCCGCGGAATCGATTACTAACCCTACCTGAGCCGACGGGGAAGGCTGCCTCCCTCCATCTAAGCTCGACTCTAAAGTACCTTGGTCCAGCACACTTCTCGGGGACAAGGTAGTTGACATCGTCAACTCACGATTTTCCCCGGTAGTACGTACCTGGGGGACGTCTTCGTCGAGGCGTCGCGACGCTTCGGGGAATAGACGCCTGGCGTCTAAGTCACCCGACGGCGGAGGTGTCCGAGAAAGCCCAGCGCCGGCGAACACGGCTTGGGTATTCTCCTCCGCGAGCATATGAGATCTCAATCTCATATTCGTCATTGCTCTAAAGGACAAACAATTACGGCTGTAATGTATTGTCGGGCTACTTGCGTGTGCAAGTGTGTGGCAAAGGAGAAGTGCACTAAAATCGACCTCGCGTCGACCCAACTCAAGTGTGACGATGAGAAGGGTCACCCTATAGCTAACTAACCTAACACCTAACAAGACCTCGCCGGGAAATGGACGAGGGAGGAAGGATTCACGGTTTAGAAAAACTATCTAAATAAAATTTCCTAACTTCAAAAATTGTGTGAAGCACCAAAAAGGAAAAATTAAACTTGAAAAATTTTACTTTAAAAATTACAACTGGATGTGACAAAAACCAAGACAGAGATTTGGGTAAAGGATCACGGAGCCTAACCAGACTGTCTCAGGTGGAAAAGCCGAGAACAGCCGCAGGAAATAGGTATGGGAAGGACGCGAAACCCCTAGGTACCACAGGAAATGTGGCTCGCCAACGACAAAGTCGCAGCTAATGATGTCTTGACAGGCCGAGGAATTTAAGCTCGAACGATACAATCTTCGTGGAACTCTACGATCGAGCCGATTGTATCAGGTGAGATCTCGTTTTGGTGCCTGACCCCTTTTCATACGATGGGGATTTTTCGTCAACGTCGCGTACAGGTATTAAGTCGGGAAATAACTTTGATGAAGTTAAATCCCTAAGTGTCCGTTGCAAAAGATCACTTTACACTGATTATTGCTCGAGAGTTAAACTGCCTATCAACGTACTTTCGTAGCGCGAATAAAACACCTGTAAACCGTACAAGTGAGTCTAACCCCCTTTAAGATAGAAACAAAACGTTATGAATCTACTGTGAACTGAATTAGTATTACCGAGAACCTGACTCTAACTGCTAGCCAAAACGATGAATTGCAGAGACAAAAGGCAAAGCCAAACAAACGTAAGTTATTTAACGGAAACACAAAATTGATTATTACACTGCAATTCGACAAGAAAGAGTGGCTATCTGCTGCTTCGCTGCTTGCATATTTATGCAATCCTGACTGCTGAATCCGCGACACCCATTGGCCTAGAGGGCCAAAATGGGCGTCGCCCTTGGCTGAACAAAACCCTAGCTCGCGAAAACGCGCGGGATTTGGGCAAATGACCGTTAAAGTCCCGTTACCTGCGTTTTCTAGGGAGTATTTGACGAAAGTCACTAAATACTCCCCAGATCTAGGGAGATATTGAAAGTCAGAATTTCAGATATCTCGATTCCTAGGGCGGTCCGATATTCGGAGAGCCCCGAGAAAAACCATAAACCAACGTGATTCTTGAACGCCGAAGAAATACACGTATTCCTTCGCCGAGGAATCTATACCCGTTTTCCGATTTGGCCAACCTGATGAGAAATCGAATTGAAATAAAATAATTTGTGAAAACAAATGGAGCCACGGAATCTTTCCACCCAACAAGAGACTAGCGTGTCGAAACCTTGCTCTAAGTGTTCTGTATACCGGGTGCTCGACTGTTTGGGGCCACAAATTAATAAAATTGAAAGCTAGTCAGGAATTTCCGGTAAATCGGTAAAACTACGTACAGTGGAGTTCCACTGGGTGGAGATTGGGACTTTACATCATACAGGGTGAGACTAGACTAGTGACCTGAATATAATGCAAAAATCTAATATTATTCGACTGGCTTCTAGGTGAAGATTGAGAGTTATTAAGTGTAAAAATGGCTCACTAAAGGTGACCATACACAAAAAAAATCATCGTAGGAGCGCGGCGAGCCTGCCCTGCGACAGGATCACGGGATGGAAGGTGGAGGAAAATCTAACGATGAGCGACCACAACTTGATAAGCTGTGACCTAGGAAAGGAGGAGGCAGTAGATGCAACACCAATGACAAAGAAATACAACCTAAGTAAAGCAAACTGGGAAACCCTAAAAACTGAATTCGATCCACCGAGACTGGAAGGAGTGGAGGGTGATGTACACGAATATGCCAAGCGCATAACCTACGAAATCAAAAGAGTGATGGACCTTGCCATCCCTCGATTGTACCAGCCAAAACACGCAAGAAGTGATGCCTGGAGCAATCAACTCACAGTGCAAAGAGCACGAGTGAGGAATGCAAGAAGGAGATATCAGAGATGTGGAATACACAATGAACGACAAAGACTCCTACAAACATATAGAGAACTGAAGAATGAGTATACGAACAAAATAAAAGAAGTGAAAACAAAGAGCTGGGAGAGATTCATACAGAAAAATCTGGAAACAGACATGTGGGAAATGCCTTACAAGATTGTAACAAAGAAAATCAGATGTCCAACCATGCTCTCCTCTCTAACAAGAGAGAATGGGTCTATGACCGAGACATGGGAAGAATCTGCGGAAGAACTAATGAAAATACTACTACCCTCGGATAAACACGAGGGAGAAACAGAAGAACAAATATTAACAAGAAGGGCAATGGTACAAGACTACCATGAGCCACCAGAGACAATCTTGAATCCATTCTCCGAAGAAGAAATCGCAGAATGCCTACAAAAACTGAAAAAGAAAAAGGCGGCAGGGCCCGATAACATACCCACTGAAGCGCTGTTAGCGCTAAGAGAGAAACTCATTCCAGCCCTAGGAGATCTGAAACAGCATACTGAGGGTGGTGAGCAAATGGTGTGGAAAAGTCAAACTTAACATGTCAGCAGAGAAAACGGCTTACAGTATTGTCAAAGGACAGCTAAACAGAGACCCCCAAATTCGGGTCGAAGGGAGGCTGATCCGGAGACAACAAAAAGTTAAATATTTAGGCGTAATAATGGATGAGTACCACTTCACAGACGTGTGTGAAAGAGCTAAGAAAGCAGTGCACCGAATAACAAATTTGGTGCAAAAAGAAGTAAGAATACCCTACAGACAGGTGAGGGGCTATCTGAGCGTGGTCCTGGCTTCAATAACCAGCTACAGTGCGAGTATCTGGGAGCATAGGCTGAAGAACATCAAGAATAGAGAGAAGGTTGATAGAGTGCAGAGAGGCTTCCTAGTCAGAATGACAGGAGCCTTTGGAACAACTGCAACGCAAGCCCTAACCACAATAGTTAAGGTCCTGCCGATGCAGCTAGAAATTAAAAAGAAAGCAGCCATGTACTGGATACGGCATGCCGACTACGCAAAAGCACAATCCGTCTTGGGAATAAGAGTAAGGAACAAAAAAGAAATAAACAACGAAATAGACAGACTATGGCAAATCATGTGTGAAAATACCGAGAAGGCGAGAAGAGTAAGGAACATATTTCCAGTTATAAAGGAAATACCGGAGCGCTTCAATCCGAGTCCTGCATTAGTGCATCTGGTAACGGGGCATGGGCCATATCCAACATATCTGGAACGGTTCAACTTAAGAGAAAACGAATTGTGCGAATGCGGAAAAGAAGGCACGCCAGAGCACTTAGTTCTGGAATGTCCGAGTTACATAGACATAGATAACCTAAGAGCACGATTAAGAGGATACACCCTACAGGAGAACATAATGGACAAAGATAAATACGACTTGCTGAACAAGCTGGCGCAAAAGATCTCATTGCAACAGCAGGAGATCTACAATGATAGAAGAAGATGAGGAAGAACATAGAGAAAGGAAAGCAGAAAGAAGAAGAGGAAGGAAGAAACCAACCAAGATCGGAAAGTTCCGGAAAGGGCATAATGCTCACCGAACGGTCGACCTTGGAGGTTCATGTCTATCCCCTACTGGGGAAAGGTAGAAGCATGCAACAAGTGGGTGCATGCAAGCATGTATGTAAATAGTAAATGTAGTATATGTAGTTAGATAATAATAGTAAAATAGTAAAGACAACGGCATGCATGTATATGCCAGCATGAAAGTAGGCTAGTATAGAATTAGAATTACTAAGAACAAAGTGATTGGAAATGTACAGAGGAAAATCTAGAGAACAAAGAATGTAATAAGGTAAATGTCCCAATTATCGACAGTGACCCAATCATCGACAATTTCCATTTATTTTCAATATAACAAGAAGAAGAGGGGTGTAATAAAAATTTGTATTCGACGAGTTTCTAGCTTCTAGTTTTCGGAATATATTCAAATTTACCACCAATTTCTTCTAAGCATCCCCATCACTACAACTGGTGCTAATCAGTCGAGTGTCAGTCGTTGTCGGGTGAACACTGTTTTCCTTGCTGATCTGGTAAGTGCGCACATTTTACTTATGTTTCCCTAAATCCACAAAATGTTATTAAAGTATACTAATTTGAATAGGAAGCTATTTCTATATGGTTGTTTGTCTTCATTTCTATGGAAACAATATTATTCATTTCATATTTCATGAGAAACTAGGGTGTCGATAATAGGTACATCTAAAACATGTTGTGTTCTAGATATCGACATAAGTGTCGATAAAACGGTAACGCAAGATGATTTTTGACTCTCTATCGGAAACTCACTTTTAATGTTCCTTCAAAAAATTGTTTCGTTGGTATGTTCAATTAACACCAAATTTTCTGTGTACCAATTATCGACACACTGTTTTTCATCGATTTATCAAATTGAAGCACAAATAATCTTGCTGTCGATAATACGTACAACTCTATGTCGATAAATGGTATGACTTCCTGTCGGTGACTGAGACTCAGAACATAAGTTTTGATTTAAAATTTTATGAAAGCTTTTGTTTTATATGAACTTAATACTTTCTTCTACCTTCTGATTTGTATGTTTTTGGGAATAAAATCCTGTTGTACTTTATATCTACTTTTATTTTACTGACTTGAACAATACATACATATCCCCATTACATATATTTCTTAGAGTAGAGTGCGCGCTATTTTCTTTCTGTTGACGTGTGAAATTACAGTGTTGTTACCGTTGCTGCCAACTTACATCTAGGCGGTTTTTAGCGAACTCTCAACACTCCCCCTCGCTAAAATCCCTAAGTCCTAAACTATATCGTAATCTTGAGAAAGAAGCACCTTGCAAGCCTTTTGTCAAGATGTCTGCTTCTTGCAGAACAGTTTCAATATATTCAATTACAATGTGTTTCTTTTCCAGATGTTCACATACAAATTTATATTTTAAATCTATGTGTTTCACCCTACGATTATTACCTGGGTTTTTGATTATAGCTATACAGCCTTGATTGTCTTCGTAATAAATAATTTTACTTACATCAATATCAAAATCTAGTAAAAGTTTCTTTAACCATATGCCTTCACTTACAGAGCTACACAAAGCAACTAATTCTGCTTCTGTTGTAGAAAGCGTTACACAATTTTGTTTCTTTGTTACCCAATGGATTGTATTGCCAAACAATTTGAATAAAAACCCTGTGACTGATTTCCTGTCATTTAAATCATTACCCCAATCGGAGTCTACGAAACATTTCAGATCAAGATTATTATTTCTTCGGAATTCTAATGTAATGTTCTTTGTTTTATTTAAATATCTAAGTATTCGTTTCAAATGTATCCATATTTGGTCAGTAGCTTTATCCTGGTATCTGCTAAAATAGTTCAAAGAAAAACAAATATCAGGACGAGTCCCCAGCATCAAATACATTAAACTACCAATCAGTTGTCTTACAGGTTTTTCAGTTAAAGTATCCTCATTATTAATAGATATTTTCAATTTTGGATCTATAGGTAGATCGGTACCTTTACAATCGTTCATATTGAATTTGGTAAGTATTTTTTGAATATATTTTGATTGACTTAAATCTAGTATACCTTGTTGCCTATGATAATTAATTTCGATGCCTAGAAAATGCTTGAGTTCTCCTTTATCCTTAATTTCAAATTTTTTCATCAATTTTTTAACAACATCGTTGATATCTTGTAAGTCTCCTCCAACAATCAAAATATCGTCTACATATAGAAGTAAGTAAATCCTTTTTCTTTCATTACAAAACACGTACAAACAATAATCATTTTCTGATCTAGTGAACCCTATATCAATTAGGAATTGATTGATTGCATTGTTCCAACATTTTGACGATTGTTTCAATCCGTACAATGATTTCTTTAACTTTAATACTTTTCCATAATCAACACTGAAACCCATAGGTGAATAAATATAGACATCATCATTTAACTCTGCATTAAGAAAAGCAGTTTTAACATCTAATTGTCTGAAATAATATCCAAATTGATTTCCTATGCCCAATAGTACTTTTATAGTTGTCATCTTAGCAACTGGCGAATAAATTTCATTAAAATCCATAGTCCCTTCCTGTGCAAAACCCCTTACAACCAGTCTGGCCTTATATTTATTTTCTTCCCTTTCCTCTGATGATTTCAATGTATATACCCATTTCGTGTCTAATATTTTTCTATCCTTTGGTTGATTGACTATTTCCCACGTGTTATTTTTATTTATAGAGTTCAATTCCCTATTCATAGCAGATTCCCACTTATCTCTGTTTTCCCGGTTTTGTAAATCATTATAATCCTTAGGCACATCATCAATGAACCTCATTGCGTCAAATGCCATATATAATTCATAATCATCATATTTAGGATGGGGCTTTATTTGCCTTTTATTTTCATTTGTTCTGATCAAGTCCTCCACCAAATTCCCATCATCAATTTGAATAGATTTATCGTTTTCATTTAATATGTCCCCTTTGATTTCTTCCCTTTTCACATGAACCTCTACTTCATTTTTATTATTATTTTTATACCATAAATTATTTTCATCAAATTTAACATCCCTTGATACTATAACTTTCCCCTTTTCTATATCCCACAATCTATACCCTGTTGGAGCATATCCCACTAAAACACACTTCATAACCTTTGAATCAAATTTGTCTCTAGTTTCTTTTCTCACAAGACTATATGCTGTGCTCCCAAATATCCTGAAATGACTTACATCTGGTTTTACTTTATACCATAATTCAGCAGGTGTATTATTTTCCAATAATTCTGTTGGTCCCCTGTTTATAACATAGTTCGTGTGTAAAATTGCTTCACCCCACAATTGTTTCGGAACCCCTGATTCTAAGATAATGGCCCTTGCTCTTTCAACTAAACTTCTATTTTTTCTTTCTGCCTTGCCGTTCTGTTGGGGAGTATACGGTACGGTATAATCTATGATAACCCCTTTTTCCCTACAAAATTCTCTCATGTTCCCTGATATATATTCACCCCCATTATCACAACGTAATTTCGATATTGCAAAACCAAACATTGATTTAGTCATTGAGAAGAATTCTTTGAATTTTTCGAAAGCTTCACTTTTATGCTTCAATAAATAAACTACGGTAAAACATGAAAAGTCATCAATGAAAGTAATGAAATACTTACTTCCATCATGTGCAATTGGTGTTATTGGCCCGCATATATCACTGTGGATGATTTCTAATAATTTTCCACTTTTATGTCTAGTTCCAAATGGTTTTCTGGACATTTTACCAGCAGTACAAGGTTCACAGAATTCAATATTGGAAACTCGAACATTTTCTATGCCTTCGACTATCTTATTTTTAATTACCTTTTTGAGACCCGTGAAATTTAAGTGGGCATATCTTTTATGCCATAAAGTAAGGCTGTTTGTTTCAATTTCTACATTTTGACACTCATTTTGTACGATATCGAAATGTATTTCATATAAATTATTTCTTCTCCCTATACCTATAATGCCTGTACTATTTATAAATTTTACAAATCCATCTTCAAACACTATTTTTATCCCTGACATTTCTAATCTTTTAACACTTAATAAGTTTTTCCTTAAATTAGGTACCAGTAAAGCATTCTTAATTGTACATTGAACTTTTCTTTGATCTACCCAACTGATAACATTTACATTTCCAATTCCAGTAGCAAATAGAAAATTATCATTTTTTGCAATGGCTATCTTGATAGGATCTTTCAACATCATAATTTCAGAAAATACTTTTTCGTCATTGATCAAATGATCAGTGCACCCTGAGTCTATATAAAAAGATATATCGTTATTTTGAAAGTTTGAATAACATACCTCACTTTCACCTAAGAAGGAGACTCTTGCCTCCTCACATACCTCGTTATCATTTTCGCCTTGTTCTGTGTAATTACTACTTTCTGTGAACTGCCTACTTTGTCCTCTTCCTCCTGCATGGTTACTTCTAACATATCCTCTTCTACTTTCAGTAAAGTTTTGGGAGCCCCGATGTCCTTGAAAACCTTGTCTTTGGAAATTTCCATTTCTTTGTGAATCCCTGTGGACGCCTCTATTTTCAAAATTTCCCATATTTCCTTGATAGCTTGCCATTCCTCTATTTGAATTGCCATTTTGCCTGGACCTACATTCCCTTTTGAAATGTCCTGGTTTCCCACACCTGTAGCATGTTCTCTCAACACTGAAAGCTGCTTCGTTAACCACCGTATCTGTGTTCCTTCTTCCTAATCTTTTCTTCTCTTCTTCGGCCAGCAATTTCCCTTTGACATTTTCATATGTTAACATAGCAGGTTCGAGATTTTCAATGACAGTTACTACCGTTTCATAAGACTTTGGAAGTGCCATCAATAGGTTACATACTGTGTCTTTTTCATCTACCTGAACTCCCGTTGCCTTCAATTGCCTCATGATCTCTTCAAATTTAGTCAGGAACAATTCAAGCGACTCTCCTTCTTTCAATTTCATAGAGAGCATTTTCCTTTTCAAGTATAATTGGCCGGGTAAGCCCTTCTTCTGAAACTTGTCTTCTAATACATTCCACATCAAATATGCTGTCTTTTTGTCTCTCAGTGTTTCAATATGTGCATCAGAAACACACTGAACAATTAATGACTTGGCTTTGTTATCACATTTGTTGAAATTTGTTTTCTCAGCTTCACTGAAGTTCGTAGTATCAATGGATTTTTCTACGTAATCGCTTACCCCATTTTCCGCCAATATCATCTGCATTCGGAACTTCCAGTTCAGGTAATTATCATTCGACAAAACTTCGATGTTATATTTTCCTTGAGACATGTTCATTTTCTAACCTTGATTATTTGTATCTTTTCAATCCTTGGAATCCCTTTTACCTGGGCCCATAACCTTTTGTTTTATATGAACTTAATACTTTCTTCTACCTTCTGATTTGTATGTTTTTGGGAATAAAATCCTGTTGTACTTTATATCTACTTTTATTTTACTGACTTGAACAATACATACATATCCCCATTACATATATTTCTTAGAGTAGAGTGCGCGCTATTTTCTTTCTGTTGACGTGTGAAATTACAGTGTTGTTACCGTTGCTGCCAACTTACATCTAGGCGGTTTTTAGCGAACTCTCAACAAAAGCTAGTTTTCATTATTTCAGTTCTGTTATAATAATCAGTTCAGAAAATGTTGAAAATTTTCCTCAATATCAATCGACATTAGACTATGATTCAGTTTGATGTTTTTATTGTCCATCCTTTTACAAGTGTCGATTATCAGAACATTCATGTGACGGTAATTGGTGATATTTCCTTTTCAGTTTACTCCATTTTTCAAAAATGTCCAGAAGGCTACAGTATACGGAAGAAAACATGAAAAGTGCTGTGTCCGCAGTTAGAAATGGAATGCCTGCTTTGAGAGCTTCCAAACAATTTGGAGTTCCAAGAACAACACTCCTGGATAAAGTTGCTGGAAGGGTTCCAATAGAGAGGAAAATAGGTCCCGAAACCGTACTGAAGCAGGAAGAAGAATTGTTACTAGTAAAGTGGATGTTTCACGTAGCCAAATGTGGGTTTCCCATAACCAAAGAAGCACTTCTGGAAAGTGTTAAAATGCTTCTTAGGCAAATGGACCGTGTGACACCATTCACTAATGGAAAGCCAGGAAGACACTGGTATGAATTATTTTTAAAACGTCACCCAGAGATTTCACAAAGGGTAACACAAAATTTAACCAAGGCCAGGTCTTCTGTAACAGAGTTGAAAATAAGAGGATGGTTCACTGAAATTCAGAATTATATAGATAATAACAACTTGGCTGATGTGTGGAATGATCCTAAAAGAATTTTCAATTGTGATGAATCGGCCTTCTTCCTAAGCCCCAAAGGAGAAAAAGTGCTTGTTAAAAAAGGAGATAAAGCCATTTACTCATTCATAAATAACGACGAGAAAGAATGTGTCACCACATTAATAATGTCCAATGCAGCAGGGGACTTACCATATCCAATGGTAATGTTTGCATATAAAAGGTTACCACAATATATCACTGCAAAAATACCATCTAACTGGGCGGTAGGTCGTTCATAATTCAGGCTGGATGACAGGAGAGTCATTTTATGAATATATTGCAAATGTATTCTTTCCGTGGTTGAAGGAAAATAATATAATTTTTCCTGTGATACTCTTCGTAGATGGACATAGTTCCCACCTAACGATGACGTTAAGCGAGTTTTGTTCAAAGAATGGAATTGTCCTGATTAGCCTTTTCCCAAATTCCACCCACATCCTCCAACCACTGGATGTAGCATTATTTCGACCATTGAAACATGAATGGAAAAAAGCTGTCATCAATTGGCGAATGGAAAATCAAGGAGCCAGCTTCAGGAAAGAAGATTTCGCACCTCTCTTGAACAAAGTTCTGAATACATTCAAAAATACACCTGATATTTTGAAAAATGGATTTCGTGGTTGTGGATTGTGCCCTTTTGAGCCCAATAATATCAAATATGATAAATTTTTCAAAACAAATTGTACAGAAACATCAACTCAATGCATAGAAAAACGAGTTGAGGTTGGAAAGTGGAACATGAAACAGATTTCGGAATATTTTGAATCAAAAAACAAGGAGAAAGCTGAAATGTTTCGCACTATCGGTGTTGGTGAATGGACAGGAGAAATGGAAGACAAAAATCTCTTTCTGTTCTGGAAACAAATACAGCATGATCTTTCCAAAGAAAGGAGCGAAGTACTGGTAGATGGTGATATATCTCAGACACCGATCCTTGTGAATATTCCAGTTGCTAATGACATCATAGAGAACGATATTGTATCAGTTCAAGATATAATTCAAGCGCCAATTATTATAACAGTTCCGCCAGAAGCATCTGCTGACGCAAATAATGATCCTGAATCCAATGGAATAGAAATCGCCAATTTTTCTTTCAACAACTTAGATTCGTCATTCTTGGATGTAACGGCAGATGATGTGAGTGTAGATATTCTACTCAATTCTAATGACCTCAATGATTACATAGACACTGATAAAAACTCCTTGGAGCCACGTCAAGAAATCACAGAACAAGAGGATAATGAAAACGAAGTCAATACTCCAAGTCATTTGGTTGGCACCCAAACGCTTTGTGAAGAAAGACAAAATGATGAAAATAATGAACCAAATAAAATGGATTTTGGAAATGATATAGAAGACAACCAAGTTACGGCAAAAGAAAGGACAGATCATTATCAAGAATCATTCGAAAAAACACCATTGAAGAGAATATCTGGAGAATACAATATTCCCACTCCTTTCAAGAAAGCTTTGTTTTGGCCTTCCGCAGAAAATCAATCAAGTTCTAGAAATAATAGGAAGCAAAAGGAAAAATTGCCTGCTGTTGCATCTTCCTCAAGTTGGCAGGAATATCACAAAAGAAAATTGGAGAAAAAAGAGACAGAACAAAGAGAAAGAGAAGAGAGAAAATTGGCAAGAACTGCTAAAAGTAGACAGAAAGCTAGAAATGGGGAACAGATTGAAGAAGAAAATCAGCTGGTATCTGAAACCGACCAATATGATATAGGTGATTACGTGATCGTTGAATACGATTCGGAATATTTTCCTGGTTTAGTAACGGGTATTTCCGAACGATCATATACTATAAAAGCTATGGCAAGAAGTGGTGGGAACTGGAAATGGCCTTATGTCGATGATATTTTGGACTACGATTTTGAAGAAATCATATGTATGATTGCGGAGCCAAAACAATTAAATAAACGTGGTGTATATGAATTACCTGAAATGTAGAAGATAGTTTCTAGGAGTTGATACTGTACCAAAGATTTTCTTTTACGTTTATTCGAGAATTTATATTTAAGTTGTTTTCTTAACTTTCATGTGTTCATTATTCGTTATGAATAAAAATTGAACTTTTTATACTATTTTATTCACAATAGATGAAAATATAAATATATCACTGATATTAGTTTTCGATTTCTCATGGTGTCGAAAATTGGTACTTATACATGTCGGCAATTGGTTACTGATCTTTTTCAGGTGTCGAAAATTGGGACATCTGCTTAACGTTCTCATTTATTCGATTTGAATTATTTCACAATTTTATAATCTGTTTTTTTTGTCTGTCCAACGAAATTGAAAGTTCAAAGATTTTGAAACAAAATATGGCAACCAGATAAAAATACCCCTTGGTTTCGAAAAATATTCGTCATTCTCACGAACATGCTATTCTGTCGATAATTGGGACATTTACCTTAATAACAACAAATCCAACACTCAATAGATTAGGAAAATTACTAACAACAACAAAAAAATATTAAAATTTGAAAAAAAACAAAAAGAATAATACATAACAATAAGAAAGAATGCAAAATACGGTCTGGTTTAAAATTTTAGATATCAGACTAAGAGTGAAGAAAGTAAATGAAAAAAAAAAAATGAAAATGTCTGTGGTTATTTCAATAAAACTCATATTATCTGCGTGGTCTTGGTACTTTGTCTTTGGGTGAAGTAATAATCAGACAAGAAATGAAATGTCATAATGTTTTGTCTACATCAATATTATAGTGTGAGTAGTATGAAATAATGACGAGAAAAGACAGGAACAGAGAAAACAGTGCGTGGATTGAAGTTGCAGAAGCTGTAGTGAAGATATCAAAGCAAAATAAGAGGCAGAACAATATTTTTGAATGTTTATTACCATACCCAATTCTTTTTATTTTGTCATTTTGCCATGGAAGTTGACCACGGTCACTTACAAAATATGTAGTAAGTTTTTCTCTACAAATATTAACAAATCTATCGACACCCCTGCTGTTGTCGTCTCTTTTCTTCCAAGCCTTGAATGGTTAGGGTGCCGTCAAACTCAAAGCCACCACGTTCGCGTACAAAATTATGAAGTACACAGCAGCATTTTACAATATCAGTAGCAAAATCTATATTAACGCTATTTATTGCTCAATATTCCGAACGTACATTCAACAAAACGTCTAGCTCTAGGAAGTATGTAATAAAATATTCTTTTATTTACAGCCAAATATTTTCCTGGTGTTTTGGTAATGTGAATGTATAACCTATAAATGATTATGGCATAGATAGATAGTTTATTTGATCATGTTATGTTACAAGAACATTTATGACAAGTCAAAACCATAATAAATACAATTGAAGTGGCAGTGTCGAAATATATCTAGTGGTATAAAATATTTTTTCTACAAACGTCAAAAAATGACAAGGTTCGCGCATTGACAACAATATGTGAAGTAACCCTTTTATTTTCATTTTCCTTCATTACCATGACACCGTGCGCGAAGTAGTGTGCGAAATACTTACTTCGCACACTGCATGTAAACTATATGGGATTTTTATATTTTAACTTTTATGTTCCTCAATCAAGCAAAAATCCAAGAAATTATTTATTCATTAATGAATAACAATAATTTAGGCTTTCAAATTTTGAGAAAATTTTACACTACCTAAATTTAATTATTATTTACAATGTTAACAGTAATGGTGCAGAGAACAATATTTTTGAAGTTTGTATAAAAAATTTTGTTTGCATCTCATGCGCGAAATACTTTGGTGATCTCGACTATTTTTTTATTAAAAAAAAATCAGTTCTAGATCCCCAAAGTAGCATTTCGCGCACTAGATGCAAAAATAACTATTGTTAAGATTTAAAAAAATATCAATACAAATATAATGTGTATAAATAAAATTATCAGTAAAAGCATAAAATCATTATGTATAAATATAATTCATATAATCAGTTGTTGAGTAAAAACAATTTTCAAGTAGAAGCTCTTTTATCCTCCTTTTGCAAATATTGAGATTCAGTTGTCTCAATCTGTATGGCAATGACAGGCATGGACGATATCGCTCCCGTTAGAGAGCGCTAGTGTGAGTGGAGGTCATCAGTGACAGTAATAGCATACAATAAAACTTCAATTTTTTGCTATTATGGAGAAATACGGCACTTTAAGTGTGAAAAGCCTCACTAATGAATTGAAAAAAAGAAAAGCGAAAACTTCCGGCCGTAAAGAACAGTAGATACAAAGGTGAGTGGATAGAAACGGTGCATAAACGTCGGTTTGTAGGTTAACTTGTCTATATTTTATAAAATTTATTTACTGGCTATAAATCTTATTCTTTCAGGTTACTCGATTATGATAGGAATAATAATTTTATTCAGGAGACGACTGATTCACAGGACGTTGACCATGATGGACTGAACTGGCCTCCACAGTGTTTCAAACAAATCTGTAACCCCACCTCTAGATATAGTAAATATAAAGGAATACTTTCTGAATGAGAAAGAAGGAAGAAGCATGTGCCAAGCGGTTCATCGTAAAGGGTTCAACATGATGGAAGGCGACTTTTTGGCTGGCCTCATTTTTTGTCAACAAGGGAATCTTTGGCTCTATCGTGGCCAAGTAAACTCAGAATACACCAAGAACCTTATCTATTTCTGTAAGTTGGCTCTGGACAATGATGGTAATATTTTGGAAAGTAACTGTGAGTGTGTAGCAGGAAAGGGGACAAAAGCAGTCTGTAAACATGTACTATGTTATGCCATTCTACGATTCAATGAACGAGGTTTATGGCAAATTAGAAAAACTTGCACTGTGAGGCAACAAAGTGGCACATTCCTAAGAAAAAAAAATCGAGTTGTCTCCTCAGAAGGCAGAACAGCTATCATTCCATGTTGCAGAATACAGTGAAAAAGAAAAGAAAAGTATAGGAACCCTTTGCTATGATCCCCGGTTGCCAGAGTATCGTAATGTGCCTTCATTTAATGATACTGTGAGAAATGCCATAATAAATTATACATACAACACCAAGAAACGCCCATTAAGATTTATGGGAGTATATGGAATTGCCTCCTTATCAGGGATGATACTTGACCACAACTACCTTAGCAGGCCCCTGGACCAACAAATGATTATGAATCGTATTGAAGTGAGTAATGTTATGATTATTTCACAAGAAGTTCTCAAATTATCATTCTACACCTTTTTGTCCAGGTTATGGATAATAATGCGAGATCCATTGAGCAGAGAACGAGGGAACAGAGTGCAAGCAGTGAATGGCATGAAATGCGTAGCTTCCTGGTAACAGCTTTCAATGTCGGTTCCATCGTGCACATGAAAGAGAACCGAAATAAAGTGGAATTTGCAAACAATCTTGTCAATCCATCCAAAGTCTTTTTCTAACAAAGCTATTCTCTGGGGGAAAAATGAAAAGATCGCTGTAGGAGAGTATGAGAAAAAATCCTACAACAATACTCAGCCATGTGGCCTCTTCATCTCACAGACGCATCCCTTCATTGGAGGCACACCAGATGGACTGCTTCGTTAACTGTTCTGGAGGTGAAGTGCCCTTATTCTATAAGAAATGACCTAATTTCTGCCAATAATTAGGTTTATTTAGTGGAAAGGTGTGGTGAGCTCCAACTCAAGAAAACCAGTAATTATTATTATCAAGTTCAGACACAGCTGTTTGTGACATGTAGAGAATTCTGTGATTTTGTGGTCACATGCGATTTTCGAAGATTATCAGTTGCCAGAAATGATCTTGTAATAAATAATGAAATCATTCCCAAAGTTTCTGAATTCTATTTTACTTTTATGTTACCTGTCTTGGCAAAGAAATATTATCAATCATAATATCTAATACTTGGCAAACATTATGTATTATATAAATGTATGACTAAATCCAAATTTCGTGAACCATGTAAACCACTATTTCGTGAACACAAAATTCTAACTGTAGTCGCTATCTTAATTCTAGAAACAGTATGTATAGTCAAGAAACATATTAATAACTTTGACACAAATCCTTCATGACGAGCATTAGCGGATATGTATGTATGATTACCTTTTATGTAGATTTTAATATCGTATTAGATTGCATGTTGTTGGATATTTCTAGAGATGCCTGCTGGTACTGCTATTATTTCTTATTCTTTATAATTAAGGATATTCTTAAGAAAAAAGCTTTGTCAATGAGAACTACTTCTTTGGACAATAAAGTATCTCTCTCTCTCTCTCTCTCTCTCTCTCTCTCTAAAATTTCATAAATTTTGTCTTACCAAGTGGAATTATTTTAAAGACCATATTTTTTGGGAAGACATTGTTGTTTTAATTATAATTTTTATGTTTGTATCTAGTTTCCTCCATTTTCTTTGTGTTCTCAAACAGCTGTAAAAAACATGATTAATGTGATGTTAATTTTTAGTAAGTAGTTTCCACTAGTTTAAAGAATTTGAGAATGTTACTTCTGTTATAGAATGGCAAAGTTTCTTTTGTTGCTCTAGATTTTAACAATGTATATGTTTGTTTTCAAGATTTTGTTTAATTATTTCATATGTTTATATTTCACCAAAAATTATGTTGTTTTCTAAGAAACTGAACTGAATATATGTGATGATTGTGAATGATTTAAAGACTGAATAAAATAAATAAAACCATTTTCAGGAGTAACAACATTTATTACCTCAGAATCAATAATTATCTATGACAAAAAAGAACAATCCCATGTGAAAAATGTATACCTTTATTAACTTTATAGCAAAATATTGTGTAATCAAAATTTTACAATTCCATGATGTGAAATAACTTATCGACTGCAATATACTATCAATGAAATCTGTTGAAACTTGTGAAACCAATAACTGCTAATTACCAATTATAGAATGTTTCAAAAACAGGCAGATAAAGTACTTTTAAGCTAACTCATTATATTTGTGCGCAAATTGGCAAGCATGAAACACACATAAATTATTCTACTGCCTAAAGGGACCAGGTTCGCTGACTAAGGTCCGTTCAAGATTCGATAAGTTTTTCCCAAACCAATGACTCTCTCTATATGGATTCGTTTCGAAGACACTTTTTTAGATCTGATCAACTGAGGTGGCTCCAGCTGACCTTTTCCTTGCTGCACAAATTCTGGAATGTTAACAATAACATCTTTGTGGGAAAGTAGATCTTGCATATTGAAGCCACGATCTGCAAAAACATCGCCAGGTTCAAGTTTGTCTAGTAACCCACATCTTTCAAATAATTGTCTGTCACTCGCACATCCCCCATATGGGTCAGATACAAATGTTATGGCACCTGGTGGAGATATTCCTATCAAAACTTTTAGGGTATTACAACTTTTGTAGGTGGAATATGTTTGTTGCTGGGATATGGGGTTCTTCGGTTTGTCTATTTTAATTTCTGTGCAATCAATAATTACCGTCGATGTACATTCTTTTCCTTTAAGTTTCATTAAATCTGACAGTACACTATGTGGGGTCCACAGTTTCAGTTCTTTGAGCTGACAATATAAAAAATGTATCCAAGTTATGAATATACGAGTCACTGATGACTGACTTATATCAAATCTAAATCCTAGTTCTTTATTAAGCATATTGCGACGCAATTTAATAATAGTTAAATATAATTCATCTGGAGGTGTTAATACTCTTGCACTTGCACTAGGTACAGAGCACTGAGGATAATAGAGCAAGTGATGTGCTTGAGGACCTAACAGATTGAAAAAAAACATGAAATGCTCATAATCATCAAACCCTGTGTAAAACTGAAGTTCTGCCCACTTGATTTTGTTCTGGAAATTTTCAATCCTGAAAGCACCTAGATTAATTTCCAATGTATTCGTTGATATGTTACACTTCAATACTTCAGAGGCAGCTAAATCACACTGAATTCTAACAGACCAATACTCTTCCTCAATGGTAACTTCATTTTGCACTATTTGAGGACCTGTTGCATCCAAATTTGATACGGTTGCATCAAATCCAAATTCTTCCAAGTTATTTTGTTGTAAATTTTCTTTATTGGGGGGGTTTTCTCGTCGTCCAGCACGTTCTGCTCTCTTCAGTGAATGATATAATGGTGCTCTACTCCACTGAAATATAGTTGGTATAGCCTCTTTCTTCAGTAGTGGCTTGGCTGCAAGAAATTAAAACCATAATGAAAAATAAATCGACAATTGAAGGTTATGTTTGTTTGTTTATATCCTAAATCAACTATTAAATTTAATGAGATTCATATTCGAGAAATTTACAATTACGATAATTTTCATACGAAGTCTGCTTTGGCAAAATGCTTGTTGCACACGCGAGAGTGTTCAGTAGGGGTGAATTTATTTCGCCTAATCGCGATAATCCAAGCTTTTTATAGCGCAGTTGGAGCAGTGAGGTACAACACAGCACTGTGGCATGATTTTGATTATTTTGAAACTAAAACTCAACTTTTCATGTACGTATCAACTACGCCGACCTGACCTCCACTTACAATTGCGCCATCTACGTTGAGCTTGCCAGAATACATGCCATTTTATTATATACCTTGGTGTCAAGGTTATTTTTTATGGACATCTCTAATCGAAACCTTGGTTATCTGAGGTGTTCCGCATTTCTAGGGTTATAGTTATGAAAGTCTGAATGAGTATTGTAAGATGCTTTATTTTTGTGAATTTCCAGCAGACTATAATAAATCAATATACATGGCAGTGGCATAATTCTGTACTTTTTAAAGAGTGGCTGACAATGTTCATCAAATGGAGCTAAAGCTATAATTCTATGGGCTCTTTTCTGCATTCGGAAAGCTTTAATAGCGTTAGTAGATCTACCCCACAGAAGTATTGCATAAGTGAGGTGAGAATGAAATAGGGAGAAGTAGGAGATGATGAGTATTTGACAGCTTAGGATCTTTTTTGACTGTCGAAGCAGAAACAGCTGTGTTGATAATTTTTTACACAGTTGGTCGATGTGTGAATTCCATTTGAGTGAGTCGTCAATTATTATGCCTAGTAATGTAACATGTGCATTACTGGTTATACTATTGTTCGAAGAAATTACAATTTTTTGAGTTTTATCTTTATTTAATTTCAACTTATTGTGCGAAAAACATCTTTCTGCTTCGTGTTCGATTTTATTGTTGTAAGCAAGAAGTTTACATAATATGTCGGAATTGGACTGCAACATTGTGGTGTCATCCGCATCCCACAGAGGTGGTAAAAAATGTCATTTATGTATAAAATGAATAGGGAGGGTCCTAAGATAGATCCCTGGGGTATTCCATGGTGTACATCCATTTCATCCGATAAGTGACCATTCACAAATACCGCCTGTTTCCTTGAGGAGAGATATGATTGGAAGAAGTGTAAAGCTGTTCCTCGAATTCCATAATATTCAAGTTAGAAGATGGTGACTAATACAGTCAAAGGCTTTGCTCAAATCCCACAGTGTTACTGCACTATGTTCACCATTTTCCACGTTTGTAATTATTTGTTGTGTAACCCTAACTACTGCATCAGTCGTAGACCTATTTTTGATTAAGCCAAATTGATTTTCATGCAAGATGTTATGTTTATTCAGATATATCGTTAGACATTCTTTAACACTAATTTCGATAATCTTTCCCAAGATTGGTATGATAGAAATGGGTCTGTAATTATCTGGAAGGTTTTGATCGCCATTTTAAAAGATGGGTATCACTTTACTGATTTTAAAAATATCTGGAAAGATTTCTTCGCTGACACAACGATTTATAATAATGGATAAAGGCTCGACGATAAAGCTCAGTGTGTTTTTTATGCTTCGACTATTCAAATGAAATGTGTCTTGAGAGTTTGAGTTTTTGAATAGCGAGCGTCACATCATCATTAGTAACAGGAAGCATAAAGAAGGAATCACGAGGTTTAGAGAAACTAGAAAGACAATTTACATCTTGGTCATTATATGTTGGCAGAGTTTTGATGACGTTTTCAGCTAAATAAAAAATCCTAGATTTTTTCAAGCGAAAATGTTGACAGACGAGAGAACTACAGGTATTGTTTAGGAACTCTGCTGGTGAATTTAGGGAATAATTTTCAATAAAGAAGATCTGCTAGTTGGTGGACTCAAGAGACTGCTTCATAGCAGTCACCCCTATTTTATTCACATGTCTATTCCATAATTGTTTCCCGTCAGCCGACTGATGAAGGATCCAGTAGTCCGGTAACACAATCACCGTCATCACCATTCCGATTAGTCATAATATTGTCTATACATGTAGTAGATGCGGGACTCACTCTAGTTGGGGTTATTATCTTGGGTTTCATTCCAAAAGATTCGAGGATATTCAACCAAGTTTTGGAAATAGAGTTGTTTTTATTTATGTCAATATTGAAATCGCCAACTAAGATAATTTTCTTATATTGAGTTGAGAGTTTTGTCAAAAGTTCTTCAGTTTTATCAAAAAATGAATCATGCTCTCTAGATAATGATGATCTATAAGTTGTAATTAAGGCGGTGTTTGATCCAATCAATTCAATTCTATAGAATTCTGCGTGTTGTTCAATACAGAACGGATTCAAAAGGAAAGGTTTACATAAAATATTTTCACCTGCATAAATGGCAACGCCACCATGTTGAATAGTTTTCCTACAAAAACAACTGATTAAATTGAAATGGTCGAGGTTAACAGTTTTCAAACATTCTATTCTAAGCCGCCAGTGTTCACTCAAACAAATTATATCACAGGGTTTGTCTTCAAGGTATAACTGTAACTTTTCAATTTTATTGGCAATACACTGAATATTCAGGTGAAAAATCTTCAGAGAACCGTCCTGGAGATCCACTTTTTCGCTATTCATCCTAAAAAACTTGACTGTTGGGATGTACCAGCTGTTTCTGATTTCTTGTCGTTTAGAAATCTCTTGCCTTTTCGAAAATCGAACCTTTCAAAGGCAATTTTTCTTGGCAACAGATTTTGGTCGTATATCAATTTTTGCTTATCAGGATTAACTCCTATCATGTGTGATTGATTATTGGGACAAAGATTTAAAAATTCCAGCTTCTTCACACTCAAATCCTGTGTATCCAGTTTGGTTTAAAGGTACTGACTGATAATTTGTTCATTTATGTTATCTGCCATTTTTGTTTTCAACTCTTCCTTGGAAATTTTGATCACCTTCTTCAGTGCCATAATTCAATTTTCTTCGTCTTCTTCTAGGTTTCACGAAGTCTTCAGTTCCCGAGCCATCTTGTTCTTTAGAAGTTGAGTTTATAACCGTATCCATAAATTTTTGTTGAGCGTTTTCCAATTGTTGAACATTTGAGTGTTCTAACAGGATAGCTCCACCCAGTAGTGTTAGTGATTCCATTATTTTTTGTTTCTCCGTTGTTTTATGAGTCATTGAATGGATAGTTGTTTTGTTCTGTTTATCAGCAATCGGGGTCAGATCGCCTAGGGGAGAGGGTGGAGGATTTGAACATGAGGTAGCTTTGAACAGTGACTATAATTTTTGAATTACGCGCAATTTCAGAAAATTGGAGGGCACATGCATCGCTATAACCAGATCTTTATCTGTCCAGCACGTGGCGGCATTATTTGATCAGTTGCATTTTTGTCGCAGTTGAGGTCGTATCGGTCTCAAAACTTTAAAATATTCTCGATTACGTCAAGACTATTTTGTTTGTTCTTGATAGAAATTAGAGTAATCTTAATCGGTTTATACATTAGTGTGTACCTTAGTGGTTTTCACAGGTGAGCTAATATTTTCATTGGAACAACCTGTTTCTAGGAAAACTATTAAAATATAAAAAATGTGACTTGGGTAGGTATTGAACATGCCTCGTGGGTAGGCTTTGAACGTGTTCAAAACCTCCCCAGATTATTATTCGAAGTATGATATATTGTTTTATAATAAGATAAAACAATATCTCCATTTTTCAGGTCAATGAAAAATGCCTCGAATTTATAAGAGAAAGGGTACAAGAACAGATTTCTCTGAAACTGATATGGAACAAGCGGTTAAAGATGTGCTCGAAAACAAATTATCACTGAGGGCAGCTGCTGAAAAGAACAATGTCAAACATACTGCATTATTTTACAGAATTAGGAATAAGGACAAAAATAAAAACTACGCTGAAAAGTATAATACTAATAAGATTTTCAACCCTGAAGAAGAGAGTCTATTGATGAATTACATTCTCAAAAGTTCTCGTATAAATTATGGATTAACATATGTCTTGACGAGGAAGCTAGCATTTGACTACGCTATTAGGCTGAATGAGAAGATTCCTACCTCCTGGAATCGCGATAAAATGGCTGGAATAGAATGGATGAAAGGCTACATGAAAAGGCACCCATTATTATCCCTTCGAAAACCAGAAAACACTAGCTTGTCTCGAGCAAGTTGTTTAAACAGAGTAAATGTTGATGCCTTCCAGAATAATTATCACAAAATTATGGAAAAGTTTCATCTTACTGAAGAACGGATTTTTAATGCAGATGAAACCGGTATCATGACAGTAGTTCAAGCTCCGTATATTTTAGCTGCGAGAGGAATCAAACAGGTAGGGCAAATAGTTTCTGGGGAAAGAGGCAAATTGGTAACGATGTGCGCATTCATTACTGCTAATGGCAATCTAATTCCGCCCGTTTTTGTTTATCCTAGGGCAAAAATGATCGATACTTTGTTAATAGGAGCCCCCAGTGGTAGTAAAGGATTTGCAAATTGTCCAGAAAGTGGCTCGATGACAAACAATATTTTTTTTAAAGTACTCGAACATTTAAAAAATCATTCCAGATGTTCCAAAGAAGATCCTATTCTATTACTTATGGACAACCACGAGACACATTGCTCGTTGGAGGCCATTTTGTACGCAAAAGAAATTGGTATTGTACTTTTAACATTTCCCCCTCACTGTTCCCATAGGCTACAGCCTTTAGATGTTGGTGTATTCGGTCCATTCAAGGGAAAATTTAAAGTTGCCTGTAATGACTGGATGCTGAATCAACCAGGCAGAACAATTACTATTCATAATTTTTGCTGAAATTGTGGGCACAGCATATGCAGCATCTTTCACCATAAGTGACACAAAAGAATCTTTTAAGAAACCTGGTATATGGCCGATAAATAGAAATGCCTTTACTGATGAGGATTTTGATGCATCATATGTAACTGACAAACCTCTGATGAATGTGACTGATACAACTCCAAATACAGGTAATCCAACAAACCCGATAAATATAACTTCAAATATTCTACTGAACGGGATTGAAATTAATCAGGAGACTGCGACTGAATCAACCAATCCAGAACCTGGTTGCTCTGGAACGCTGATTACACCAGCGTCTGTGAGACCTTTTCCAAAGATCACTGGATCACATAAAAGTGAACCGAAAAAAAAAAACAAATAAGGAAGAAAAAAATTTTGACGGATACACCTATTAGAGACCAAATTGAAGCTGATTTAATTCAACGCATCTCAACGAAAATCATGAAAGATATGAAACGTAAAACCAATAAAAGTTCAAAGCCTATCCAACCAAAGAAAATCAGGAAGGAGAACAGAAAATTGGAAGACCGTATTTTAGAAAAACTACAAAATGACACGCAAATAGAAAATATACTGAAATCTGTAAAACGTAAGATACTGACAAGTGATTCGTCTGATACATCGGAAGGTAGTAAAAGTGTATCACTTCATGACAGTTCTTATGGTGAAGAATCTTTCAGTGAAATCGAAGATTTTCCAAATACTGAGATTAATTGCAAAGATTTCATGTTAGTGAAGTTTTATACAAAGAAATCTATTGTATACTATGTTGCTCAAGTTGAAGACAAATTTGAAAAAGATTTATTCGTAAATTTTTTGAAGAAGAATTGAAACATTTTTTTATTTTCCCGAAGTTGCTGATAAATCACTTGTCAGCTCGGATGATATAATATTGAAACTACCGCGACCCTCAGTTAGTGATGGTACATTGAGGGCTGCTAAAATGTTCGTATTCAATAATTTTGATTTTTCTAAGTATAGTATGCGTTAACTTATATTATGTTGATAATGTAAATGATAATATTTCTGAAGTAATGTTGTTTCACAAAATCTTTTCAATTTTTCAAGTTATGTTCAAATGTATCCCTGAGCTTGTTCAAATCCACCCCATCTATAGGAGCATTTAAACAAAATTAGATTTAGTGAGAAAACTATGTTTTTTTATGTTATTCGAATATTAACATTAATAAGGAATAAATAATAACAAACAGCAATAGTAGACTTACTTTCCGTGGAAATTGGGTGAAATGAAAATATCATATTGGTTACGTTATTTCACTACAAAAAAAAAAAATCGTTCAAATCCTCCACCCTCTCCCCTACATTATTTTTCCTAGCGCCAATATCCAGTTTTTTGGGCTCCACTTTATCATGTTTTTCAATTTGTTCATTTGTTTCTTTAGAAATGATGATATTTTCCTTCAGAGATTCAATGTGTATGTTCAGTAGAGTTATTTTGTCTCTCGATTCAGTAATTATAATATCCTTTTACTTCAGGATGTTTTTAATCAATATGAAATCGGTTTTCGACTCTCTATTCCCAATTCCCTCGATAGATTCGTAGAAAACAGCATCATAGCTATATCAATTCCAGGAATCTGTTCTAAAGGTGGCGTATCAATGGTATTATTTTCTATGCCTTGCCATAATGAGCATTTTTCGAAAATTGTGGAATCTGCATCCTTACCATATGAACCAACGTCAACATATCGTCGGTTAAGAAGTGATACCTCGTAACTAGCAACATTGGTCAAATTGAGTTATTTATACCAAATTGTT
This sequence comes from Chrysolina americana, assembly GCA_958502065.1. NCBI lineage: Eukaryota > Metazoa > Arthropoda > Insecta > Coleoptera > Chrysomelidae > Chrysolina > Chrysolina americana. Next base: position 21,754,316 of record OY293419.1, on the reverse strand, counting down.
CAAAAACACAAGACGCATATTTCTGGTGATTCCAATTATGTTTTAGAACATTCTTAACGGCCAAACAGAGCGAGTCGTGTTTCCTTGTAGAAGGTTCGTGCATTACACTGAAGTGACAACTCGTACGTCGGTTAGTTCTCGTGTTGCAGCGGTTGTGAACAGCTAATAGGTAAGCGTCCTGTGCAATTTCTATTATTTTTGAAAGAACAAGGATGTATTGAAGACTAATGCATTATTATAATACTTACAGTTTGATTCTAACAATAAGTTGAGGTATTGTTTTTTGTTATTACAAATTAGTGAAGGTATGGCGTAAACTACAAAAATAATGACGAAGATACGAGTTATCACTTTTTATTAGCAGCTGCATCTGTTCTGAAATTACACATATCTTCATTATTGCTGTATCAAACAGAAAAAAATACTTCAATAGACTGTTTTACACTTCGCTTATTATAGTTATATTTATTTAAGATAGTGATTGATTGGCTATTGACAATGGAAAGTCGCGGTAAAAAAATGGTTTTGCTCTGCAGACAAAATGAAGAACGCAATTTAACAGAGACTGAAACTGGTTTACCTGACACTATAGTTTTGTCAGAGGATGTCCTGGAGGCTGCTGAATGGTTGATCATGAATGAAAATGACGTGCTCCAGCCACTGGAAGGTAAATCTTGTTTTAAAATGGCACGAAATATTTACACTGAATGTAAATTTTATTTTCAGCATTACAACATAATACGAATATGAATACCAATACTGAAGATGACACAGCAAATGTCCAGAATGAAATAATCGTAGAAGAATTTTATATAGAACGTGAGAGTAATATAGTTGATACCGAGCATAATAATATTTTGGTAATGAGCTCTAGTGAAGAAAAAGAAAATGGCAATGATTTTGACTGGGTTGATGGAGACAGCTATGCCTCTTCGGATTCTGTGATGGAAGATTTGCCTCAACGGGTAACAGACGTCGATCAAATGTCAGAGAGAGAAGACAACGAAATCGGAGATACAAATGTACCAGCTACCAAGAAACGTCGAAAGGTAAAATGTTGTGAAAATTGGCATGACATGAAAAACAAGAAATTGAGAGAACAAGGCAAGGCTTACGTAGGCTGGACAAGAAATAAAGGAGAGAAGGCCAAAAGAGGAGGTCATCGAAAACCACGAATAATGGAACCACGTTGTACTTCTAAGCTATGCCAAAAGTCAAAAAGAAGAGATTGCAATAAAATGACTGATGCTGAGAGAAAACTTCTTTTTGACATGTTTTGGTCCAACATGACTTGGGACTAAAGGAAAGTATATATTTCGTCTTTGGTTACACTGGCACCTACAAAAAGAACAAAGAAAGCTCCCAATGAAATTTCGCGAAGAAAAGCATCTTTCATTTATACCATGAGGAATAAAAATGATGAAACTCTTACAGTATGTAAACAATTTTTTTGTCTACATTTGGCCTGAAAGAGTGGAGTGTACATCACTGGGTCAACCCAGTTCCTGGGGAAATTTGTTTTAGGATGCATCCATCTCCAAGTACTCTTCGTAGCAATCGGATACTTTCCGCTGTACCTCCAAGTACCGCTGCAGCACAAACAATCTTAAATGAATTCTTGGATGCGATGCCGAAGCTGCCATCGCATTATTGTAGAGCGTCAACAAATAAGTTATACGTCGAACCAATTTACGGTAATAACATCTCAGACGTGTATAAAGAATACCAAAAGATTTGTCGTGACAAGTGCGAAAACATACGTCCCGTGTGTCGATTCACATTCGATAAGATAATAGACAACAAAAATATCTCATTTCAAGCTCCAAAAAAGGATCGGTGTGACACTGGCATCAGCTATGAAATGGGATCAATAGATAAGGACACTCATGACAAACATACTGAGAGAAAAAATAGGGCTAGAGAACTCAAAGCTATAGATTCCACAGAAGGGAAGAGTGGCAAATGCATCGTAATAACCCAGGACGTACAAGCAGTAAAGGTGTGTCCGTTGTTGAATGCCTCAGGTTTGTACTACAAAACTAAGCTGAGTTGTCACAATTTCACGATCTACAATAACATAACCCATCAGGCTCGTTGTTATTGGTTTACTGAAACAGACGCCGACTTAACTGCAAACACGTTTGCAAGTTATATTATCGATTATTTACTTGATGTTTTACTTGATAATATAAAACCAGTAATCATTTGGAGTGATGGCTGTGGCTATCAGAACAAGAATGCTATTATGTCTAATGCATTGCTTTCTTTGAGTGTAGCTAAGAATGTGACAATTTATCAGAAGTTTCTCGAAAAAGGCCACACACAAATGGAAGCAGACTCAGTTCACGCAACCATTGAAAGGAGGTTGAAGAATAAACATATTTATTTGCCGAGTGATTACCATAAAGTAACACTCGAAGCTAGAAACGCATCTCCCTACGGTCCTTACGAAGTTAAGCCAATTTCGTTCGACTTTGTTAAAGACTATGGTCAGAAAGAAGCTCTGAAGTTTGAATCTATTAGGCCAGGGAAAAAAGTCAATGATCCAACAGTAAATGACATAAAAATGATAAAATATACCCCAGACGGCAATATCCAAGTTAAGTTGTGTTATGATGAAAATGTATCATTTCAGGATCTGCCTCATCGCAAAAACAGACGTAGTGTTGTTTCTGATTTGAAGAAATTTAAGCAACTTCAAATCGCCCCCTTAAAAATAAAGAAAAAAAAATATGACCACCTACAGGAGTTGAAGAAAGTTCTTCCCAAAGATTGTCTACCGATAGTCTACCGCACGATTGAAGCTAATTTTTCTCTCATTTGTTTCAATATAAATCAACGAAGATGCAGTATTGTTGATAATTTAGCATTTTGAAAATAATTTATGTTTATTTTTCCATTATTAGTAATTCAATAAAGTGTGAAAGCTAACGAAACTTATATTTTGATAATTTTTTTTATTCTAGTGAATTTCCGTATGTGTACTATAACCAAAAAATGAATGATAGTGAGAGCACGTATCTGCAATAGTTATATGAATATATCACAAATAAATAATATTCATCAAATATAAGTCATATAACTAATAATACATTAATAATGGCATAAAATGAGATCAATAACGTTTTTAATTCGTTTTTGAGGCGTTTTTTGTTTCTCCTGTGAAATTGGGTTAAAGTGACTTCCGAGGTGTCACTTCTTAACCGAAGATTTATGAATCTGTAATTAGCATCAGCTACTGCCATTAAGATAATGGAAAAGTAGTTTTTGTAATTTAAATACAAAGTAGCATTTTGAGGTTTCACTAGTCGTATGTGCTTGCCATCAACTGGCGGTGGGAGAGGTTAGGTTTGGGAATGCATTCATTTTTCATTATTATCCATATTTGTTGACAAACAAATTGTATGATACCACCTGCAGTTGATCGACAAACTCTGTAACCATGGTGTATTTTCTTCAAACTACAGCCACTTGCTAGATATCAATAAGGAATAAAAAAATATTGTAAAATTTTCTAATTTACGAAATATCACTTTGCTTATTATGCGTTTATGTTTGATAGGAGTTATAAAAGGTTTCTAATATGTTTTTTTTTCAGTACAAAATGATACGGCCAAATGGAAATCTATAAGAGATAGCTTCATACGGGATTTTAAAAAATAAACGGTGTTTACAATGTCAGGTGCCGCAAGAAGGAGAGTAACGCATTATATTTACGACGAACAGCTACGGTTCTTGAAGAAAAATCGTGAAATGCGACCAACAGAAAGTACAGTTAATACAATAGAAGATGGTAACGCTAATGATGGTTCTACTGACGATCATGACTATGGGAATCTAATCCTAAACGCAAATCAAAATGCTGATATTACTGAGGAGACTTCTTCACAACGCACTGCTACGTCGGAGTCTCAAACTCCTTCAACAATCAATAGAAAAAGAAAAAAGAGTAATATTGAGGAAAAAGTGTCCCAATTCATTGGCACTACTTTGAAGAATCGAAAAGAAAATGATAGAAAAGAACCAACGATAATGAATCTTTTTTTATGTCACTAATTCCATCGGTAAGGTTCCTCACAAACGATGAGAAAATTCAATTCCGTATAGAAGTTTTACGAGTATTGCAACGATTCAAAAATAATAAAACAGCTAATACTGGTACTTACAGGAATCATGCGAGTTTTCAATTCGGACATGCATGCAGTTACCCAAACTACCCTGATAACAACTTGGCTCCCTTAGGACCCAGCAGTTCATCGACTGGATCATACTTGTCGCAATTTTCACCTGACGGTGATTCTTTACAATACTAACATGACGTGAAATATGTTATTGTTATAATTAAACCTTTTTTCGTGAGAGTAGGTATCTAGTTAATTTTATAAAATACTCTCACTTGAAAACAAACAACGCTTTCACTTACTTTAGACTTAAAGCCAACATTTCTTCAAGTGGAATGGCAGATCTCATATTGGTGTTTTGAAGGGATATTGAATCCCTTATATTAGTAAGCAGCCCATCAGAAGAAGATTGGGACATTTGAAATTAATTGAAAAAGCGCACAGGATCTTGTTTTAACTAACAATCGTGGAATATTTTGTGTTCATGAGATGAAGAAATTTCTTGAACAAAGTAATTACCTTTGATGAATGTCTAAATTAGGTTCAATAGTGTCAGATTTTCAGTCTGTGTCCGAATAATGTACTCACATGTGTCAGAATTCCGTACCAAATATCACTGCCAGTGTCAGAATTAAGTTCACTAGCATACATTATAAAAAAATATCTTTTGAGTGAGAACGATAGTATATGACCAAAGGGGGCTTTGGGACCGCATGCGCAGTACGGTCGAGCTTGCCACGGGCCATCGGAAATAGTCGGGGTTGGGTAGAGGAGATCGGTAGAAGTCGGCCGTCGCTGGTCTGCGTTCAACGAGTCGCGATAGATCCAGTTGATGATAAGAATTCTCCACTACCGCGCGCTTCGCTGGTCTGCGTTCATCGTGTGACGTAGTCGAGAGATATCCCGTAGACCGATAGCATTTTGCCAATACAGCGCGCATCTTGAATATTTAAAATTAATTGAATTTAAAAATAAAAAAAGTTGCGGAGAATGAGGTTTGAACCGGCGGCGAAAGTTTGGAAGCGTGTGACGCTAGCCATTAGTCCACGGTGGCTTCATACAAGATGGGGTATGAATGTGGCAGGCATGATTGAAGGTGGTATAGAAGGTTTTGGTATTGGAGCCGTGGGTATAATAGAAAAAGAATAATGATTGTGAATGAAAGTATTCAGAGTTTGAAAGTGCGATGATAATAGTGGTGTTTGGAAAATGGGAAAAAAAACATGGCGGCTGTCAAATGTTATACAGGGTGTACCAACATAATATTTAAGTGAAAAAACATGGTTGCCTCGGCCATTTGTCGAAGAAAATGCCATTGGGGGTATGGGGGGATTCAAAATGTTTTCGTGAGGGGATCCGTCATTTTTAACGTGCGATTTGGAGTGAAAATTAGCATTTTAAATCTTACTCGTTTTTTGAAACGCAAAAAACGCTCATTGCAGTAACATTTTTGCATGTTTGAGCGTTTCAAATTTCAGTCGTTTTATATCCAATTTTACATTTTTGCATACTAATAATTTTCTACGTGCGTCCATTTTTCGAGTTCACTTGAATATTTTGAATTGTTTGCATTTAAAAAAATAAAAAAAGTTTTCCGAGAATGAGGTTTGAACCGTCGAACTGCTGATTATGGAGCACCCACTGAACACACTAGGCTATGAATCAAGGTATTGATGTGAGTGTTGCCAGTTGTAAAATTAATCGTATAGGTTGACTGCAAATAGGTGTTGTCAGTGTTACGAAAAATCATCGCTCGACGGTCTAAGTTCATTTGTGACGTAATCGAAATAGATCCAGCAACTGATTGTACTACATGAAGCGCTCGATGTTGCCAGTTGTAAAATTAAGCGTGAAGTTAGGGGGAAAGAGTGTTGCCATTCAGAGAAATTTGGGGGTTAGGAAACATTATTTTTGGAAAGTATGTAGGTAGCATTGAGCAGAGTTGAAATAATCAGTAGCATAATGACATCGACAGAATACAGACGTAAATTAGAGAAATTTGAGAGACGTCTTCAGGAATTAAAAAAAGACATTCAATTTTTTGAAGAAAAGGAGAATGTTTGGAAGCAGTTGAATAATTTAAACATTCAAGACAGAGTTTTCATGCGAAAATTACCTCAAACAAGATACCCGTTACGAAGAATCCAACCTCAGAGTGCAGAATATGTCTCCGCTGTTGAAAACAAATTTTGTACTTTTAACTGCAATAATAAATAATGTTTTGTACGTGAATAAGCCATTTGGTGTGAAATACATGGCAATATGCGTGAAAACCGATGAGTTTGAATGCAACCGGACCCAATGGAAATCAATGCGAGTAACATCAGTCAATGATGGACAGCTACTAGTATTTGCCAGTGATGTTCCAAAGAATACAGCATTCAAGTATAAGCTGAAGCTGATATTTCAAGATCTTCGAGAAATAGACACAAAAACTGAGGAGTTTATTCCAGCAGGGCGAGAGAAAAGCAAGTCAAAAGTGGAATTTGATCTTTATAGAATTTTCATTATAGTATCCACTATATTAGCATGTATATTAATGAGGCTTGTACAGGAAATAATTGTAGAATTTAATAAAAAATGGAGTATTTGGTTTAAATAAAAATTGCAAAAAAACAAATCGAATTTCATTTAATATTTTCGCTAGTGAATATATGAACAAACAGCTTGATATCAACATCCGTTATTCATTCCATTATCAGTTGTGAAACGCGCAATTCGAGCCAGCGCTATCGCAATGAGAAACCGCCTCAAACAGGAAATTCAATATGCGATAAGCACTTTGATGGCCGAGTTGAGGTTGCCAGACGGGAAGTATCCAGACCGCAACGACCAACGGTTATCGGCAAGGCGTACATGAGAATTGGTATTTTGTTCCAGAAAAATCTCGAAGGTTGTGTTATCAGACTTTATTTTATATTTAAACACACAGCGAGACACGAAGGAAAATCATTTTATGTTTGATTGTGCTAGTAGCAAGTTACCAGTGTGCCAACTTCATTTGAAAAGTAAGTGTTTTCAATTGTTTTTATATGTGTCTGTTGAGTTTCTCATTTAATTTTCAATTATTTTTATGCCTGCCTTTTTTGGTTAATTTTCGGTTCAAAATTTGTGTGTTTTTAGTTTAGCTTTTTACTCAGATGAATTTACGTAAATGTTTTATGTTTGCCTTTTGAGTTTTCGTTTAATTTCCATTTCTTGTGCATGTCTTTGGGCGCTTTCAAAATTCATTGTAATTTCCAATTCAAAGTGGTTTAATAGTTCAAAGGTGCATTTGATTTTTGTGTTTTTTTTTGGTTATAACAAAAACTTTTTATTATGCTTTTCCTCAGATGGATCTACAAAAATTGAACGCCGCCGGGTCAATCGTGAGCAGGAAACCAATCACCAAACTATCCGATTTACCTGTGGGGGCACCGCAAAGGATATCAAGTGCGAAGATAGTCCGAGGGAAATTTGGCGAGGCTGTGCTGCTGGATTTGGGGGAGAGCGTCATCTTTTTGCCGCAGAGAGTAACCGAGGTATATCGGGTATATACAGAAGAGTTCTCGAGCAGCAAATATTCCGTGATATTCAAAGGACTGATGAACACTGGGAAAGCCAATAGGGGAAAAAAAGAAAATTGTTAGTAAAATTGGGGAATTGAAACGTATTAGATGTATAATAAATGTTATGAAAAATGATAAGTATATTGGATCAGGCTTGAATAGAAGCAGTAGGGTTATTTGGGAAAATATCAATGCAATTTTCAATGGTAGAGTAAGGACAGGTGTAATAATAAATTTAGCTCACAAAGAAGTGCGAAAATTTTTGAGCGATGCGTATTTTGTTTTCAAATCGAGAATTTCCAAAATTTTGAAGGAGATGCAATGCCTCAAGGTAAACATGACACTGTTGGGGGATTTCATCAAAAAGTCAAATGACGGCGAAATAGTTGATCGAAAATTTTTCAATACCCCTAATGCAATCAATGATTTGGGTACGGACTTGACGGCTTGGTACAATAAACATGTTGTGGATGTTATTTTGAACAAAAGAAGAATTTCAAGAGAAAGACTCGGGGTGGGCGTTGAGTAAAATTATTTTGCTTGAGGTAACAATAAATAAATACGGAATAGGGAACGGTTCAGGGTTTATATGGTTACCTGAAGAAATTCAAAATAGGCATGCATGCATCAATATTGATAATCAAGATGATGCGTGTTTTTTTATAGCGATCGTGAGTGCTTTGTACCCTCCCAAAGGAAATGTTTCACGTGCATATTCATATCCAAATTATGACACGGTTTTGAATACAAGGGGTTTGGAAATTCCTATGCCAATTCACCACATTACAAAATTTGAAAAACAGAATGATATTTCCGTAAATGTATATAGTTTAGAAATGAATATTGTCAAAGAAAAAGCATTTTACGAAGTAGTACCTGCACGATTGACCAAAAATAAATTGAATAAACACGTTAATTTACTACTAATTCAAAATATATATTTCCTTAAATTGAACGAGTACGACGCCTTACCTAGGGATACAGATGATTCGCAAATTAAATATCATTATTGCTGGATTAAGAATATGTCTAGATTGTTATCAAGTCAGTTGAGCAAGCATAAAGTTAAAAAATTTTTTTGCGATAGATGTTTGAATTATTTTCATAGCGAACAAAAATTGTCAGAACATATCGGGTTGTGTGAGAATATTAACGAGTGTAAAATTTCATTTCCAAAATTTGATTATGTAGAATTTCGAAATTATGTGTATAAGCAAAAATGTCCATTCGTTATATACGCCGATTTTGAATCCGCTTTGGAAAATTGTGAGGAAAAAATGTCTGATAAATCAACAAAATATCAAAAGCACAAGGCATTCAGTGCAGGTTACTACTTGAAATGCTCTTACGATGATAGCTTGTCCAAGTTCAATAGTCATCGCGGCAACGATTGCATCCAATGGTTTACAAATGAAATACTTGCTATTGCCAAATTTGTTGAATCCAAAATCAAAAATATCGTACCAATGGTAACCCCGATATTGTTAAAGATAGAGTGTGCCATATTTGCGAGAAGTTATTTTCCAAGCAGGATATTATCGTTAGGGACCATTGTCACTTTTCGGGGTTGTTCAGGGGTTGGAGTCACCAATCTTGCAATCTTGCCTTTAAGAAGCTTTTTATGGTACCCATTATATTCCACAACCTTTCCGGATATGATAGTCATTTTATTATACGGGATATAGCAAAAAAGGGGTGTGTGAGCATACTTCCCATCAACAAAGAGAAATACATTTCATTTACTCAATACGATAGTGAAACCAGTATTAAATTTAGATTTATAGATTCTTATCGTTTTATGGGAGCTAGTCTTGATGAGTTGGTTTCCACAATGGATGCAAAAAATTTTAAAATTTTGAAAAAGGACTTTGCGCAATTGGATGATGAAAAATTTAAGCTTCTCACTAAGAAAGGGGTATTTCCTTACGATTATGTTAATAATATGGAAAAACTCCTCGACACCGAGCTACCCTCCAAAAAACGCTTTTATAATAAACTCAACGATGTTGAAATTGACGATGAGAAGTATGCTCATGCTCAAAATGTTTGGCAGCAATTTGATATTGAAACTTTGGGGGAATACAGCGATTTATACATGAAAACAGATATATTGCTTTTGGCAGACGTTTTCGAAAATTTTCGTGAAATTGACTTGAAAACTTATGGGCTGGATCCTTCGTGGTATTATACCATGCCGGGGTGTACGTGGGACTGTATGTTGAAATATACAGGGTGTAAATTGCAAATTTTAAAAGATGTTGATATGGTTATGTTTGTGGAAAATGGTATAAGGGGCGGAATTTCAGTTTGTTGTAATAGATATTCGGAAGCGAATAACAAGTATAAGTCAACATACAATCCTACAGAACCGTCCAAATATATCATGTATTTCGATGTGAATAACTTGTATGGGTGGGCAATGTCAGAATGTCTACCATATGGAGGTTTCGAATGGGTTGATACGAATATTGATGTGACTCAAATTCCCGACGACAGCCCTGAAGGTTATATTCTGCAAGTTGATTTAGAGTACCCTGCACACCTGCACGATTTACACAAAGATTTTCCGTTTTGTCCTGAACACCGCACACCACCAAATTCCAAATTGAAAAAATTGATGCTAACCCTGCATGATAAAAAAGAGTATACGCTTCATTATAGGAACTTGAAACAAGCTCTGGAACATGGCTTGAAATTAACTAAAATCCATAAAGTTTTGAAATTTAAACAATCTGCGTGGTTGCGCCCTTATATCGAGCTGAATACTCGATTGAGGACTGCAGCCACTAATTCTTTCGAAAAAAATCAATTCAAGTTGGCCAATAATGCTATTTTTGGTAAAACCATGGAGAACATCCGGTTGCACCGAATCGTAAAATTAGTTTCTTCCTACGAGGGTAGATATGGAGCAAAAAATCTCATTTCCAGCCCTCGATTTCATAATCGTACAGTTTTCGATTCAAACTTGATGGCTATTGAACTGAAAAAAGCCGAACTTGTATTCAATAAACCAATGTATGTTGGGATGGCTATTTTGGATTTGTCAAAAACTTGCATGTTCAAATTTCATTATGAATTTATGCTTCCCACTATGGGTGTGGAAAAATCCAAGTTAATGTATACCGATACAGATAGTTTCATTTATGAACTAACGTGTAACGATGTATACGAAGAAATTATCAAAAAACATATTTCCAAATTCGATACGTCTGATTATTCAAAAGATAACGAGTTTAACATTCCACTTGTGAATAAAAAGGTACCTGGACTAATGAAGGATGAAGCAAATGGCAAAATTATCAAGCATTTTGCAGGGCTACGTTCAAAAATGTATACCTACAAAGTGCAGGGAGGCAAAGTATGTAAAAAAGCGAAAGGAGTGAAATATAATGTTAAAAATAAAATAAGTTTCGAAGATTACGTGGATTGTTTGAAAAATTGCAAGCAAAAGAAAATTACTCAGTGTACAATCCGATCATTCGCTCACGATGTGTTTAGTATCAAGCAGTCGAAAATAGCTCTTAGTCCGTATGACGATAAACGCTATCTTATCCCCAAATCATTTGATACTTTACCGTGGGGACACTATAGTCTAAATTAATTTTTTTCACCATTTTTGTTCTAAATTAATTTTTTTCTCCCGTTTGCAGGTACAATGAATTTGCAACAGTTGTGCATCAAAACCGTTTGCGAAAATATCAAGAGTCCAACCTTGTTCCTCATCAATTCACATTCATCCTTACCTTCAATATTAACAAGACAAATTATTCAAAAATATGCCCATTTCAAATGGCTAAACATTAATCGTCAAGAAATTGTTTATGATGAGGATGACATTCTCACGGATCTCGAAATTGGTCAAAAATTTGCTTATAATGAGGATGAGGACATTCTCATGAATTTCGAATATGGTGGGAGGTTTTTTGGTGGTACACGAAAAAAACAAATACGTGCAGCATTATTAAACATTTATAATTTGGAACCATATTGTCGTCATGATTCATACTGCATTTGGATGAAATTTTACGAAGTTGTTGACTTTAACTAAAGATTGTGCAAATATTGTTTTGAACATATCCAAAGTATGCTTAAAATATGCAGGTGTGACGAAATAAAAAATTTTGAAGTTAAACATTTACATGAAGTTTTCACAAGTAATGAATTACATAATGCCTACCAAGATAAATCATATTGGTGTCAATATGATTTTAAGCACGTTCTTTTCACTTTACAAAATAAAGATGAATGCATTGATCATTTACATAGAACGAAAAGGGCGAAATTTTTTTGAAAAAATGTTTATTATATTTTATGTAAGGGGGGAAGGAAAAAAATTTAAGCTTACTCCAACTATTTGTGATGTTGATAAGAAACATTATTTTCAACTATATTTCAACAATTCATTTTTCATTTATGTTTTTATATATATATATTATTTTGTTTTCTTTTATTACTGTATTTTAGGGAGGGTATTTTTTTTAATATAGAAAAAACAAAAAATATTTCTAGTTTTATATTTCCAAAATATTTTTTTGAAAAAGTAATGAAAAAATGGAGCGATTTTTGGACCGTAGATGAAACGTCTACGGCCCAAACTCCAACATATTAGAAATATAAGGAGTAGATATTTCATCTACACCTCCAAAGTGATAAAAAACAATATGAAGCAGCACCAGGCTTTGTACAGTGTTGAGCAAAATAAGGCAAGTTGAATATTTTTCTCTTCAATTCCCGGTAAAGTTATAATTCGTTTGATAATCAAAATGCCTCTACTTCAAAACTGAAAAAATTCGACAGTTCATTGACTTGTTTTTTAACCAATAATTGTTGAAATAAAAAACTTGATTTCTTTTTCTCATTTATTACATAAATCATACACAAATTTTTGTTTATAATAAAATAAATATTCACGTAAAGCATTAGCCAACATACTATCTAAAGATGAGGCTTGGCAAAAACCTTCTATAATTTCTTCCAAACTTAAATTAGTCTTATTATCGCGTAACCATGATTGAATAATATCAAAAACACCGCGATAATAGTCACAAAAGTTCATAGCATCCAGCATAGCGGTACGGTCAGACAGCACCCCCAAGTGTGTATTTAGAATGTCGGTTACATCTTGTTGGGACAGTTCCATGTTCGTGACATCCTTGGAAATGGAAATTTGTTTGGTATTACTTTCGATGTACTGTGTGATGTAAATATAATCTCCGAAACGTGTTGTGATTGGATCATACTCATCTACATACTCATCGATTTGTGATTCAAAGAAATTTTCCTTTATTTCTTGTAGGATGTCAATGAGGGTGACCCATTCGAAAGAAGCAAAATTGATGGTTCGAATGGAGAATTGCTGCTTCAAAATGATGCATGGACTAAAATCTCTGGATGGACTAATGCCACATCGAATTTCGTACGATGGCATAGGGAAGACCATCAGCATCAACTGATGTTCGTTCCTAGCTGCCATTTCGTACTGCTCTAAAGCTCTGTCGATGGCACTTAGAGTTTCGTTGTAATCTTCTCCATCACTATCACACATTACTTCGATTTCACTAGCGTAACCACTGTCTTGAGACATTTTCGTTTTCAAACTGAATATCTAGGTGTGCTTTCACATACTTTTATAGCTTCAGATCACGTGTTCAATTTTAAAATTGTTGTTGCATGTTTGTTGACTGTGAAAAAATATTTGAAAGGCCCTCCCAATAGTCTTGCAGAGTGTGCTTCTTTTCCATAAGATTCTATACAAAATCAACGTTTTCGATCCAACTGTTATGTTTGTTATCCAAACCGAGCCATTTAACGTACATTTTTTTGTCTTTCTTCCTCAGAACTTTTTCCGAGAGATATATATATCTGGATTTGCAGTTTTTTGTAATTCCTCTGCATAAAAAGCACCCTTTATAGGAGCACCCTGCATATCTTCCAGCATGAAGGTGGCAGGGTTGGTAATGTTAACTTTGATGATTTTGAATAATTCCGTAGTCCAATTGGGTGTGTAACCTTTTTCGAACAAGTGCTTTGTCTTACTAATCCGCACAACATCGCCCATAGCGAATTTTCTCGGTCCAGTTATTTTCAAGTGTGAGTATGTTGATTTAAGAATTTGCTTTTCGTTGGTTTTATCAATTTCTGAAGGTTTCATATTCGTCTTTGAGTGACGTGTATCATTGTAAGATTTTGTGATTTCAGGTAATATATTCAGCCATTTGTAGGTGCCATTCAAACTGAAATACTTGTACAATCTTTCTTTTAAAGCCCTTATAATTCGTTCGGCCATAGAGGCTTTGAGGATGCTGTACGTATTGTAGTGATTTATCTCGTGTTTTTTCATCAAACTCTGAAATTTACTGTTTACGTTTTAGTAATTTCCTCACCCGTTTTCGTTTTCAGCGGGCGAGTCCACACGAATTTCGAAAAACAATCTATAACAACTAGAATGAGTTTGAAATTTCGATTTTGATGGGCGTACGGTCTCATTTCAGCCAAGTCCATTTGCCATAAATCATCTGCCTTTAATAATGGTGCAACGGCGAGGATAATTTTTTCTAACAGGTTTATGCAGTTCACGGACAAGTTGAATCTTGTCTGTGGAAGCCATCATACGTATGTGATGACGTAACTGTGAAACCTGCTATTTTATTATGATGATGCAAACACAACATTTTGTCTTTCAGTAATCTCCTCGACAGCAGATTTCACCCTAGCTATATCTGAATTTATTTTGGAGATATATTGTGAAATATCAATTCGAAATTGGTTTAGTTCATTCTTGGTTAGCAGCGTTTCCTTGTGCTTGATATCCCATTTTAAATTGTGCGAATTAATCGAATCGGTTATTTCGGCAATTTTTTTCAACAAATCACCACGAATATTTTCAATATCAGTGTTGTATTGTTGGTTGAATTTTTCGAAAAATGACTTTGTTTCATTATAGCGTACCTCACTCTGTTGCATTATTTGAACGAAATTCTGATTGAGGGTTTGAATTCTCTTTTCCAGCTGTTTGTTTGTTTTATTCGATTCATTTTTGATTTCATGTTGCATTTTTGCCATTTCATCATTCACTTGAGCTATTTCCGAATGGTGTTGTTCACTCTGATGTCGTATACTTGCAGTAATTTTTTCATGAATTTCATCAACATATTGTTTATTGGCAGCATCAGTATTTTTGGTGGGCCTCTTTACATTACTCAATTTCAAATTATCAAAATCAATGTTACCATCTGTAGTGTGCAGCAAACTGCTGCCTCCAGAAGGCGTGGCTAATTTTCGCTTTTTATCGGCGGTGCTGTCGCTACGTCCAAACTTGTCGATAACCATTTTGAAAATGTGTAAATGGAGGAACGTACACCATCTTATACGATTATATTTGCCTCTTTGAGTTCACTCAACATGGCAATAATCTCATTGTCATGCGAAGTATTTCCAGCATCCCGAGAGGCTATAAATAATTTGAGACGTTCGCATAGTTCGTTTGGGTCATCCCAATAAACAAACTCCATAGGTTTGGTATTGAATGTCATTGCAATAGGTATATTTTTAGGTAAACCGCTACCTTTTGCTGCAGATGTTTTAGATGAACCGGTACGTGTCGATATTTTACGTTGATTTGCTGGGGGAAACATCGGTTTAATTATTTCGGTATATTTGTATCTTTTACTACCTTTCGGATAGCCTAGGGAGTTTTTGTGAATATTCGACAAATCTACAATTGATTTGTATGCCTGCATATCTTCATTATTATAGTTTTCAGGTGTGTTTAAAAATATGAGTTCATATATACCGGGTGTTGCTCTCCACTGATATCCACCCATTTTAATGTATCCGCTGCGTTTGTCGAAATCTATTTCTTTGTTACCTAGGAACCATTTCGAAGATACACCATCATATACAGGACCGTATACTTTATCTATTTCTTTGTCATTACTCCAATGTTTTATAATGTACGGTTGAGCCATTATAGGATATTGATCGATATATTCCTGTAAAACTTCTTCATTCATGTCTGACACAAAGCTCTTATCTTGTTCCTCTTGTGTGCCTACGCTGAAGATATCCTCATCATCAGCATCATCTGTACCTGCAACATGTTCGAGGGATTGGAATGGAGTCGTTGTTTCGAATGGAGACGTTTCACGCTCTTTCACTTTCTCTTGTTTGACTTCAGATTTTGTCTCACTTTTCATTGTGGTAGTAGGAGATTGCGATGTCGGCGGCGGCATTGCTGCTATTTTCCTCAATGGGACAGATACAGGTTTAAAGAATTTTTGCAACGTCTCATCTTCTTCAGATCTACCCAATTTCAAAGCCAAATATTTTTTTCGAATAGCTTTTGCAATTTCATTGATTTTAGTCTTTCGAATAACATCAACTTCTTTGCTCAACGGTTTCATGATGATAACTGCGGAATACATCAATCCCTCTGTATACTTATATATTTATCGAATCCTTGACGATAACGTCCAGCATTTATATCAAAATCTTTCATAATCACAACGGTTCCATATCGATGCTGTCGCCAGCATTCTGCTCACATTGCCTTGAATTCATCGAACGTCATGTCTGGGGAATCGTGTTCATCGAATACATGTTTCAAATTCATTTCATCCTGCTTGAAAAGCACAATCATATTACAATTGTCTCGTATCAATTGTTTTGGAATTTTTTAATATGTTTGACAAAGATATGCAGCATCAATATTTCGGTGTCTGCAAAAGGAGTAATATTCTCGAATTTTCTGTTGACCATCGCATGCAACATCATCGAAAATTAATATAGAATTTGATTTGGCTTCGTGAGGGTTTATGATTTCCTCATTTTCCCTGAACGGATAATATCCCAATCCCTTGACTTTCCCCAAAATTTCTTGAACCGCCTGATATTTGGGTTGGTACAAAGATTTTGAATATACGTAGATATTTTCGAATTTTGCTCCATTCGGGTGGAATAACAGCGTTAAGATGGCATTTGTCTTTCCACAACCACTTGGCCCACAAACAATTGCACGAAACGAATTCGGTAATAATTTACCATGCTTCCCAACCATACTGCTATTGAGACCTCCATTCAAAAAATCTAAAATTTCAATAGGCAGTGTCTTGTTGAACGATCTAATAATAATAATAATATAATAATAAAACATGAGCGCGCCACGGTTATAAATAAACGCATTGAAGGTATCGTTCATCATTATCAATGTTGACTTACTCTGGTGCAGGTGTTGTCAATTCAATCATCAATAAGCTCCCGTTCGAATTACATCTACCAGGTTATTCGTTTTGCGATCCAGGCACCAAATTGAGGCAGAGATTACAACGCGGAGAAACTGGCATGAATCCTCTGGACGAAAGCTGCAGAAATCACGATATTGCATACTCTCAATCAGACTCTCTAGAAGACCGTCATAAGGCAGATCAAGTATTGGAAGACGCTAAATTTGGAGAACGAGCTGCAGTTCGGCTTGTTACTTCCACCATGAAAGCGAAACGTAAGCTTGGTATGGGTGTGTCCTTTCGGCGTAACTTGCTTCAAAAAATTGACAAAAATTGGAAACACAATCCTACTGATATTAAGAAATCTAGTGCTTCGGCTTTGCGAGCTGCTAAAATGGCATTGAGTCAAGCTGGAGGACGTAAGAAAATACGCGTTCCTAGAATAATTCCATTCGATGCCAAATCTGGAGGACTCCTACCCCTCATACCTATATTTGCTGCACTTTCGGCTTTGGGTACGATGGCAGGCGGAGCGAGCGCCATCGCAAATACCGTGATAGACGCAAAAATGCTAAAAAGAAGCTGGAAGAAGATCAGCGTCACAATAAAGCCATGGAACATTTAGGATCGGGTCTGTACCTGCGCAAAACCCCTCGAAGATTTGGACTGTTCCTGAAAAAACAACAACGCAAAGGACGAGGTCTTTATTTGAAGAAACAAAAAAACTGCTAGATAAGCTACCCCATAGTGCATTATACGATTCGGAAATTAAAAAATGTGCTCGTCAGATGAAAATACCGCATTTTCGTGGAGTCTTTATGCGTGATACGTTGCCAACTTGTGGTCCTTGGCTGCGAGAATGCACTGTATTGAACTTGGATTCTCACTTGAATGCGGGCACTCATTGGGTAGCTTACAATAAAAACGGCAATGCCGCACAATATTTCGATAGTTTCGGCAATCTCAAACCTCCAATGGAATTGGCAAGATATTTTGGGAGGGGTGTAAGAATTACATATAACAATAGTCAATATCAAAATTACAATCAGAGTAACTGTGGACATCTTTGCCTAAAGTTTCTACTTCATAATGTCCACCGCTGAGATGTATAAATCGCTGGCTGAAATGCATAAATATAAATCTTTGAGAGATTTCACCGATGCTGAACTGCGAGCTTTGTCAATCGAATATTTGATTGGGAACGCAGGATCTTGGGAGTTGCTGGATGTATGGCATAGATTACCACAAGACTACAAAAATCGATTCGCTTTGCAGATTCGTCTACCGTGTTTCATTCATTACAAAAATGAGTGTGGATTGTCAGCCCAATCACTAGAAGAAGCAGAGTATCATGGTCCAGTTAGCTCACAATATGAATGATATTATTGTAATAAATGATTTTTCATCCAAGTTGTTGTTTATTATTTAAAGCGTGTTGCTTCCGACACTATATCAGTCATGTCTATGATATTGACGTTAACGAGTCGTTCTTCAACGCTTTCCATCGATTTCAATTCGCCCATTCAATTGGATTCTGATTCAGAATACAGTTTGGCTTTGCTCAGCTTCCATTCGTACAACAGTATACCAAACATTGAAGAAAATACGAAATTCCACTACTTTGAAAACGGTGGCAAAACTAAACAGAGTATCGATATTCCTGCTGGCTCCTACGAAATTGGTGATATTGAGGCTTTGATTAGCAAACACATCACACCCAAAACGTACAAGGAAAACCCCGAGGAATTTTTCTACCTCAAACCGAATAATAATACGCTGAAAAGCGAAATATTCTCAATTCAATTGATTTCCGACCTGAAAACAGTTTGGCTCGCATTTTAGGGTTTTCGTCTACCCTTCTCAAACCCAACTTGCATTACGCATCAGATCTACCTGTGGATATCATTAAAGTACGCACCGTACACATAGATAGCAACATTACGTTTGGAGAATTCTACAACGACGTACCGTCTCATACGATATACGAATTTGCTGTTGGTGTTGATCCTGGTTACGCAATTGACGAAACACCCAACCACCTCATTTATCTACCCATTGCTCATAGAGACGAAATAAACAATATTACGCTGCGAGTGCTCGACCAAAATTCTCAACTGGTTGATTTTCGAAACGAAGAAATAATCGTTCGTTTGGAATTGAAGAGAAAATATGGTGCTAACTATTCATAAGAATAACTCACCACCATACCCCACCTCAGTCTTCACCAAGACCTTCAACGTGCGTCAACTGCTGTCACCTGCAAATAAACTGTTTTTGGAATCTCTCGGTTATCATGTTGTCCAATCAAGTGTTCAACATTTTTCGAAAACCACACAACGATGAATCCATACAGAAGATGGAATAGCGGACTTACTACCCATATGTCAAGTCCTTTCGCAACAATGACGTCATTGAAATCAATATCAATCAATCTGACGCTTACGATGCTTTGTATGATAGTCTGTTATTCATCAGTGGAAAAGTTGTGAAAACCAAAGGAGATGGTCGTGTAACATTCGTAAACAATGCCGGTGCTTTCATGTTTCTGCTAGTTATGAACAGAGCGGTAAGGAGTTGGAGACGGTTCGTGAAGTTGGAATTGTTAGTACTGTCAGAGGCTTTCTCACCTACACCGACGAAGATATCAAGCACTTGGCCAATTCAAGTTGGACTTTTCCCAGCAACGCTGGGGTTATCAACACCACTGATCTATCATTCAATATGCCATACCCATGAAGCATTTTTTGAATATTTTCAATGATTATCAATGTGTTTCCCATGGCAAACATACCATCCGATTTGTACGAGCTGCAGATGATAGCAACTGCTTCAAAATAGAGGAGACCGCTGGATCGCCGGCTGGTACGACAGCAGTCAAGTTGGAAATTGAAAATATTGAACTCAAAGTTAAGAGAATCTTTCCGCATGATCAAATTAAATTGCAACTCTTGAAGGCCATCCAAGCTGATACTCCTATTCTCATGCCGTTCAGAAAATGGGAACTTCATATGTTGCCTGCTCTCACACAAGGTGCAAAAAGTGAAATATGGGCCGTCAAGACTTCCTCGTTTCTCGAAAGTCCTCGCTATGTGATTGTATGTTTCCAAAAAGACCGTGATTACACCAAATTCAACAATGATCCAACAATATTCGCTCATTCGAATATCGCCAATATAACGCTCACTCTAAACGGCGAGAATTATCCCAAAGAGAATATGCATCAGAATTTCGCAAAGGGGAATTTTTCGCAGGCCTATTTCAACTATGCACAATTCGGTCTCAGCTACAAAATTACTAATCAACATAATCCTCTGCTGAGCTCCACCGAATTTGTTGGTAAGACTCTCTTTGTCATCGATTGTTCCAGTAGGGATGAGAGCATAAAAAGTTCCACTGTTGATGTGAAACTCGAAATCGAGGCATCTGAAGGATTTCCTCAAAATACTAGAGCCTATTGCATCATTGTGCACGACACTGTTATTGAGCACCTCCCACTCAGCGAAATCATTAACAAATTAAACTGAACATGTAACTTTGCTTCAGTATCAATCGCAGAGTCAACATGAGAATAGCTGTTGTAGATATTCAAGGCTTTACCATCGAGCAACAATTCCATCCTAAGGAGATTGCCATTAGGATTGGAATTCAATGTAGTAATTTTTTACTACTGCCAACCACACCATTTTCGTCTTTGAGTAAAGAAGATAAACGTACCGCCTGTTTCTTGGAGCGAAACGTTCATGGATTGAGGTATTCCTCTGGCTTTGTGGAATATCATCAATTGGATGCCATCCTCGAGAAAAATTTACAAAATGTTGATATCATTTATGTGCGAGGACTTCAAAAACGTGACTATCTTGCTGAGAAATTTCACCAATTGGACTTGCCGACACGTGTTGTGAATTTGGAGGACTATGATAATACATCGTGGATGGTTCCAACATTCGGAAACAACGATGGTGTATCACCTTGTATGCATCACATTGGGAACCGGACCAACTATAATTGCAGTCTCCGAAACGTAGATATTCTTTACAAATGGCTTTGTGATATGTTACCAAAATGAAACTGTACAATAAAATTTTTCTCCTCAAACTGTTTTATTTTTTACCTAAATGTTAGGTTGTTCAATTTGAAACTCTAAAACGCACAAAAATGTGATCTATATAGACGTTTTTCACGTTCCAAAAAACAACTAAAAATACGAACGCTTAAACGCATAAAATATGTGACAAAAATATGCGTTTTAGCGCCCCAAAAAACAAGTAAAATTAGAAGCGGTAAAAATACACTTTTTACATGTATTTCTTATGGGGATTTGACATTTTAAAGCATACAAAATAGTCGTTTTTCGCGTTCAAAAAAACACCTAAAATTTTAAACGTCAAAACGTGCAAAAATGTTACTGCAATAAGCGTTTTTTGCGTTTCAAAAAACGAGTAAGATTTAAAATGCTAATTTTCACTCCAAATCGCACGTTAAAAATGACGGACCCCCTCACGAAAACATTTTGAATCCCCCCATACCCCCAATGGTATTTTCTTCGACAAATGGCCGAGGCAACCATGTTTTTTCACTTAAATATTATGTTGGTACACCCTGTATAACATTTGACAGCCGCCATGTTTTTTTTCCCATTTTCCAAACACCACTATTATCATCACACTTTCAAACTCTGAATATTTTCATTCACAATCATTATTCTTTTTCTATTATACCCACGGCTCCAATACCAAATCCTTCTATACCCCCTTCAATCATGCCTGCCACATTCATACCCCATCTTGTATGAAGCCACCGTGGACTAATGGCTAGCGTCACACGCTTCCAAACTTTCGCCGCCGATTC
Organism: Chrysolina americana; assembly: GCA_958502065.1. Taxonomy (NCBI): domain Eukaryota; kingdom Metazoa; phylum Arthropoda; class Insecta; order Coleoptera; family Chrysomelidae; genus Chrysolina; species Chrysolina americana. The sequence goes on along the minus strand of OY293419.1, from coordinate 21,732,578 downwards.
AAACCTCATTCTCCCCAACTTTTTTTATTTTTAAATTCAATTAATTTTAAATATTCAAGAAGCGCGCTGTATTGGCAAAATGCTATCGGTCTACGGGATCTCTCTCGACTACGTCACACGATGAACGCAGACCAGCGAAGCGCGCGGTAGTGGAGAATTCTTATCATCAACTGGATCTATCGCGACTCGATGAACGCAGACCAGCGACGGCCGACTTCTACCGATCTCCTCTACCCAACCCCGACTATTTCCGATGGCCCGTGGAAAGCTCGACCGTACTGCGCATGCGGTCCCAAAACCCCTTTTGTTCATCTACTCCTATAACATTGAATGCAATAGGTATTTGAAAAGTCACCCATTTAAAAAAATAACTCCTTTTGAGACAGCAGAGTTATTTAATAATGCATACGGAAGAGTTGCAACTCTCGAAAAAGCTATAAAGGGATTCAAAGTGACGGGAATCATTCCCTTGAATCCTGATAACTTTACAGAAGAGGACTTTGCTGCTTCAGACCTACAAATTATCAATCCGGTAACACCCGAAGTTGCTTTGCCAGATCCAGTTATCAGGGCACAAGGCAACAGAACCCCGGATCCGATAGTTGCCCCTATCAATGTCTCCTTCCAGGAAATCCTACCTCTGCCAGGACTATCAAGACCAAACACAGCTCCAAAGAGAAAAGCCAAAAAACAACACTCAAAAATAATAACCGATACCCCCAACAAAACTACTTTAGAAGATAAGGTAAGACCGGGTAATATTGACACTGAGGAAACATTGACATGATATCTTTATTCTTGCGAACTTTAGAAACTACCGGCAACACCGACGCTATTCCGCGGGAATTTGGTCAGCAGGTATACCGCCTAACGAACTTCCCTATCATTTATCCAACAATAATCGTGTAGCTCTGTCACTGCGTTGATTTATCAACAGTGGTTAATTTTTTCACTATTACGCGCGTGTTGGAACTTCGTTATTAGGGAATAAAATTGATATTTGTTACTTTTTAGATGAAGCAGGTATGATATATTTTAACGTTCTTTAGAGTTTATTCCACTGAAATGTGTTTTCAATTATTCCAGCATAAAAACATGTTTTTAGGTTATGGGGTTAACATTGACATGGGTGTCAATGTTACCCTGGGATTTAACCCTTTCCCAAAGCTGAATTTTAATTTCAGAATGTCACCAAAAAAGCGCCCATCTTCTGCACGCAAGTACAAGACTTACAGTAGCGACTCATTGAGAAGAGCCTTAGATTGTATTAAAAATGAAGGCATAAGCGTCAAAAGGGCCGCAAACCTCTACAATATTAACCGTTCAACTCTTATCAATCATCTGAAGAATCACAAATGTGGACCAGTTGGCAGACCTACAGTTTTAACCCAAGAAGAAGAGCAGCACATAGTCCATATTTTAATTAAGTTGGCAGAATGGGGATTTGGGATGGATCGGTTTCAACTGAAAATACTTGTTCAAGATTATTTAAAACGAATTGATCGACGAAACGTCTTTAAAGACGGAATTCCTGGCAAGGATTGGATTGCTGGATTTGAAAAGCGGTGGAAAGAAGACTTAAGACGAAGAGTAGCTCAAAATCTTCCTAGAAATAGAGCAGAAGCGTGTTCTAAAGAAGTGTTACAAGATTTTTACATTAAAATAAATGACTGCATTGAACGACTTCAGCTGCAGAGAAAACCGCAGAACATTTTCAACTGCGATGAAACTGGTTTACAAACCGACTGTGGAGTTCAAAAAATGTTATGTAGGAAAGGATCTGCAAACCCTCATAAAGTTGTGGGCAGTACAACAAAATCTACCTACACCATACTTGTTTGCTGCAGTGCCACAGGAGAATATCTTCCGCCTTATATTAATTTCAAAGGTTTGCACTTATATTCGACGTGGTGTCAGAATGGACCAGAAAACGCTGTCTACAATTGCAGTCCTTCTGGTTGGATGGAGGCTGATCAGTTTTTCAGCTGGTTCAAAGATGTTTTTGTTAAAGCTACAGCTGACTTAGAAGGGTCAAAGATATTAATATATGATGGACATAATTCACATATAACTGTGCCATTGATAGAAACAGCTTTACAAAACAACATTGAATTGTTATGTTTACCTGCACACACATCACATGTTTTACAACCACTAGATGTGGGAGTTTTCAAGTCGTTGAAAGTTGCCTGGAGGAATGTTTTAAAAGACCATTATCATAGATCTGGTTGCAAAAGTGTAGATAAAGTTGTATTCCCTTCTTTGCTGAAGAAAACTATCGAAGCTGGGTGTTTTTCGAGGGCTAATGCAATAGGTGGTTTTAGCGGTGCAGGGATATATCCCATTGATAGAGATAAAATTTTGGAGAAATCTATAGAATCAACAGTGTTTGACGAACCTCTTCAAGAAAATACTGCTGCTGATAAACCTACTTCAATTCATTTACGAAACACAGCCTCAGATACGAATAATAGTACCCCAGTGTCTTCTACAAGTTCTGAGCTTTTCTCTCCAAAACAATTGGAAGTATCTCTACTATCTGTTTTACAAAGACAAGAAAAACCTATTTCTTCAGGTAAAAGAACTTAGGTTCGTAGAAAATTTGCAGAGTGTCTTACCTCTGCGGAAATTTTAGAAAGAATGACTGCCGAAGCGAATATGAAGCAAAAACAAAAAGAAAAACAGGCTGAAAAAAAATTAAAACAAAAAGTTAAGAACATTAAGACGACCAAAACAACTGCTAACAGAAGCAAAATTCAAGAAAGTTCCGAGGAAGAAAGCGATGGTAGTTTGATACTAGAAAGTGATACACTGTCAGAAACATTTTCAGATATGGAATATTTACAAGATACAGAAATTGAGAGTAAAGAAAATGAAATCGAGAATAAAGACAATGAAACCAAAGTAACTGTTGGAGCCTGGGTTTTAGTCAAGTTCAAAAGCGATAAAGGTTTCCACAGGTTAGTTCATTATATTGGACAGGTTACTGAAGCAGTCGAGTTTGGTGAAGAGATAGTCGTTAATTTCCTTCGTAAAAAAGAAAAATGTTTTATGTTTCCTGAAAAAAAGGATGAGGCTATTTTACCAGTTCACGACGTAGTAATAATCTTACCCGAGCCTTACATTCGACGTGGGATGCATTCCTTCAATTGTGATGTGTTTCGCACTGACAAAAATGTTCCTCTCATCGTTTATTAGTCAAGTACTCACTAACTTCAATACAGTTTTTATACAATTTACAGACGTTTTGTTAATTTTCAGATTAACCTTTTCTCCATCAGGAGAAAACATGTTTTGTTTCCAATATTCATAATAAAAAAATTCAAATTTCGATATTGGCTAATTTATTTTTGATATTACTAAGTCAATGTTACCCTACCTGGTGCAAACATTGCATTTTTATCCATTTCAAAAGGATTTTAATGTAGGTGTCAATGTTTCCTCATGGTAGGGTAACATTGACACATTGCATGAAAAAAAAATAAAAAATCTAAAAAAGTACTAAATAATATTTGGTACGATATTATATCATAATTGTAGCTCACATCATGGGACAAGTATGTGCTATGAAAATAGTGAATATTCCCTAATAATTCTGAGCTACACAGGCACTTTTTCCAAAGTTGTGTCAATGTTACCCGGTCTTACCTTAAAGAAAATAAAAAGAAAATCAAAACAGAAAAAATGCGAATGGTGGAGGAGAAGAAATTGAACAATTTTTTTTTCGCTGAATGCGAGAATCAAGAAAACAATGAGAAAAAATTGCAGCTTTCTATGAAATGTAAAACAAAGCCTACGAGAAAAGACAGTTCATCTTCAGGGGATTTCGGTGCCGATGACGATGAAAATAAAAGGGAAATTGATGAAGACTTATGTTTGGTGTGTGGAGAATTTGGCAAAAACGGAGAGATGTGGTTGAGGTGTATCATGTGTTTAAGTTGGGCACACAAAGCCTGCACAGACACTGAAAAATTTCAGTTCATTTGCGATTATTGTTCATAAATACTCTTACTAACTTCCATGAGGGGTATCACGGCCACGGCTGTGATTACCCCTGGGGTAATGACGACTAAGCATTCTTTATTATTTTATTCCATAAGAAATTGTAAATTCGTTATATTGGTGTTTAATTGATAAATACATGTTCCTTCACATCCTACCTTATTATTCAACAGTAAAAACACAAGAGCTTTTTTTTATCGGATGAATTTCTTTTTGTAAAGAAATAATTTTGCCAATCAGTAATTTAACGAAAAAAACTGACATGACAAAATCGCTAGACCGATGGTCGAGCGATTTTGTCAAATGTTAGTTTTTCGAGCAAAATTACTAATGGAAAAATTTTGAGTTAAAAAGAAATTTTTCCTTAACACTCCGTTAGTCGCGCCCGATCTGACAGATCCAACTTATGCATTTTTAGCGATTATTGGTGCGTGTTTTCAGGGTCAAATCTGTGGCTCCACCTATCTTCCCAGTTTAATACATGGTAACTTTCAGTAGCATTGCGACTTTTGATGAGTAAACAGCGTCACGTCAAATATCAAGTGCATCTGTGAGATCCACGTGACTAAATTTGTAAGTATATTTTATAATTTAAATTTTTGTAATTTTGACGTAAATAATTAATTTTGTGTAGTTTAGTAGGCTTCATGAATAAAAAACATATTTCTTTGTGAAGTTTATATGAGAAACATCTCACAGATCCTACGCGACTATGTCATTTTTCATTAGCATTACTAGCTAATTATGCTTTTTATTGTTACAGCAACTCAAAAAATTACTCTAAAAAAAAAGTTCGATCTGAATGATCCCAACGATATTGAAGAAATTCACAAAATATTGTTCGAGGAAGACTTTGACAATGGTATCGAGTCTGTACCAAGTACCTCCAGAGGTACGCCTGATTTACGAGTAGAAGTCCCAAATTATGACTTACAAAATGAAGATGCTGACACAGATGCATCTGAGGAGATTGAAGAGCGGAATGATAATTCAGAGACTGAACAAAGTGATTCCGACAGAGGCGAGAATTCTGATGAAGAGGAAAGGGAAGACTTTTATGTTTGCAACAAAAAAAAAAAGAATAGAAAGATAATCAAATCAATGTCTTGGAAAAAATCTCCTTACAGAAACCGGAAGAAAACTGGGAAATGCAATTTACTAACAATACTTCCAGGTGTGATAGGTAAGGCTAAGAACATTGGAACAATTCTGAACAGAAGACAGAGTATCGATATTGAATAATTTTATTTTATATGTTTATTTCTATTTCCAAATCTTAAATCTTTAATACTATTTGTTTTAAGAGAAGTCATATTTTGTTACAGAGCGGAGAATATTTTTTTATTCATTTGTTTTTTGTTATTAAAGTTTTGTGAATTTATTAATTATCTAGTGTTTTTTTCTAACAATAAAAAACTGATTAAAAACAATTGTTTTAAAACATGCCTACCCTGTTCCAATTTCGGCAAGAAGTAGCTGAGAAACTGATTTACAGTAAAAATACTTCGAAACAAGGGAGACCAAGTATGGATAACATAAATAGTGAACAACCAAAAAAGATGAAAATTTCTGAAATAAAACCTATAAAAGTGCAACGTTATGATGGGGTATTTCAAGATATTCCAGAGTTTTTTTCAAATTATTTCATTTCAAAAGCAACATATAGCTACTTTATCCACTGAAATAAACACAACATGCATGAGATCTCAATGCTATCTATGTCCATCAAAATCAAAATAACTAAAAAAATTGAGAGTTTATTTTATTATAAAATAACAAACAAATGAATACAAAAAAATACTGATATTAGGAGATATTGCTTGTTTTAATTGAAATTATAGTGAAAAAAGTTCTAAATCAAAACGCGTTCTCCTCAATTACTCGAAACTTAAAAAAGTGGAAATGGTACCTTTATCAACTCAAGTCTTCAATTGTCACAAGCCACCCAATTCTAATGCTCAAAAGAAAAAATATACAGTGCGGATTTTAATACTGCCGTGCTAAGCATAATGGGCGTATCTGACAAATTTGTGGGTATCGAATTTTTGGCTGTTTTGGTTTATCTGCATCGTTTTACTCTTATCTTACTAGGATTGAATGCATTAATTGGAAATTAGTCGATAAGTTTATGAAAAATGTCATACCTGCAAAAATTGCCCCCAACCTGATAGTAAATCATGATTTTTTCGAAAACATGAAAACTGCAGATACGCCCTTTATGCTTAGCACGGCTGAATAGTCCCCCCCTGTTAACTTTTGAACGGTTTTATGTACAGACTTAAAAAAAACACTTTGGAGGGTTTCACCGATACTACTTTTTGAAATAAAACACATTGTGATTGCTCGACAGATGGCGCGGGGGGGCAAATCAACTAAAAAAAATTAAATGGCATGGGGGGTTCATGTCTCACATCGTTGAAAAGATAATTCAATTCACTTTACAACCATCTAAAAATTTTTTGAATTCAATTCCATCAAAAAAATATTCTGTCCCGTTATCTCACATCAAACCATTCAAATGTTATTGTGGTCAGGTATGAAAAGGGATTCGGACCGCCAGATCCGCACTCATTCTGACATTTCAAATGCATATTGTGAAAAAACGTATTGACGAAAATTTAAAAAACTTAGATGGTTGAAAAGAGAAATGACACATGACTCCCCCCCCATGCCTTTTTAAATTTTTTTTAGTTAATGTGCCCCCCAGCGTCATCTTTCGAGCAATCACATTGTGTTTTAATTCAAAAAGTAGTATCGGTGAAATCCTCCAAACGGATTTTCTTTAAGTTTGTAGGTCAAACCGTTCGAAAGATACCAGGGGGACCATTAAAAGCTGCAATGTATAATAATATATTAATACTGTAGAATTTTTGTTGAAACATAACAGCCTAGACAATAATGCATCCGGCCGAGTACTGGTTGTAAATTTTTGTATTTTTTTTTCTGTCAAATTCAATGAATTCCAATTATTAGAGGTGTTACTAAACAAAACGAAGAGTGCCGATGATGCAACAAAGATAAATATTTAACTCAACAACTATTATTTTTGTCAGTAGGGTGATTGCGCCAGTTTGCCGGCCACTTCCAGTTGTCGGCCGTTTTCATCATTTTCATGGAATAATAAGTAAAATATCCAGTCTTCAAATTTGAAAATGCCGCCAAACTTTCGGTTACAGTTTTCCCTCCATTTTCCGTTAAATTTACCCGTCCTGCCAATACTATTATTCATTCCCTGTCAGTTCTATTCACGGTGGTCGAAGTGATCGTTGGTCGGGCATTGCTCTGTTGGAAAAAAATAGTGGAACACAACTTTTTAAACGGTAAGTTTCTGCCTAATTTTGCTAGATATTCTAGAAATTTTTTATGTAGAATGTATCTGGATATGTTGAACTTTTATTTTAATTTAAAAAAAACTGAAAATGAATGATTTTTTGCTTTTATTAAGCGGTGGCCGGTGCACTGGAGCCTCCAAACAACAATTTTCCAGTTGTCGGCCAGGGTGGCCGAGAACTGGAATAATAAGCTGTCTATTCGTGGTCCGTCAATTCCAATATCGAATGCTGTAGACACTTGTCGTTCTGTCTTTTTCAAAGGTGCTACTGACGGTAATACTATAGCCAGTTTCCGGCCACCAAAATGATTTATATTGAGTAATTCTGATAGCTTGCTTTTTATGTGGCCGAGAATAGGTTTAATGTGAGCCAGTTTTCGGCCAGCGTATATTTCTTTGAAATCATGCGGTCGACAACTAGCTTTATAAACGCCTGTTCTCGGCCAGTACTATTCATCTATACATTAATACTTTTGTTATTAACTTTTTTTATTGAATTGAAACAATGTGCCGTGGTGGCGCGCTGGTAAGACTTTCGCCTTATAATCCAAAGATCGAGGGTTATTCGAATCCCGACATGGTCACCGGTCCCGTGCATGACATTAAACGTTAAAAGGTAAGGGTCTCTTCCCTAGCTTGCACAAGTCTATCGAAGACTTCTGAGGGTTGTTCGTGGGGGTGCAGCCGATTTTAATAATAACAATGTTTCCTTTAAAATGAGCGTTACTTTGTACAATCTTTTTTTTACAAATATTTAGAAGTAGACGCCATAATTTTTTTTTTCAGATGTCCTCAGTCAAGAAAATTCTGACAAATCAGAGATCTACTGTAAAACGGCACATTTTCAAATATGATGAAAATGCATTAAAAAATACCCTTGAAGACATAAAGGAGCACGGTATGGGAATTAGGGAAGCATGTCGACTGAATGGTGTTCCCAGGTCAACCATTCAAGATAGGATCCATGGAAGAATCATGGAAAAAAAAAAGGAAAATTGGACCTGATCCAGTACTGGGAATAAAAGGGGAAGAAAAAATTTCTCAATGGGTGACGAATATGGCGAAGTTTGGTTTTCCGATTCGAAAAAGAGATTTGTTGGAGACTGTTGCGGGAATTGTCAAAGACAGTGGAAAACCGACACCTTTCAAAGAAAGGAAACCAGGAGAGAAGTGGTACAGATGCTTTTTGAGGAGACACCCGGAAATAAGCATCCGTGAAGCTGAAAGCATTAATAGAGGCAGAGATGCAGTTACAGAAGAACGGGTGAGAAATTGGTTCAGAGATTTGAAACAATACCTCACAGATCAAGGGTCGCTAGACGTGTTAAACGAACCAGAGAGGATATTCAATGGAGATGAAACAGGATTTTCGTTTTGTCCAAAAACTGGAAGAGGCTACAAAAATGTATATGAAATTAAAAACAACAAAGAGAAAGAAAATATCACTGTGTATATGTCATTTAATGCCAGTGGTAAAATATGTCCACCCTTGGTCGTACAAAGCAGTTATTGACAACATGCCAAAATCTTGGGTACTAGGACGGTCCGATACGGGTTGGATGAAAGGAAGCATATTTAATGAGTACATGGCAAATGAATTCAACGATTGGTTAGGCAAAAATAATATCAAAAAACCCTGCATTGTATTTGTTGATGGGCACAAAGCACACATGTCTTTGCCACTTAGTCAATTTTGTGAAGTAAACCAAATAATTTTGTATGCATTGCCATCAAATACGACACACATGCTGCAACCAGCTGATGTAAGCGTTTTTAAACCACTTAAGCAACAGTGGAAAACTACTGTTATAAATTGGCAAAAGAGAAATGAGAATTTCAACAGTAATATCACAAAGATAAATTTTTGTAAAGTATTTGAAGAAACATTGACTGTGGATATGAAAACTGCCATTATAAATGGATTTAGAAAATGTGGACTATTTCCATTTGATGCCAATTCTGTAGATTACAGTAAGTGCGTTAAAGATACATTTTCGAACTTCGAAAAGAAAATCCAGTGAAAAAATTACAACAAAAGATTTTGATGCGGCAATTAGGGTGTTCTCATTGATAAACAATGAATTGAGAGATAATGGCATTGACACTGATTTGATTTTGACAAAAATTGAATCAGCTAGATCTAATGTATCTCCACAACGTCGTTTAAAGTCAATTACAGCACAACCATCAATAGCAACAATGCCGGCACCAGCAGAAAGTACGTCCCAAAATAGAAATAATTCAATTCCAGAAGTTGGATCATTCATTTCATTGAATGATACATCAGTTCTGCCATTGAGCGATATGTGATGTCATTTAGCAACCTCCTCGATTATGATGAAAATTTTGAACAAATCACACAATGTCAGAATATGGCTAACTCCAAGGCACCAGCGGCTGACACCAAGACAGTCAACACGGTTGTTACTGTTGCCCAAATTAATGTATGTGAAGGTACAAATGAATCCATGATGGAAACTGCTACAATCTTCTACCAAAAAAAAAATAACCAAGACCAAAACAATTTAAATTTAATATCAATTTGTAATGATGTACAGGAAAGTACAGATGGAAATTCCATATCGAAAACTGCTACAATTCCCAAAGAGAGGATTCAAGACCAAACCAATTTTGATTTGATATCAATTTGCGATGATGTACAGGAAAGTACAGATGGAGAATCCTGATTGAAAATTGCTACAATTCCCAAAAAGAGGATTCAAGACCAAACCAATTTCGATTTGATATCAATTTGCGATGATGTACAGTTGTATTCATAGAAAATGGGTACACTAAAATTGTTATAGTGTAAATCGGGTTTGATTGAATTTGACTTAAAAATAATGTATGGTTGACATTGACAAGCCTGTCAGTGCCAAAACGTTTCAAAATGCCTCGTCATTTAACTGAAATTGAAAAAGCTCAAATAATAGCCAGAATCGTAGATGGGTGGTCAATACGTGCATTAGCAGATTTTACCGGAAGAAGCAAAAACACTATTTTAAGAATTAAGCAACGTTGGATTCAAGAGGGGTCTTTGAAAAGAAAAGTTGGTACTGGTCCGGCACGCATTTCCGTCCCTGAACAAGATGATGCATTTCTGGGATATCTAAGGGCAAATCCTTTTGAAACTGCAAGAAATGCTGTCAAGAGTCAAAGAATCTGACTTAAAAAACCGCGTAGCTGCGAAAAAAATGATGCTCACAGAAGAACGGAAACAGTCTCGTTTACTTTTCGCCCTAAATTATATCTACCGCGACCATCAGTTTTGGAACACGGTAGTGTTCACTGATGAAAAGGTTTTTCAGTCAACATATAATGGACAAATTCGTGTCTACAGGCCAGACAATACAAGATTCGAAGAACGCTACACTAGCGATCTTGCTTTCAGACCTGGGCGATTTTCAGTAAACGTATGGGGTTGGATAAGTGCTTATGGACTTGGTGTCTGCTGGCGATTGGAGGGAAGGTTTAACGCCGAACATCATATGTCTGTTCTGGAAGATATAATGCTCCCATCTGTTGGACAAATATATCCAAATAACTCATTCGTCTTTCAGCAGGATAACTGGCCGGTCCATACCGCAAATGCTTTAAGGGAATGGTTTCATCATAATAATATTGAAGTCTTGCCATGGCCCGTTTACAGTCCCGATATTAATCCCATAGAGAATGCTTGAGGTCTAATTGTAAAACAAATATATAAAAGAAATTTTAGACCAAACAATTCTAATGAATTATGGGAAGTTATTCACGAGTGCTGGGAAAAGCTGGATGCAAATGTTATAGGGAATTTAATTAACTCAATTCCAGGCAGATTGGTTCAAATAGTCGAAAAAAATGGTCATATGACCAAATATTGAGTTTTTATAATTTAATTATAAATTATATATTACATTAAAATTAAACATTATTTATACATAGTTTTGTTTTTATTATTGTTATTGGTTACGTTGTGTTTAAAAATTTGCGTTGTAGAAATATTCTGATGCATTAAAATCATTTATCACATTTTATATGTTTTTGTTTTGTCTATCGCCGTCGATAAGAAAAGCCTGATTTACGCAAATATGGCAAAATCTAGTCATAAGACTTGTACCCATTTTCAGTGAATACAACTGTACAGGAAAGTACAGATGGAGAATCCTTATTGAAAATTGCTACAATTCCCAAAAAGAGGATTCAAGACCACACCAATTTTATTTTAACATCAAGTTGTGATGAGGTCTCGAATAATTCTGATCAATTGCAAATTGAAAAAATCACACTTAATGGTGATTTACGTCAATATGATGAAAGTGAACGAGAGAACATTTTAGAGCAATCTGATTTAATTTGCTCCCCTTCCAAACGAACAAATCGTTCTCCTCTAGTTGCGATTCAGTTAATCGATCCATTTGATAAACACCTTAAATTTCCTGAATCCAAAACTGAATCGCATAAGAAACGTTCTGATACCCATAAATTTCCTATGGCCATCTCTTCTGAAAAATGGCGTATCAACTTGGCACTTAACACGTTCGCGGACAGAGCGGCATATCCCGCGCTATGTGCAGGGACAAGACGGGATATGCCGACCAATTTCTAATTTCATTCTGGGTTCACCGCGGCGATTACCGACAGCACTGCGTATGATTTCCATGCGACGGATGCTTACTGTCCCAGGAGAAAACATAAAATTTCGTGAAATGACCATGCATAAATTCTGGTAAGCCTAACCTAAGAATATTGTTCAACAGGTGCATTTGCTGTTTATCTGTGTTCGTGTACACATCTGTGCAGTCTGATAAGTGTTTTAAATACTACAAAAAGTGGTTTATAAGCAAAAGTAAGTAGTTAGTAGTTGTAGGTATAATTTTGATGTGTTTTATACACGCGTTGTTCAAATTTATTTTATTTGTTTGTAACAGAGTTGTGACGACGACTCGGCGCGGCGTATGCCGACAACTTTGAATTGTTTTTATAGGTACTGTCCCAGCACAAACAAAAATTATAAGCTCTCCATTTGTTTTTGATAATCTGATGAATAATTAATTCGCGTTTTGATTTACAGGGCAAATAAATGGATCGGAAAGAAATAAGGAGGCTTGAGCAAATGATGGATGAAGTATCCACCCCCCACACTGAAGAATCTTCCGAATCAGAAGTGATCAGTGCGGATGACGATATTGCGGATCCCAATTATATGTCAGAAAATGAGTTTTTGCAGAACAGCTCAGATGATTCCGTGTCAGAGGATAATGATCGAGACGAAACAGTAAATGATGATGCTCCCACTGGTCATGTGACTGGAAATGATGAATTGAGCGACAACGAGTGGCAAGACGATATTGACGATATATCAGATTTTAGTTTTGATAGCTCGAAGTCTGGAATACAGTTCAAATTTCAAACAAATCCTTCCGTCATACAGTGTTTTGAAAAAATTTGGGACCATGGTGTTATGAACATGATACTAACATCCATGAATAAATATTCAGAAGACTGAGGTAATACAGGAAGGCCACATAGAAGGCACAGTCGATATTCAACAATCAAGCCAGTCACTATGCAGGAGTTGAAGCAATTTTTGGCATTGTGCATTCTCCAGGGTCATTATAAATTTCCTTCGATTCGAAAATTGTTAAGCATGGATCCACTGTATTACTGCCCTGCCTTTCATTACAAAATGTCAGGTAGGCGCTTTGAACAGTTACTACGAATATTTAGTTGTGCCAAGGGTCAAGTAGCCAATCCTAGAGACAAGCTGAATGAAATAAGTCCGTTGTTGAAAACATTACTTGAAACATTCAGAAGTGCCTATTATCCTGTGGAAAACTTGTCTTTGGATGAGTCCCTTTTATTATTTCGAGGCCGCCTAAGCTTTAGGCAATATATAAAAAACAAAAAGGCTCGATATGGAATAAAATTTTACAGTGTGTGCACTACAGATGGCTATGTACTAAATATGCAGATTTATTCTGGAAAAAGTGAAGAGGCTTCAGGACTTTCAAAAATTGAAACATTGGTTACTTCTCTATTAGAACCCTATCTGGATCGCGGTCATCATATATTTATGGACAATTTTTATAATAGTGTGGGACTTTCCAAAAATCTGTTACGAAGAAAAACGCATACGACTGGAACTCTGCGCGCAAATAGAAAAAATAATCCAAAAGAATTAACAAAATTGAAGCTGAAGAAGGGAGGACATAAATGGAAAAGGTGTGGAAAAGTGTATGTCTCCAAGTGGAGGAATCGCCGCGAAATTTTATTCTTGACAACTAAATATCATCCTGATCTTATTCCAGTCAAAAACCGTTTTGGACAGGAAAAAATAAAACCAAAGGAGGTGAAACACTACAACGATAATATGTCCGGAATTGATCGAAATCACCAAATAGTAAATTACTATTCTTCTCCTCGTAAAAGTATACGGTGGTATAAGAAGGTCATGTTTCACCTCTTAGACGTAGCGATCTGGAATTCTTTTTATATCTATAAAAAGTTCAATCCTAAACAAACCTTGCTTAGATTTCGTGAAGAGTTAGTCAAAGAGTTTCTTGAAATACATCAAGACATGAAAGACGGTCGAATGTTAGTTTGTTCAGGCCCAATATTTGGCGCCGGTAAACATCCCCGGTTCCAAATTGATTTAGGCGGAAAACTACAAACTGTCATGCATTTTCCAGATAAAATTCCGAATAAGAAAGGTCCTAGCAAGAGCCACCACATGAGGTGCAGGCAATGCGCGGAAAATAAAATTCGCAAAGAAACGAAATACCTGTGTAAAACATGCCCGGAAAAACCAGCCCTGTGTATCGAGCGTTGCTTCGAAGAATTTCACAAAAAGTAGAACTCTAACATATTTTTATATGTTCCAAACTTCGTTTTGTACTTCAGTTCAATAAATTTTTAATGAATCATTATGAGTTTTCCTTGACGGCATTTAACGTCACTGTCCCAGCATATCAAAAAATATTTTTCATAGGGACAAGACGGCATACGCCGCTCGAGTTTTTTTTGTAAAGAGAAACAAAAAAATAGCCTGTGTTTGGTGCCGCTTACTTTTTGGTCAACAAATATATTTATTTTTTATATTTTTGGTGGTGGCATTTTTTGAGCCCCCCGATTTCACCTACTGTCCGCGAACGTGTTAAAGAAGAACAAAAATCAAAAAAAGCAAGGGACATAGAAACAAGACGCAAGATGAGGGCTTCTTTGAAAGCAGAAAAAGAAGCAAAAATTAAAGAAAACAAGGTAATCAGAAGAAAAAAACTTGCTGAAAGATAAGCAAAGTTGAAATCTATAAAGAAACCTAAAAAAACAGCAGAAATGCCCGAAGTGTGAAGATGAACTGATAAGCGATATTGAGGACGAGGGAGAAAAGAATATCGGCTGTGACAACTGCATACGATGGTACTACCTGAGGTGTACCAATCTTTATAATATCTTATATTGAAGCTGCCAAAAAGGAATACATTTGCGAATATTGTGTGTGATCGCAAAAACAAAAACTCTGGGCTCCAGACATTTTTATTTAACTATAGTTCCTTATTTTCTGTGATACAGTTTATTTTTTTTCTAAGGAGAAACATTCTTTTTGCGTTCCTATATTTTACTTTAGTTTTTGTTTATATTTTGTTTTTTGTATTTGAAATAAACTCATAACTGCTTTGCATATTTCTATTGTTAATTTTCTCAGAACTTTTTAACTTTAACGAAAATCAGTTCTACGTTGATAATGACATTTTTTCTGAGCATTGTTTCAAACAATGTATTTTATTTTACATGGCGGGACCAAAAGGACTCCTCTGCAGACTATGACAGGGTTGGCAGTTCACAATACCTGTAAAAGTAGTGCCTTAATTAAGAGCTTAAATCGTACCGGTATGAGTATCTCCTATGATGAAGTTCAAAGATGTAGAACAAGCCTGGCATCTTTTACTGTAGAATCTGGTAAAAACCATATACCACTTCCTTCACATTTTGACCATTCTAAATTTACCACTGCAGCGTTTGACAACTTTGACCACGACGAAGCGACTGAATCTGGATTAAATGGAACACATGATACTGTTGCAGTTATATTTCAAGAAAAATCTGACGTAGTGCATAGAAAACCAAATATTTCAGAAACCGATGTATGCCGTTCTATTCGATCTTTTCACGAAGAACTGAAATGTCAGGTATTGAAGGAATTCTATAAAGTACCTGGACCCATTTCAATTTCAAAAATCTGTTTATCAGAAACGAGTGATGACTACGATCCAATAAAACCAGAAAAATATTTTCAATTAAGAGCTGATGATTTAGCATAGTTTTTAAGTAGAATGGATAGATATATCAGAATCACCTCGACAATTGAACATAACAAAAATAGATCAGCAGATTCCATCATGGCCAGCATTCCTTTCTGAGGATAAACGTAAGGAACAAATTGTTGGATTTCTGCCAGTTTTTCCCTATCCTGTAACTGACTATTCAACAGTGTATACAGCTGTTTGTAATTTCAAAGATGTTACAACAGCTAGATCAAAACAATCTTCCAGTATTTTGTGATGAAGGTGTCTACCGAATTGCCACGCATATAATGATGTTAAGAGAAAAAGAGTTTGAAAATATAACATTAATGCTTGGAAGCTTTCATATGATCAAAGTATTGCTATCGTGCATTGGGAAATATCTACGTGGTAGTGGTGCTGAAGCATACTGATTGAAACTGGAGCCTTTGGTGTAGGCACAACTGAACAGTTTTCAATGGCACAAACTATGCTAGATCTGTTAGAGGATTTTTTCTACTGGGTGAAGTTCTGCAAAGATTGCAGTTGCAATCATTTTTTAAAGAGCATGGTTTAACAAAATACGAACAAGAATTAACCTCACTTGAACTATTGCAAAATTTGTTTATTGAGGGAAATGCAAAAGAAGGACTTTACTTTAAAAGTAATTCACAAAATATTGTTTTACAATTTAACCAATTTGTAGCTGAGAGATAAAGAGTCTAGCCTTTTTTGTTATTGGAATAACGTCTTAGCACTCATTAATCTCTTAAGAAATTTAATACGAGCCGATCGTACTGGAGACTGGAACCTCCACGTACGAACTGTTGAACAACTGCAACCTATTTTTCACGTTATGGATCGTACCAATTACGAGCGTTGGTCTTCAATTTACCTCCATGACATGTTAATGCTAGAGAAGACGGCCCCCGAAGTATATAACGAATTCAAGAAGGGAAAATTAACTGTAAAGCAGAGTAAAACATCATTCACATCAGTTGGAACAGATCAAGCTTTAGAGCAAACCATTAACCGGTCAAAGAAAAGTACTGCAGGAATCATTGGTTCGACTCGTAAAAAGGATTTTGTTGCTGCTTGGGAACTTGTTTATCACCAAATTCTTGCAATTTCTAACTTGTACACAGAAAAAACATTTTTAAAAAATGATAACTCGAGGCCTTAGTGTCACAAAGGCGTAACTACAAAATTAGTGATTTTGAGTTAGGTTGACCAACATATGTCAAAAAGTGGTATCTATTTCGTGACACAACAGCGGAACTCATATACATTGATATAAATATTTTAACATTTAACGAAAGTGCATTTTGACGAATGTTTTTTCGATCACATGGGCGTAAGTGGACATACGCCAGTGTGAGTCTTACCCTCCGAGAAGCATAAGAGCTGTTACGCTTGTGTTACTCTAAAATGAATATTATTTTTTACACGTTCCAACAAGTCTGTTTTCGATTGTTTACGTTCATTTGTGAAGTGATTTCGATAGAAAGAGGTTGTAAAATGTCCAGAGGAATGTTAATAGCAGCTATGGCTTTGAAACAAATTGATGTGTAGAAGAGAACATATTTAAACATTTTGATATTCAATCATTTATTTCTTATACAGAGTCTACTACTACCGACGGCGACATCGTAGTACATCAAGAAGGAAATAATTCAAACTCGCGTGCCAAGGATGAAGATAATAGTATATTATACAGTGGACATAACCTGGACATACCATCTACTTCAGGTGAGATGTGTATTTCATCGAGTATTTCGTGAAGAATCGATTCAAAATGAAAATGATTTCAAACACTTTGTTTGCAGGTTTAGTTTTGAAAAGTCGAAATGTTGATCAACCACAAATTATGACAGATGAAGAATATAATTTGACAGAGTCTGATGACTTGGATGACTCTGTGGAAGATCCAACGTTCTCACCATCTGATAATGAAGCAATGGATAATGATAGGAACATTGGTCATGATGGTAGAGCGCTAGTCTATCAATCAGAGGGACGTGGGTTCGATTCCCCGCATGGTCACTGGTCTCGTGCTAGGAATCGCACGTTAAAGGGTAAGAGCCCCGTAATCTTTTGCTCGCACAAGTTTCGACTTCTGAGGATTGTCGTTCGTAGGGGGATGACAGCTGGTTAACGGAAAAAACAATTTTAAAAACAATTTTAAACAAAACAATTTCCATTGACTTGGGTGAGTTGAAAATTGTTTTATTATACAATCACAGCATGTCTAATTTTTAATGAATATTCAGGTCAAAATGATGGTGATCTGTCTCCATGGGATGGTAATGCCAGTTTAAGAACATCAATAGTGGAAAAAAGACAAGAAATAAAATCGCCCAACCCATGAAGTGGAAAAGGAATGAGAGAAAAATAAAACGGCAAAAGGGTGATGCGTATATTTCCATGCGAGGAAATAATGTCAATGCACGTGTACTGAAAGTGAAAGATTGTTCCAAGTGCAAAAATAAATGTAATGAAAAGTTCACCGAAGAGGAAAAAAGAGTTATATTTGAAGCATATTGGAACATAGCTAATTTAGAAAAACAACGTATCTATCTGAGTTCCCTGACTGATAACGAAAACAAACATTCCAAGAGAATCCGTTCTGTTGAATCAAGAAGGAGTAAAACCAATCGCTACTACCTAGTAAAGAATCAAGAAAAATTGAAAGTTTGTCAAAAACAATTTCTACTGACGTTTGGTGTTTCTGAAGGGTTTGTTAGAGGAATCATCAAAAAAGGAATGGACAAAATATCATAGAACCAGATAAAAGAGGCCATC
Source organism: Chrysolina americana (assembly GCA_958502065.1). Taxonomy (NCBI): domain Eukaryota; kingdom Metazoa; phylum Arthropoda; class Insecta; order Coleoptera; family Chrysomelidae; genus Chrysolina; species Chrysolina americana. Next base: position 21,714,182 of record OY293419.1, on the reverse strand, counting down.
ATCCACCTGGTTTGAAAAGGCCAGACGAAACGAGAATTTTCATTAAAGATCATATAAACTCATTTCCGAAGGTGCCATCCCACTACTGTCGTAAAGATACAACTAAGGAGTATCTCCCTGGGATATGAACCTTCAGATGATGTACGATTTATATGTTGATAAATGCCGAGAGTTGAATATTCAACCTGAAAAGCTTTGGTTTTATAGACATATCTTCAATACGGAATTCCATATTTCTTTCCATATTCCTAGGAAAGACATGTGCGAAAAATGTTTTAGTTTCAACCAGTTGACGCCAGAACAGAAAAATTATAAACAAGATGAATTAGATATGCATTTGAAGAGAAAACATCTAGCTAGAAACATGAAAAACTCGATCAAAGAAAGGGCTGAAAAGGGTGAATGCCATTTGGCAGAGTTTGACCTGGAAGCTGTTAGATATTGTCCCCACATAAATGCGAAGAAAATTTTCTACAAGAGAAGATTAGCCGTTTATAATCTCACAGTTTTCAATGTTGCAACCAAACATGCGTTTTGCTACATGTGGCACGAAGGAGTTGCTGAAAGAGGTTCAATTGAAATTGCTTCTTGCCTCTGGGACTATTTAGTCAAACTAGAAAATTCGAAAGAGGTGAACCTTTTCTCTGACACCTGCGGTGGGCAGAACAGGAACATATACATGGTTTCCAGTTTTTTATATGCAGTGGTTCAATTAAGAATTGAAACACTAAATCATTTTTTCTTCGAACCTGGACACTCTCAGATGGAATGTGACTCTGTACATGCCCACATTGAGACGAAAAGTAAAAATATTGACATATTCCATCCTACAGGCTGGTACACAGTGGTCAGGTTAGCTTCCAAGAATTCCAAGTATGAAGTTATTGAAATGGATCAGAGCAAGTTTCTTGATTTCAATTCTTTGACGGTTCTTTCTATTCAAAATAGGAAAACGGATACTGATGGACATACAATAAACTGGCTGAAACTGGTTTGGATACAGTTCCGAAAGTCACACCCTGATACCATCTTTATCAAATATGAAATGGACGCAGAAAACTTTCGTTCTTTCAATGTTCGGTCAATACCATCCAGAAAAAGTTTGAGACAACAACAGAGGGCAGAGAAAAATACTTTTGCAATTAAACCAGCATATAATGGACCCATACATGCGAAAAAACTCAAGGATCTCATAGATCTCTGTGACTCATAATAATAATAATAATAATACTCCCTCATAAACACTCGTTGAGTGTACCCAAAGGCATAGCCTGTGCGGGTAGAGGACGGCTATTATTATTATTTGCCGTGGCGCTCCGGGGCGACTTACTGATGTTTCAGGTGATGTATTCACTTTTCAGCTGTAGGAAAACCCGGAAAACCTACAGCACCACCTCGGGTGGTCGGTGTGCAATCCAAGCTAGCACTAGACGAGATTGGCATCTAGACAACTTACAATACACTTGCTTTTCAACAAGGCATGCGGCCGCCTATCGAATCCGATATAAAGTAGTTGAGAAAAATTCTCGTACCTACATCGGATTCGAACCGACTGTCGCTATGCTGGAGTTTCGAACGGCCTGTGCATTAGACCGCTGATCCCCCGACCACTCATATACCATAGGATTGAATTACCACTCTTTCTACAAGGCTTTACAATCATCTGATTCCGTGGATGAAAACAACTCGTTTGAAGAATCAGATTAGTTCATCTAGTTTGAAATAAGTATTACTTGAGCATTGATTTCTAACCACTGTGCAAAAATTTAGTCAATAAATGAATCTAAGTTATATAATAGTCATTTCTATTTATTCACTTACTCCTTATCATAATCGATATCAAGATACGCACCTGCATTTAATAAAAAAAAATTTGGGGTTGTGTAGAAAATAAAATTAAGCTTCAAACATTCATTCGGAAATATCTGCTACAACATGCCCATCGTTTTTGGCAAGGGGTTGAAATAGTGTGCAGTGCAACAAATATCGAGCCCTGTCAATAATGTGCATCATCACCTACTTCTAGCACCCTGGACGTGTTACAAAAAAATGACATTGAAGAAGCAGATATGCGAATTATGGTACATATTGCTCATGCAGTGCGAGAGGGTCATAAAAACATGTATATACTATCTTCCGACACCGACATATTAGTTATGGCTCTGTATCATTTCAGAACATATAAATCCGGAGGGTTACAGGTAACTGATTTTGTTATATTTTTGTTGTTTTCGGGATGTAGTGTTTTATTATTTTAGGAACTTTGGTGTAGAACAGGAGTAGGAGCAACTAGGAAGGATGTTCCGTTGCACCTGATGGCTGAACGTCACGGTTCAGAATTGTGTTCTGTTCTTCCAGCTCTTTACCATTTCACTGGTGCAGATTATACAAGCAAAATTGGAACCAAGCGTAGTGCTCTTGGTGCTAGCCCAGTAAAATTTCTCAGTAATTTTGCTAAAGGTAAGAATATAATATTCATGCCTGAGAAACAATTTACTAGCATAATTTTTACAGGTACGTCTGTAAGAGTAATCGAAGATTCAGTGCAGAGTGCAGAAGAGCAGAAGGTGCTTCGCCCAGGTAACTCTTCAAAAACATTTGATGAGTTAAGGTATTGGTTCTATCACCAAGGAAAAACTTTTTCTGTAAAAGAGTTACCTCCTACAAGCGCATTAACCCATTTGAACCCATTGTACTCATTTCAGTACGCTTCACAAATGTCGTAGCTAGTGGCACCTGTCGCTTAAAAGGTGAATGAATACGATATAGTAGGTATCTGTAATTTGCAAGCAATGAGATTTCATGAAATAACAGGAAGAGCGCGCCCTTGTAAATTCATAACGCAGGTGTTTATTTGGCGATACAAGCTGTGCATTTCGTGTTGTTATTTGTGTAGTTTTTTGTTCAGAATTTTGTACTTTTTGGATATTCTGCCATTGTGTGCTCTTTGTCAGGTATGTATTGCAGTAGACTATTTATATGGCAACATGATATTTTGTCTAATTAAGTGTACGATGGCACGCTTGGTTGATGTACTCAAATGAGTACAATGGGCACATTTGATTTCTAAAATGTGTTTTGATTTATTTGCAGGTCGATTGCTATGATGGACGTTGACGTTGATGAATTGCCAGTAATAGATTCTTCATGTTTCTATGGAAAGCGTTACAAAAGACTTGGAACTGCGCTTGATGACGTTACAAGTACCAGCCATGAAAATGTAGATATCGTTGTCATTCCTCCCGATGTTGACACTCAAACTGACGAAGAAGATATCGACGAATGTAATGTGTCGCATTTGCCAACTGACGTACCCGGGGAAGTTGAGGTCCATTATGACAGTGATGACAGTGAAGATGACAATATCCCATTATCAGAGTTTGTAGCACAATCCAGTAAGAGTTTCAGAAACTTACAAAAAAAGAAAAGAAAACCAAAGGAACCTGAACCAATATGGAGTGAGAAGAGTATAAATCTTGAAATGAACGGGACTCACGGATATACTGATCGTCTGAATGATTTGAAAAAAAGCATACATAAGAAAACTCCTGTTGAAACATTCGAGAAACTCTTCGATGTAGCGATTTTTGAACTCATTGCAGAACAATCGATGCTATATGCAGCCCAAAAGAATAATCATGCATTCCTAGTTACTGTGAATGATCTCAAGATTTTTATGGGTATATTGATATTTAGTGGTTACCATAGGTTGCCGAGGGAGCGTTTGTTCTGGAGCTTGGATGAGGATTTATCAGTACCATGTATATCCAAAGCTATGTCCAGAAACCGTTACTATGAAATAAAAAAATATCTTCATTTTGCGGACAACTCTAAGCTGGACAGAAATGATAAGATGTATAAAGTGAGACCGCTAATGACGATGCTCAACAAAAACTTCCAACAATGGGGAATTTTCCACCCTCATCTATCTATAGACGAAGCGATGGTAAAATACTTCGGCCACCATTCTGCAAAGCAGTTCATAAGGGGCAAGCCAGTAAGGTTTGGATAGCTCGACGGGATATTGTTACAGTTTTGACGTTTATTGCGGGGCAAAACCATCTAGCATTTCAACTGAAAATCAAACAAAATCCACATTACCTCTTGGTTCTAAAGTTGTACTGGAACTATTAGAATGTGTTGCTCAACCATCCGATCATGCAGTATTTTTCGATAATTATTTTACAAGTCACACATTGTTGAAAAGTCTGCGAGAAAAAGGTTTCAGAGCAACGGGAACCATCAGAGATAATAGAACAAGTAACTGTCCTTTGCCACATAAAAATAGAATGAAAAAAGAGGAACGGGGACATTTCAGATATATGTTCGACTCTACTAATTCTCTACTATTTGTTAAATGGAAAGACAATAATATCGTCACAATGGCAACCAATTATGACAGCATCGAACCACAGGCAAGAGTCAAACGTTGGTCCTCTGCAAAAAAAGGAAAAATCGATGTACCCCAGCCCCAGTTTTTTGCTAAATATATCTCTTCGATGGGAGGAGTAGATCTTCTAGATCAGGCAGTGAATAATTATAGGATCACTATTCAGGGGAAGAAATGGTGGTGGGTGATTTTCACCCACATGGTGAATGTTGCACTTGTCAATGGAGAATCCATACACTTGACAGTGAACGTAAGGTTGATCTGCTAGTATTCATTCGAACCATCACACGCCATTACCTCAGGTGCTTCACCAAAGCATCTTATTCTAAAGCAAGGCCATCTGCCTCTGTTTGCAGCAGTATTGTACAAAATGAAGGTGGCCACTTTCCGGGGAAAATTGAAAAGCAGTTACGATGCAAGCAATGCCATCTAAGATCACGCTGGAAATGTATAAAATGTAACATAACGTTGTGCATTGAAAGAGAATGTTTCATACAATTCCACAGTAACCGATAATTTCAACATTTTCATATGTATGAGTACTGAGATATAGTTTTTGTATTATCTGAGGATGTAGTTTTCTTCCTTTCAGAATTTCAAAACATTACTTCATGGTATACGAACTCTCACTACGATTTGTGCCCAGTGTACTCATGTGAGTACGCTTGTTTTTTCTTGTAAAATTTTTCATGTCACTGAAACGAATGTACTAATGTCTTTCGGTATCACAAATTATCCAAAATAAATGAGGTTTGTCAAATTTTTCGAAAAAAAATTGTTTGGGATCAAATGGGTTAATGAAACTACATATTTCGCGAGCCTTTTTTATAGTTTACAACCAAATCAACTGTTTGGAAGAAAACATTTCATTTTTAGATCCCCTTTTTTTTGGATATAAGATAGAAAATGATGATCTTATACCTAAACCCGTGGACAATATTTTTCCTTCGGCCGACGAATTAGTTCCGAATTGCAACATAACACACGAGTGTACTAATCTTTATGATACATGATTCCATATTACTTCTTGTTGATTCCACTTAACAAAATTTTTCTTTTGTTACTGACACTGATATTTTGGACTACCCTGTATAATAACAATAACTTAAATATATTAAAGATATATTGTTAATTCCATTCCAAAATTACAATACTCACAAACTCACATCTTGTGTAAATAAAGAACATTTGTACACAAATATCATATTTTTTATTTCAATAAATGACCACCCTGTATAAAAACCAAACTGGCCATTTTTGGGCCTGGTAACCAGATGATTCTGAATATGTACGAAGACAATATTATCCCACAAAAATACATCGTGGACCTCTCAAAAAAACAGGATGTTACCTAACGTATAGACTACTGATAGATGAGAAAAATTTGCAATGGCGAAAGAGGGTGGTGTATGAAACAAGATAAATTAAATGGACCATACCGCCGGTTCAAGAAGCAACTGATCTTCCAGAATCTATAAACTTTTCCATTGAGGTTTTTAAGGAAATGGCTGAAAAAAGAATTTTCAAAGTTTGTCCCTACCAATGCAACAGAACTGAAGAAATTCGTAGGAATTCACATCATAATGGTCAAATTGAACTTTCCACGAATAAAAATGTACTGGAATAATTCAATTGTAATATCAATAAAAAAAGACAACATGGTACTCAAACGAATTTCAAAATTGCGACATATTCATTCATTCATTTAGTACATATTACAACTAGAGAAGTACATTCAGATATATTATGAAAGGTTAGACATCTTTAGAAATCAATCAGAAGGATATGCCTTGAACTTCCTATAGAAACTAGGTAATATATGTATCGATGAACAAATGATGCCCTTCAAAGGACAAATATACATAAAATAATACATAAAAAATAAACCGAAGAAATGGGGTATAAAAATATTCATTTTAGCTGGACAGAGTGGGCGAGTTTACAATTTGGTAATTTACCAGGGCTCCACAACTAAAGTTGAACTACCACTAATGACACTAGGTTCAAATGCTGGTGTTGTTATGCATCTCTGCCAAAGAATTGATTCCAAAAATCACGGGCTTTTCTGCGATAATTATTTCAGTAATTATCAATCATTCCAGTACTTGAATGAGAAATCCATATTCGCAGTAGGAACTGTCAGATTGAATAGATTCTAGAATCCACCACAGCCAACTAATCTAGCAATGAAGAAAGCTGGAAGAGGTTCTTGTAATACTGTCGTCAGCAAGAATGGAGTTGTCATAACCAAATGATTTGATAATAAGTCGGTGATAGTTGCATCTAATTTTATCGGTCAGGGTAATTCTGATAAAGGTCGCCGATAGGATAAATACAGAAAAGATAAATCGACCAGAGTGTATCAAAATCTATGATGACAACATGGGTGGAGTAGATAAGTTAGAGTTTTTATTGAGTTTATATTGGTCCCATATAGAGTCCAGGGAAATGGATCCAACGAATCATAGTTCATGCCATCGATTTAGCCTGGCTCGAGTATAAGCAACAAGCTGAAAATCTAGATGTTTCCAAACGAAATGTGCTGGATATTTTAGGATTTCGGAGGAGAGTTGCCGAACATACGATTTTGTATGAAGAACCTCCAAAACGTGAACGACCTTCGTTGGGAGAAGTCAAACAAAATCGTGCCAATGTTGAAACCAAACCGCTGAATGAATCAAGGATTGATGGATATGGCCATTTCGTTGAATAAGACAGGAAGAAGGAAGCAGGCCGATGTAAACTCGAAGACTGTACAAAAAAGATCCATACGTCTTGTAAAAAGTGTAATGTTCATTTATGTTTGGTCAAAGGGCGGAATTGTTTTTTTTATTCCATTATGATTAGCTGTTTCCTAACTATACTAAAGTTAAAGTTGTTTACTTACTTCCTGAATACATTTCACATTGCTAGCGTAGCTTTGTCCATTATAATGGACATTCTATATTTTGAGGGAAAAAAATCTGGTATTATATTTTTTTGCTCCATAAATTTTCAAAAATACCAGAAACGAAACTGTCAAGAAAAACAAATTTCTTGGCAATATTCTGCATTGGGATCCGAAAGGGTTAACTAAACCAGCCGCCATTGTTTCATGGTCCAACTCGCTCCCAATGTTAACAAACTCTCCATAACGTCTTACCACCCGCCGCCCCCCTTAACTATGAATTGTGCCGAAAAGGCGGATAGTTCAATACCGGTTTCCAAAACATGTAATGTGTTGTTAAAGGCGTTGCATCTCTATGTATTCAATCCACTATAATTCTCATGAATTCCTGGAGTGTATTGGAAATACTTTTTGTCAGTCAAATCACTTCAATGCAAAGACAGATTACATAACACTAAATTGAAAAAATAGGGTATATATCTTCATTGAATGATGTATCGTTCAGGTTCTCTTGGATACTTGGTCATGCTGACATCCAGGGTAATGAAATGGCAGACAATTTTGCACAAATCAGCACCACCTTTAATGTTCTGCTGGATATAAATAGGATAAAAACTTCTCAATATCAAAATGGTACAAAGGCATAAAGAAAGGTTTTTGTTATCAATGGTAACATAACGCAACACAACGGAAAAACCTATTTGAAAATTCATGATTTCTGGAAAACATTTGGTATTTATTGTTCCCTCACCTTACATGGGCAAACGTCACGTAACAGCATTAATAAGAATGAAAACGACACCTTATAACACATCTCCAAATTAGGTACAAATGACACTTTGAACGAATGTGGTAATGAGGATAAACTAGAACATATTCCGTGGGTCCTCTTTTGACGTCTATCCAAACATTAACATCTATCTAAATACCAACGTCTATTTAAATAATAATAATAATCTAGGTAAATGTGCCACAATAAAAACAATCGAAATTACAAATGTAAGTCTTGGCTGATAATGGGTTGAAGCTGGAGTTGTTTGGAGTGCATCATAGATAATATAATAATTGTTGGTAAGTTTTTTATACATTTGGTGTGTAATTCCAAATTCTCGATTTTCATAGAAGATTATTCGACCATCAATCATCCTATGAGCAATTTTAGAATTTTTCTTTGAATACCTGACATAGTTACCAATATTCTGAAGACTGAAATCGCTTCAAATTTAAACTTTTTCTTCACATGGCAATACATCTCACTATATTGTGTATAGAATTTTGTTGGTGACCACTTTCGATACATTCAATGTCGATTTTGAAAGAAATCAACTCATTACATACGAAGTCCCTAAGTGAAATGTGAAAAACTGTTGTGTTTCCATTCTACACTTTTCAGAAGCTAACTTCCAATTCAAATACTTCATTCGATATAATAGTTATTGGTAAGGCCTCTGATGCATTAATGAGACTGAGCATAAGTACAACCATTAAAATTCCTACAAAGATTTCCCTTGCCAAAACCATTTCAAATTCCATCCATGATGATCATCTTGGATATCCTGGAAGAGAAAATGAAGAAAAAAACAACAGCTGTTCCAGTGAGTTACCTGGTAGGATCAAAGAAACTTTATATTATTTCCTAGCAAATGAACTCGTGGAAAAAACAGAAATTGTAATTTGTAATGGCAGACCTTCAATATAAACTGTCAAATATGAAGATACCACAAACAATAAAACTATGAAAACCCAACATACAAATAACTTAAAATATAAACATCTTGCTGGTAAAATGTGAACGTTTTCACATAATATGTTTGTTATCTTCTGTACCATGTTCTTCGTCGATCTCAATAGGTAGGAAATATGTCTGAAAAAAAAAGCATTATTTAGAAAATATGTCTCAAATGGAATTTCTATCAGTAAATACTATGATACGAATATAAGATGTTATAGTTTTTTTTAGCAATTCTCAGTTCAGTCTTTGATTTGTGATTACCAAGTATAACTAAATTGTTTTAATTGAAATCAATTAACGTTAATCCTTCACAACAAAACTTTATCAAATGCCAAATGAATGCTTGGATTCCAACTATAAAAAAATATAAAAACTTCAATCAATCATATCAATGTTGCTTTATAATAATCAGAATGAATAAATGATCTCTGTATAATGCACATCGGCCAACTTGATTCTACACAAAGAAATTTCCTGAAGTATGTGGTGATAATAAAGAGGTATACAGTATCGGATAGAATTCATATTGGGTCTTACACGGTGTAATGAGAGCGTGAAGAATACCGTGCTAAATATTGAGAAAGCGTTACGATTTCTCCTCGATTAGCTCGAAACCCCAGTGGGGTCGAGTGGGGTGACATGAGGGGAGAACAGCATCGCGCCTCTCTTCTCTTGATTATGTGGTATTATAATATAATTGCGTTCCTTGATACTCTTCTAGATTTGTCAATACCCAAGATATATTTTCCTATGCTGTATATACGTCAATAAATATTATAAATTAAAACAGATTATTAATAATCCAGCCTAATGATCAATTTTAATTTTCTTATGAATTTGTTGAGACGCTTAGAAAAATACCCGAACATCAAAACAAGGTACGACAATTATACCAAACGCGCCAACAACAAAAACATTAATTTTATAATTTTCAAAAAGGTCAAAGCAATCAGGAGCTTTTATGGGAGCAACTTCAAAGTAGTGATCTGATCATTAGAGAAAAAGAAAAAAAAACAATATTATTCTTCTCCAAGAAGTATCTCGTAATCCCTATGAAAATAGATGCGCCGTTTGGAAATAAATAAAAAATAGTGTGATTTTCTACGAAAATCATTCGGTATCAATGGGCAAAAAACCTCTAGAAACCAAGATAAGGTTACGAAATCAAATAGAGCTACCTATCGATTGAAACAGTCTTCTCGAGTCTGGTATAAAGAAGTTGAAAATATGTTAGTCAACTTGTAATATAAAAAGAACGATCATGAGCCTTGTATTTTTAGTAAGCGTGAAGACAGTTCTGGAACCATAGTTGCATTGTATGTAGACGAATTCTTCATCTTTTTCAACTCTGTGCAAATATTAGATTTTTTTAAACGGCAGCTTACTGCAGAGTATAAAATAAAAGACTTGAGTAAACTTGAATAATGTTTGCGCATAAGAGTTAGGATAGACAAAGAAAATATTTGGTTAAAAGATTTAAGATAAGCGAGAGTAAGCCTGTAAGTACATAGAGAAATTCATGATTTGATGAAAAAGATACCAATGTTTGTAGAAAATATATGACAATTCAACAGCTGGTAGGTAGTTTAATGTATTCATTTGCATTAACACGACCTGACATTACTTTTGCCGTTTTTTAGCCAGTTTGACAACAGGGAACACGCATGCTTTTATTTTTTGGCTTTTCTGCATCAAGTTGTGTCTCAAATATTACATTTAGCGGAAATAAATCGTTAAATTCAATTTTCTTCCGAAATTTTAAGGAACTGACGAGGATATACCGGCTTCGTTTTAAAATTAGCAGGTGGTGCTGTTTCATGAAATTGCAAGAAACAAACCACTGTAGCTTCAAGCAATACTGAAGCTGAGTACATGGCTGTCACCAAGGCTTCAAAAGAAGCCATTCATCTTAGAAATGTATTGTCAGATTTGTTAGGTATTTCCAAATTAATTATTATTCATAACGCTCAAAAATGGGATATGAATCCTATATTTCATCAAATGTCCAGGCACATAGATGATCTCCACCATTTTATTCAAGAAGCTATTTCAAATAAATTGGTTAATCTCAAATATTTGCTCGCATATGAAAGGCTAACTTTGTTTTCCGAAATATTTTAAGTAACGGTATTTCCTCGAATCCATTATTGATTTTTTCTGTCTCTTTCTATTATAATAAAGCTACACGAATCACAATGTTGTCAAATTTTGAATGCCAACAATACGTAACATCCTTTAGTGCGTACATTTGTTATAAGCCTACAAGAGTGTTGGTTAATTGTAGCAGGTTTTGCATGAAACTTGAGGGTAAGTATGTCGATAAAAACTTTATAGCTGCAGGGAAATAATCTCAGTCATGTATTAAAGGTCATTTTGTAATGATTTTGCAAACAAACTAGAAAAATATTAGTTTATTCAGATGACAGTTGATACTTGTTATTTCATATTCTCAATCACTGTTGATACGTGTTATTGCATCTTTTCAGTGAATAGCGTTGTTTATTATAATTTCAGTCAAAATGGTCTCAAGAGGTCAACGTATATTAGAATTAGCTTTATTAGGGAATACAGATGCTGCTGTTGAAGATATTATCTCGAATTCCATACACAACAACAATAATAATAACGAAATTAGTGAGTCCGTTGTGGAGAATGAGAAGTGCCGATTCTATTTGAACTACTTATTCCCCACCCTCAGGCAAATAAGCCTGATGTAGTCCTCATCGACCATCAAAGTAGGACGATTTTCGTCATTGAGTTTTCAGCTCCTGGCGAAACAAACATCGTCCGAAAAGATGAGGAAAAACGGACTGTATAGTTTTGTCCTTTACTATTATTATTATTTTGGGATTTTCCTTTGGTTCAATAGGTATTAAGAATAATAGATTCAAGAAATTACAATTGTCTTTTCTCATAATATGAAAATGCTTATCACCCTGTAAATGAGACTTTTGGAATTCAATTTGCATTGACCACCGGGCGTGGATGCGCGCGTATCAGTAGCAAGTAGCAATCGAACCTGGACAAGGACAGTCAATCCCTCCAGTTGCTATATTCTTCAGAGTGTTAAAACCCAAGACAGAAGAGCACCACCTGGGTACCCAGCAGCGGCCTCCAGCCGGTAGCAGAAGGTGAGTCAATCTTCCCTTGAGTTTTAAAAGGTCTCTCGTCAAATATTTTTTATATTCATCAGAATCAAAGTCATATTTGATTCTGATGAAAGTGGACTGTATATAATTTATTATTCTTAATACCTATTGAACCAAAGGAAAATCCCAAAATAATAATACTAAATATCGAGATCTAATCTTTGAACTCCGCAAGCTTTGCCCAAACCATTCTGTCAAGATGGTGGTTCTGATAATAGGGGTCTTTGGTGAAATGATGGACACACTGCTCTCAAACTTGAAAATCATACCGGCGTGCCATAATGCGGCAGAAAACTTAGCCGGAAGAATGCAGAAGACCGTAATTCTTGGTTCACTCCGCCTTCTCAGGGCACATGACTCTCGGACCCAGTAATCACTCAACCCACGAACGTGGGGAGTGTTTATTGGGGTTAATGACACACCAGAGACAGGGCCTGTCTGGGTAATTCCTAATGTATTAAATAAAAAGAAATCAGTGACAATATTCATGAAGACCTACAATTTCATTCTTCTTCAATAATATCTTATCGCAACGAAGAAAATGAAGCAACTATTATTGAAAACGTACCTGAAAATTCAAATATAGAATTTTTAGGAAGTTCAACAGGAAAGGTTTCTGCTGCAAAAAATCTTTTTGATGCAAACTGTAATACGAATATTATTATTGAGATTCTGGATGTACGACGATAACTTTACCTGTCGGAGACACAGTTGAGAGGGTTTCAGCTAGAAATAACAATGAAACTGATGATACAAAATTTAGGTTAACTGAAAATAATTCAGAATCCGATTCCGATCCAAGATAAAAACGCGACAAATATTAAAAAAGGAGAAGAAAGTCTGAAAAAATTAATGGTCCAGAAAAAACTAAACATAGACGAATGATTAGACTGGAGTATTTAGGTTACACACAAGACAGATGGGGTAAAATTTCCAAAAACAAAGAAAGAAACGCTCGAAAGATGGGTCCAACGTGCGTATCAGTGAAGTGTTCAAAATATAAAAATAGATTTTGCAGTACAGTTACTGAAAATGAATGCAGGCTATATGTCAGTGGTTTGATAGATTATTACCTGAGAGTTGGAAATGAAAATAAACAAGTATGTAAATAAATGTTTATATCAATATTGAGCCTAAATGAATGGATGGTTGCCAACTGGTGCTCAAAATCTGAAAACGGTAAGATACCTTTCATTTTAGTTTCAATTGCAAGCAAAAAGTCTCTTCGTTTCCAGTCAGCGTTAAACAGAAAATTTTAAGAACAAGATGAACACTTGAAACCTTTTTTCGAAATTCTGCCCAAGATGTCGCATTACTATAAAAGGGAATCAAAAAAATTGTATCTTGAATATAATTTCGAATCAAAAGCTAATCTCTACTGATCGTACAAAGTAATATGTTTGGCAGATCAGAAAATTCCATTCAGTCCTGCGTACCTCTCCGAAACGTTTGGAAATTTGAACTTGGCAATTTTTTTTTCAAAAAAGAGATCAGTACAATATTTGTGTCATTCAAAGCTGGAAATGTCAAAGAAACCGAATACAAATGCCATGTTGCACAAAAAGATTTAGCAAGAAAAGCAAAGGACACTGAAAGAAAAACTCAATTGAAGGCTTATGTCATGCATTTGTTGTGGATGTACAAGCGGTGAAAATATGCCCTGTGAACAATGCCAATAAATTTTATTTTACAAGATTGAAAGTGTATAATTTCATCATGTGCAATATCAGTAATAATGAATGTTCCAATTACTGATGTAACAAAGGAAGGAGACTTGAGTGCTTCCGTACTTGCAACTATAATAATAGAACATTTAAATGAATACTGTAGAGACAATTTACCGATAATACTTTGGATGTGAGGGATGTGGGTATCAAAATCGTAACAGCGTACTTTCAAATGCTCTTCTACAATATGCAGTAAGTCAGAAGAAAAATGTAATACGGAAGTACTTAGAGCCAGGTCATACTCAAATGAAGTGTGACTCGCATCACAGCTTAATTGAAAGAAATTTTAAAAATAAGGAGATAATGCTACCTTGCGATTATTTAAGAATAACCAGGGGAGCCTGATACAGACATTACTGAACGTACTTCCAGATCACATTGTCAATTGTCAGCACGATCATAGGGGTCATTAAATAATATATTCTAAGTAAAGAAGGTGGTTGTTTAATTATATCGTTGACGAGAATTAGTGGATCTAAAAAATTTCAGTAACTGCTTTTCACAAGAAAATAGCCTGTTGAAATTGGTAGTAAACAAAGTTGAGGTTAGAACACCTCGTGATCGAGTTACTTCAAACAAAATGGATATAAAATTGCCACCATCATTGGGTTTTGACCAGCAATTGGCAACTAATTACAAAAATTTAAAAAAAAAGGTTTGAAACGTAAGTACATGTTGGCAACAGGACTACAAGATAAATCGGATGAGAGCTTTGTTATTAACAGCTGCAGTTGAAGAAGCTATGGATGTTTTCGATACATTTAAACTCACGGATACAGACAAGAAAATCTACAATAAAGTAGTAGAGGCCTTTGATAATTATTGCAAACCTAGAAGTAATGTAACTTATAGTAGGTTCAAGTTTTTTTCCCATAACCAAGGAGAGGGCGAAAGCTTGATAATTATTTGAAAAGTATGGCTAAATATTGCAATTTTGAGACAGACACAAGAAGAGTCTCTGATAAAAGACAGGATTGTACTAGGAATTAGTGACTTAAATCTTCAAGAAAAATTGTTGAGTAGAGATTTGGATCTGGATGATGCAGAAGAAATGTGTAGGTCATCAGAGGCTACAAAATCGCAGGCTAAAGGCATTCAGAAACAGGAAATTGATTTGGTGGTGAATGTGAGAGGAGCTACAAATAAACGAAATATGGAAAATTCAACAAAATCAGGAGCTGAAAGAAGACCAACAAATCAGAATACACTTGACTGTTTTGAGTGTGGAAAAAATCATTCAAGAGGATGTATTGCATTTGGAAAACAATGCAACAGCTGCAAAGGTTTTGGACATTTTTCCGTAGGGTGCCAAAGATTAAAAAACCAACAACGTCAAGAAGGTTCTAGATACAGAGAGCAGTATGGAAGAAGGCAAGAAGTACATGAGGTAGGAGGTAGTAGCGATAGTGAATTCATTAACATAAAATTGGATTGTGGGGCTCAATGTATTACCGATTGATTGTGTAAGAAAATTAGGAAAAGACCATGAAATAAAGAAAGCTTCTTACTCGTTAATGTCTTATGATAATCACAATCTGAATGTGGTATGACATATCATTTTGAAGTGCTTAATGAGAGGTAAAGAATTCGATATAAAGTTTGTAAGTAGTTGTCAATAACAAAGGCAAGCCATTATTTGGGATTAATGCTTGCAAGCGATTGAAATTAATAAAAAGAGTGGATAAGGTAGATTTAAACTTAAATAAAAATGCATTGTCTACAACATCTCTCCAGAAAGTTTTCACAAAAACAGGAAAATATAGAGATAATCACCAAATATGCCCTGAGAAGATGCATAAGATGTATAATCGTTTGCCAATCGAAGTCAAAGATTATAATGTAGATATAGAGATTTTTAGAAAAAACATAAAAAACCTACTGTGTATTAGGCCGTATTATACTTTGCAGGAATTTTTTGACGATGATCTGACAATAGATTAATTGTTTTGATTGTTTTTCTCACTTATTTTATTCTATAAATGTGCACTTTGTCTATTTTCTTACATTTTATATATTTTATTTATACATTTATCTAAGCTTTGTCAACAAGATTTTCATCTTCGGACAATAAAGTATATTTACAATTACAATTACAAAAAAAGAAACCCAATGTGCAACAAAGACATCGCTATCCAGAAGAAACCTTGCTGGAAAAACTATATTTTTCAAACAACAATCCACAATAGTGCAATATTTACTTTTATCAAGTTCATGTCGAATTTTTAGTGATATATGTGAATATGAATAATTTGTTTTTTTTTTTTATTACGATAAGCTATATACAGTGTGACCCATTTAAGATGGAAGCACCCTTATAAAACTTACATTTTTCAACCGATTGGAATGATTTTTTTTTGTTAGGTAGATATTCAAAAAGTCTATTAGGACACCAAATATCATGAATAAATCTCAATTTCCAGGGCCAACTAATCTTATTTTTCAAGGTCAAAAATCTAAAAAAATTACTAGCGATTTTTTTAGAAAAAATCTGACTACACCACTGGATTTGCGACATTTTCAAATGATTTACATGTAAATTACGTTGGAATGCGTCAATCAATAAAAAAGTTATAAAGGAATGAAATTTGAAAAATATGCCGTTTAATCAATCCACCAATTCGAATTCATGAATTTTATGAAAATTCTGAATACACCACTGGATTCAGGATGTCTTGAAATATCACTGGTCACAGTTTCATCGAAATCTGTTCAGTAATAAAAAAGTTATAAGGGAATGAAATTTGAAAAATATGTTGTAAAATGAAATTTTAACAACGTTCTTACTACACCACTGTTGATTATTGAAAAAATTATTGGGGTGATTATTGCAATGTCGTACAATTATAACATCTGAAAATCATGATGGTAAAAATAGTCTATAGGTATTTCTCGAAGTGGAGTGGATACATAAACAAGTACAATCAGGAGAGAACTCCTGGTTAATCTTCATGAAAACAATTTCAACAATATAAGACAAGTCTAATGTACTCCCAATAGAAATTATAACGAAAAAAATATGCAATGGATAATAATTATTATCATTCCAGTAGGTAACATCAGCTGTGATTTTTTCCTTTTGTTGAATAGCAAAAAATGAGAGTTGCAATTTTAACTGCCTGTTATTCAGAATGCATTAATGAAATAAACAAGTTAGCTGTGACTTACAGTTTCTCATCATTTATTTGCGCATGAATTGTCATTTTGTTACGCACCATTAGTGAACTGAATAATTTGTGTTCCAAAATAAAAACAGATAATGGCTCAATTGTCAATTCAAGAAAAAATCGAAATTATACGTCTTTCCGGTGATGATTACCGGAGTGAAAGAGAAGTAACTAGAATATTCAATGAAAGACACCCAAATCATCCAGCCATAAATAACAGCACGGTACATAAAATAAACCAAGTTTTCAATCGGACTGGAGCAGTAACCACATATATTTTAAAGAACAATATACGAAGAAGGAACGAAAATAACCAGACTATATTAGATTACTTCAGAAATAATCCAAATAGTAGTTTGAGGGTTGCCAGCTTAGATTTAAACTTACCTAGGGAGAATATTAGGCGATGTCTGAAGAAAAATAAATTGAGGCCATTTAAACCAAAGTTTTTACATACTCTGGAACTAGGTGATCAAGAAAAACGATTGGAATTCTGCTTATGGGCCCAGGGCGAGTATCTTAATGACAGGCAATTTTTAAAGAAAATTTTATTTAGTGATGAAGCTAGTTTCACATCAAATGGAGTGGTTTCATCACAAAATATTCGCTATTGGGCCACTGAAAATCCCAACTGGGTGATAAACTGTAAAAGGCAGTATTCAGAAAAAGTCAACGTTTGGTGTGGAATACTGAATGAAAGGATAATTGGACCATTCTTTTTCGACGGCAACATGAATGGCGCAATTTTCCTACAATTTTTAAGGAATGAATTTTCGGACGCAATAGATGAACTTCCCCTTGCAGAAACAAGAAATTTATATTTTCAGTTAGATGGTTGTTCCATACATAATGCGGGATTTGTGAAGAATTGGCTGAATCAAAATTACCCTAATCGTTGGATAGGAAGGGGGAGTACATTAATTGGATGACCACCAAGATCGCCTGACCTTACTTCACTCGATTTTTTCCTTTGGGGTTATGTTACACAAAAGGTTTACAAATCACGACCAAGGAATCGAGTGGAACTGTGCACCAGAATTCAGCAAGCTTGCGATGCAATTACTCCACAATAATTGAGGAATACTTTAAAAAATATTCGTAAGCGATATGATAAATGCATTGAATTGGATGGAAGTTTGGTGGAGGCCACCAGAATATGAATTGCACTCATTTATTTTTCAATTCGGTATCTTCTTGGTTTCTATTTTTACATTGATTGTGAATAAAAGATTGTTTTCCGCTAGTTTGTAGCAATTAGAAAAATGTACTTACAGTTATTTTTTTGTAGATTCATTTGAAATTATTGACACTAAAGTTTGTTGTGATAAACTGATTGATTGATATGGTTCGACATACATATGAAAGGAAATTGATTCTCCCATAAACGTTTCATGAATTTTATTTGAATAATATTTTGTTGAATATTGCCCCTAATCCAGTGGTGTAGTAAGAACGTTGCTAAAATTCCATTGAACAACATATTTTTCAAATTTTATTCCTTTATAACTTTTTTATTACCGAACAGATTTCGATGAAACTGTGATCAGTAATATTTCAAGACATCCTGAATCCAGTGGAGTATACAGAATTTTCATAAAATTCCTGAACATGAATTGGTGGGTTGATTAAACGGCATATTTTTCAAATTTCATTCCTTTGTATCTTTTTTATTGATTGACGCATTCCAACGTAATTTACATGTAAATCATTTGAAAATGTCGCGAATCCAGTGGTGTAGTCAGATTTTTTCTAAAAAAATCGCTAGTAATTTTTTTAGATTTTTGACCTTGAAAAATAAGATTAGTTGGCCCTGAAAATTGAGATTTATTCATGATATTTGATGTCCTAATAGACTTTTTGAATATCTACCTAACAAAAAAAAAATCATTCCAATCGGTTGAAAAATGTAAGTTTTATAAGGGTGCTTCCATCTTAAATGGGTCACACTGTATATATATTTATATTTTTTTTATATCCAAACATATTTCTATAAAATAAAATTATATTTAATGGGCAGAAGGACCTCGGTCGATAGCCTTTTGAATTGAATGTAATTCTAGTTCAATAAACAACATTTATTATTATTATTATTGGAAAAGCCACAAGAATCTGTAAAACATTTTTCATGAAGACGCTTGATATATCGGATAGAATGATTTGCACAGTCAAAAATCACAGGATGCACATGGCTTTGTGAAGACAGACGGTAGAGGTAAACACCAACATCATAAGGTGATTGCTTCAACATTAGTAGAAGATATTAAAAATCATATAAATTAGATTCCAAGGATGGAGGCACATTATGTAGTAAAACGATCACTGACCTTTACAATGACTTCAAAATACGTCATAGAGAAAATAATAGAGATGCAGGTAAATATTGTTCCTTCTACAAAATATTCAATACGGAATTCAATATAGCATTTTATCAGCCCAAAAAAGATCAGTGCGATCTTTGTCTTGAATACGCCAGTTCAGCTGATGAACGAAAGTTGCAAATTTTTGAGAAATACAACACTCATCTCAGAGAAAAGGATGAAAGCCGTAAAGAAAAAAGGATCGACCGCGAGAATATAGATCATAACTATATAGTAGCAACATACGACATAGAAGCTGTGCTTCCATCTCCAAGAGGTGACACTCTGCTTTCTGCTACAAATCTAAGTTGAATAGTTATAATTTCACAGTTGTAGAATTGACCAAAAGAATGCCAGAACAGAAAATAAAAACAGCACCTTATGGTAACATGCATTGTTTCTTTTGGAATGAAACTGATGCAAAACCTGGTTCAATCGAAATCGGATCTTGTGTCCATAGGTATCTACAGTTGATAGATCAAAATGCAACTAGCTTGACAAATATAATTTTCTATTCAGATAATTGCGGTGGACAAGCAAAGAACAAAAACATTGCTAGCATATACATGCAAGCAGTAACTTCACTGAAAAATATCAATTCGATTACACATAAGTTTTTGATAAGAGGTCATAGCCAAAATGAAGGTGACAACGTCCACAGTTTGATAGAAAAAGAAATAAAGAAAAACTTGAAATCTGGACCGATTTATACACCACATCAGTACATAGCGTTAATAAAAAATGCTAAAAAGTCGGGTCCTCCGTTTCTTGTTCACGAGCTGGGATTTGAATCATTTGTTGACTGTAAAAATCTCCAGGAGCAATGGGGATATAACTTCAAGGTCAATACAGTTGGCGAACCAGTGTGTTGTAATAATATCAAAATTATGAAATTCACAAAGGAAAAACCTTTTTTACTTTCTTACAAAACATCCTACTACGATACAAACTTCAAGGAAGTTAACGTTAGAAACAAACTGAAGAAAATGCCATCTTTATTTGAAATATCCCTAAAAAACGCCTATACAGCAAGACAACAACTGAGCAACAATAAGAAGAAGAATTTAGAAGAATTACTATCCAAGCATTTGATCCCATCATTTTATGCTGATTTCTATAATTCTATTTTGTGATCAGTTTTTGAATACTTTTAGGTAGTAATAATTATATTTCCATTTCAAACAAGCAATAAAAACTCAGTTCCATGTTTGTATTTCCTATAGATATCAAAAATTCGTCCAGGTATGACAAATAAACTGACCTTATGCAAAAACTAAAAAAAAAATATATTAATAAAGGGAACTAAAACCAAATACTGCAATCCACATAATGTTAATTATGTTAGAAAAAAGACTCATATACTATTAAGACAATCGGCACATACGCATTAAATGGTGAATTTTGCAATAAAATGACTCAAGTGTTTCAATATTTTTTTGTTAAAAAATATATCAATATAGGAAGTATATTGCAAAGGTAATCAAGAATGCTCAAACTTTTACAAAAAAATTGAAAATCATCAATTCTATAAACTACATAATTCAAAATTGTAATCGAAACCGCAACATCACATTTGCAAAACGGTTTTTTGGCTATTTCCTAAAACAAGATTATTTGGGTTAGGTCACTTTATTACTGAGGCAGCGATTCAATTGCTTCATTAAGGGCATTTATGAACTATTCATTAAATTTATAAGCAATTTATTGTGAATCATTTACTGTTGTGTTATCAATATTTTCTGAATATTTTGTTTTGACTCAAACCATTCAAGTGAGACGCCTTTAAACCATATACATTTTGCAACAATGTTCTGCGGTTTACACAATCAAAAGCTTTTGTGAAGTTGCAGAACACCACTGAAAGAACCTCATCAGTATTCAGGCTGGTGTTACTTGTTCTAAAAAAGAAAATACAGCATCATTGGTGTTTTTTGATTTCTGAAATCTAAACTGGTATTTTGATATTGAGCTAGGGTGATCTCTAAATCTCTGTTAGTGTTGCAATTCATTCAAATAAAACATGGGTTGTCTTATGGAAAAAGTGAGTTACTATTGAGTCCTGATGTCCACCGGGCGGGCACTTACCCACATTCTATACCTTTTCCAAAAGTACATAATGGAAAATGGCTAATAGCAATATCAGTTAATTTCAACCTAATGCTCACCTAATTTAGTGTGTAACTGGCCACCGTCACATTTCTACTTCTACCAATTGCTTCACTATCATTTACTTGGTTCTGGAATCTCGACCGCACTTTTCACCACTATTACTATTTGAGCATTTGGATATATGATAATCGGTTTTAGGAAAACAGTAATCAATCGTCTTCTCCTCATTATAAAGTTGTTCTATATGAATGAAGGTGTATGCATGCATCATTGTACTTTCCTTGAACCGTTCAATATACATCCCAAGAAAACTCAGTTACCGCGCCACCTCAGTAATGCAGCTTGCCGCTTGCACCAATGCACCATTAGTCCACAGTCTACCCCTTCGTACTTTTCTCTTATTCTTATATTATTTGAGATTATTATACATTCACAATTATAATTCCTTTCTCCTGCCTTTGCATTTCATTTCATTCGTTTTCTCACGAGAAAAAATCATAAAATTTTACAATCAACAATCCTTCATGTCGGCGTTGCAATTCTTCTTCTTCTTATTTTCTTCTAGAGTTCTGTGAGGAAAGTACGGTTAGGGCATTTAATGACATTTCATTTCATCACATTATGCGACATCTATAATTATTTGGTTGAACTGATATAAAGTAGATCAGGTATTTTTTGGCGTAAGCAGAAATGTATCTACTTCAACTGTTTTCGCTACCAATCGATTTCTGGGCAACAACTTTGAGTTCAGTGATATTTTAAAGTTTATGATGTCAAAATGAGGCAACTTGAAATGATGACAGAAGTCAAAAGTTCCATTACTGCTTCGTTCCCTCATACTGAGTGTTAAATCAATTCAATAGAACCACAAACGAAGTTTCTTAACATTATTTGCCAATCAAAAACCAGTGGTTATGGAAGACATGATAATGTCTCCGTAGATAAAATTGTGTGATGAACTCATTTCCACATTCGGCATCTGCAGTAGTTCGTTTAAAATACAACCAAACTCTATATGTATCTCTTACTGTTTACTGTTTGGCTCCTGAGTTTTGAATGACATCTATCGGAAACTCATTTAGCTGATGTACCCTGCTTCCCGTAGGTCAATTTTCCAGCACTCTCCCAAAATATAGGGGATTCTGCCTACCCTTGCCCGGTTATTGGAGTAAATAGTGGGGATTTTGTCAAGGGATGAGGAAGAATCTTGCTCTAAGCAATGTCTCCTACCCTATAAAATATTCATTTAATTTTTATTCCATCAACTGCACGTTTAACCAAAGTCATGTTTTATTTGGTTCTGTGATAATTTTGTCTATGCTGGAGTAATGTTATTTGTCTTCTTCAAATAATCCCGACGTCTTTTTCATTGTATCTGCCATTAGTTGAACTAGACATATTAATCCGTAGACACAATGAAAGTTTTGTTAAGTTTTGGGATTTTGGATATCAATTTTACAAATAAAACA